>WOXC01004029.1:327500-427500 GCA_011680675.1 Gymnobelideus leadbeateri
AAAATGCCTATATATAATCATAATATAATATATATCTAATAATATATGATTATTTCTATTCCATTAGTTTACATTATTATATTATATAATTTTATCTATGTGTATGTTATTGTGTATATTATAATTAAATCATGTATAATTATGTGGTATATAATTTTATACAAGGCAAATGTATGTGTATTTGTGTGTGTATATTATATATATGTATGTATGTATGTATGTATGTGTGTATATGTGTATAGGGCAACTAGGTGGTACAGAGTATAGAGTTCTGGGCCTGGAATCAAGAAGACTCATCTTCATTAATTCAAATTAGCCTCAGACACTTACCAGCTGTGTGGCCCAGGCAAGTCCCTTAACCTTATTTGCCTCAATTTTCTTAGCTATAAAATGAGCTGGAGAAGGAAATGGTAAACTACTCCAGCATCTTTGCCAAAAAACCCTGAATGGGGTCATGGAAAGTTGGATATGACTAAAAAAATGACAACACAAATGTATGTGTATATATAAATTTAGATATAGACACCTAAGTTGAGGCCTGGAACATTTCTATAAGACTCCTTATTGATGAAGAAAACGATGACATGATATTACATTGCTCACATGAGATGAAATTGATATGAGAGCTTTGGAAATGGGAGACTTTTCTTTTTCTTACTTTGAGAGAGGACACATATAGATCTATATTCTTAAAACGGAGAAAGCCAGGGAGAGAGAGATCAGATTTTGGAAGGCAAACGTTTAAAGGAAAGCCAGCTTCCCTACATGTTGCTGATTTCCATTTTGCTGCCCCTTAGAGACTTAGGGCAATTTCCCCTTTGGTGAATTGGGGCCTCTTATGGTTGTGCTGAGATAGTTTACTTTCAATGGGAGAGATTATTCACTTTTTGTGATGGGCATTTGCATAATTAGCATTTTTTGGAAAGTGTCAAACCTTCAAATATGTTTGGACTATCCCTTACTATTTAAGGGATAGTGACTCAGAAATTAACTGAAACCTAAGAGATATCATTCCCTTGGACTACTTATATTCAGAGGAGCAGAAATATACAAATCTAGTCTAACACAGGACTTCTTAAACATTTTCCCCTCACAATCCCTTTTTGCCCTAGAAATTTTTACATGACCCAGGAAATATAGGTAGATAAAATCCAACAAATCCAACAAATCCAACATTTATTGATAATAAATAATAAAGAAACTAATTTAAAAGAATTTCCTGGTATACATATAATTTTACTATTTATAAAAGATGAAAGCAAATTTGGATATTAATGAGATGGATTGCTTATTTGTTCTTACATAAAGAATTAAATCTTGGTGGAATATTTGATATTGTAGGATATAGAGCATCTTCAACATTTTTCAAAGTTGACCAACATTTTGATTTTACATTGTCAATGTTGAGAACACCACTTCACATAGATACATAGTACAGAATGATAGAAGCATGTTTAGGGCCATTTCAGAAATTGTTAGAAATTCTATCCTATTCCCAAGTCAAAATTCATTTAACTATTTTGTATGTACAAAAAAACCACTGCAATTCATAACATACAATAGTCTCAAATCTGAGTCAAGGTATTTCTGGCAGCCTTTGTTGACATGTACATGGGCAGTGCCAAGCACACATGTTCAAAACCAAGGCTTCAGTGAAGTTGCTCAAGGCAAAACAGGCAAACATTGCCAGAAACACAATGGATTCATTTTGCATTTAATTTGGAATCAATTTTTGGTCATTGAATGTTCAGAAACCTTTTATTGTTGCCAAATTTTTCTCAACCCAATGTGGTGTCATAACCCACAGTTTAAGAAGAACTGGTCTAGGACACTATCTTTGAACAGAGTCGCCATATTTATGGTCCCTAGTACTCCCTTCTAAGCAAGAGTCAAACTCTGCCTTAGAGAGAGGGGTATAAAATTCTGAAGATTATTTATCAAAGCCTCCTCAGGATCCATATTTAGTCAAACCAGTATAGTTAAGGGATTTGGACCCATATCTCTCATTATCTGGACCCATATCTCTCCAAGTCCAGGGTTCATTCCACTATACCACACTGCTTTGATGTATTACTGGGATTCTATAAGAAAAAATAATAGACATGACAATGCTATATAATTTGGTTTTATGGGATTCGTACATGAAAAGCATTTGGATAAGAAACAGCATGTCCAAGCACTCTCCCTCCAGATCACCTCCAAACTATGTAAAAGGGGATTCTGAACAACTTCTGGAGCCCCAGCACCCACAGAACAACACAGAGAAGCTAACCTCCTGCTGAGGACAGCCCAGCAGCCCTGCAGGAAGGACCAGCACAGCTCTCTGGGAGCCAGCAGCACATCGTGTGGAGAGCCAAGCCCAGGTCCACTGAAGCTGCTGTTTTAGCCCCAGGGCGGCCCGGGGCAACAGCTGGCTGGAGGGACCCCAGATGTGGTGAGTCCATAATTATCAACACAGACATACCTAAGACAAAGTGAGAGGTTAGTGCCCTATGGACTTTGGGACCAGTATTTGGGGAATGAGTTGGCTTCCTCCCCAGGGGCTAGAAGCCACTGAGGAGACATGCCATTTTGTAGTTTTCTGTGGCAGCTCCAGCTCCTGGCCTGCGAACTGTAGGGAGATCCAGCAATCAGTCTTGGGGGGGTAATTACTCTTGCTTTAACCTCCCTGGATCTGGATTGTGGTCTGGGGTGGAGGTCGTGGGGTGGGTATCCAGCTTGCCAGAAATGGAAGTTGTGAAGACCCCAGACGTTTGGGATGGAAACTCCCCTGTCTGGTGGCAGAGTTCTATTGTGGCAACAAGCCCAAAAGTCAAGTAATTAAGTGGCAACATGCCAAGGCAAAGGAAACAAATTAAACAGAAAAATGCAACCCTAGACTCCTATTTTGGGGGCAAAGAGGATCAAAGCATGGAACAGGAAAAGGACTGTGAGGACAGGTATCCTGCTCCAAAAGCCCCAAAGGAAAATATGAGCGGGTTACAGGCCATAGAGGACCTTA
The DNA here is from genome assembly GCA_011680675.1 of Gymnobelideus leadbeateri. Taxonomy (NCBI): domain Eukaryota; kingdom Metazoa; phylum Chordata; class Mammalia; order Diprotodontia; family Petauridae; genus Gymnobelideus; species Gymnobelideus leadbeateri. The sequence continues at coordinate 330,502 of WOXC01004029.1, forward strand.
AGAAGGACTTTAAAAATCAAATAAGAGAAGTGGAAGAAAAATTGGGATGAGAAATGAGAAGGATGCAGGAAAAGTATGAAATGACGGTCAACAGCCTGACTGAGGAAAACAACACCTTAAAAAATAGACTAACTCAAATGGTAAAGGAGGCCCAAAAGGGCAGTGAGGAGAAGAATGCCTTAAAAAGCCAAATTTGCCAGATGGAAAAAGAATCTCAAAAGCTCACTGAGGAGATTCATTCCTTCAGAGTTAGACTGAGCAAATGGAAGCTAATGACTTTATGAGAAATCAAGATGCTGTTAAGCAGATCCAAACAAATGAAAGATTGGAAGGCAATGTGAAATATCTCATGGGAAAAACCACTGACCTGGAAAATAGATCCAGGAGAGGTAATTTAAAAATTATTGGACTATGTGAAAGCCATGATCAAAGAAAGAACCTAGAAATCATCCTTCAAGAAATTCTCAAGGAAAATTGCCCTGATGTTTTAGACCAAGAGGGCAAAATAGAGGTTGAAAGAATCCATAGATCACTTCCTGAAAAAGATCCTAAAAAGAAAACTCCCAGGAATATTATAGCCAGGTTCCAGAATTCCCAGATCAAGGAGAAAATACTACAAGCAGCCAGGAAGAATCAATTTCAATATTGTGGAAACACAATCAGAATAGCACAGGACCTGGCAGCTTCTACACTGAGGGATCGAAGGGCATGGAATATGATATTCCAGAGGGCAAAAGAACTGGGAATGAACCCATGGGTCACCTACCCAGCAAAACTGAGTATTTTGCTTCAGGGGAAAATATGGTCATTCAGTGGAATAGAGGACTTTCAAGCATTCTTGAGAAAAAAACCAGAATTGAATAGAAAATTTGACATCCAGACACAAGAAGCAAGAGATGCCTGAGAAGGTAATCAGGGAAAAGAAATCAAAAGGAACTTATCAAAGTTGACCTATTTACATTCCTACATGGAAAGACAATAACTGTGACTGATGAAACCTTTCTCAGTATGAAAATAATGTAAGAAAGGCATATGGGCATATGAATACATATGTGAATGTATGTATATATGTTTACAGTTATACATGGAGAGAGGGCATAGCTTGAATTTGTTGGGAAGGGATGATATTTAAGGGGTGAAATTATGAGGTGAGAGAGGAAAGTGGCAAGAGGAGAAGGGGAGAGACAGGGTAGGGTAAACTATCTCATGTAGAAGAAGCAAGGGGAAGTGGCTGCAGGGGAGGGGAAGAACAGGAAGGCAAAAAGGCAAAACCACATTCTCATTGAATTTGGTTCAGGGAGAGAATGACATGAATACTAAATGGGATATCTCAACCTGCAGCAGAATAGGGGGAAGGGGGATGAGAGGAGGGATGATGGATGCGAGGGCATTCTTAGGGGGAGGGGAGGTTGGAAGTACCCACTATAGAAGAGGGACAGGATCAAGTAGGGAATGGACCAGGTGGGGGGTGGGATGGGTGGGAGGGAATTATAAGCAGCATTGTACAATATATCTACTATGGTAATGTTTTGCATAGCTATACATGCACAACACATACTGAATTGATTATCTTCCCAGAGGGAATGTGTGACAAGGGAGGAAGGGAATGGATCTGAAATTTGAGGTTTTAAAATTAAATGTTTCAAATATATAAAAATACTATTATTAATACTCTTTTGCTTGTAATTGGGAGATAAGAGGTGCAGGCATTGGGACACAAAGATTCACCTTCCTCTAATGGAAAAGTCGAAGGGGGTATGGGAGAAGATATGGGAGAGAGCAGATTGGAGGAAGTGATATCTTGTGGGACTGCTATTCTGGGATGGTGGGTAGGGGAAAAACGGGGGAAAAATTATAATTCAAAATCTGGCGGAAATGAATGATGTAAAACAGAAGTTAATAAAGCATTTGTTTAAAAAAAGAAAAGAAAAGCATTTGGATATTCCCATTGATCATACATTGCAACTCTAGACTAGAGTTACAAAAATCCAGTGTTCTGTTTCCTCCTCTTTGGATACAAGGTAATATGATATAATGAAAAGGAAACTCATTTGCATGTGGCAATCAACTCTGGAAATGTCTAGTTGTCTTATTAAGGTGCTGTTGGACACCTATTAAGTGTAAGTAGGTGGTGCAGTGGATAGACCATCAAACCTAAAATCACGAAAACCTTGGACACACTGTGTTACCCTGAGCAATTTACTTAATCTCTGCTTGCCTCAGTTTCTTCATCTGTAAAATGGGGATAATAACAGTACCTACTTCTGAGGGTTGTTGTGAGGATCAAAAGAGATAATAAATGTAAAGTGTTTAGCATAGTAAAATATTTAACATAGCCTGGCCTACAGTAAGCACTGCATAAATATTAGAATTGTTATTCATTATTATCATTAATATTAATTTATTCAAAATAAGATAACATTGAAAGTAAATGTCATTTATGAGTCACTCCCCGTTTGGTTAGAGGTCGAAGAATAAGACATACATGCAGTTTTCCAATGAAGAAATTTTTTTAAAAGAAATTAACATGATAAATTTGTTATATATTTGAAAGGGATAGGAAGTTGTACATAGTAGATTGGCATTTCATGTGCAACCACCTTTTTTTGTACTATGCTATGGAAGTGTTTGTTTTATTTAATAAATTAAAAATAAAAGAAATTATTTTTACAAAAAGAAAGTAAATGCAATGTTTCTCTTTTCTTAATTTATCAATTCTGTTTTAATTACTATAGTATGTTTTCCTTCTTTTCAGGCTAAATTGGGGAATTTTTGGAAAACAATTCAACCATAGTGCTGATCACTTAACCGTATGCTTACTTTTTACAAGGCCATAGAACACATTAATAAAAAAATTTAATCAAGCAAGATAGTAAATTAGGTGACATGAAAACATTGCTCCAATACTACCCTCTCATTGATTTTCAACCTCTCATTTATTGGTTACTTCCCTATCCTCAAAAAAAAATGTTCATTTGATCTATCCATCCCCACTAGCTAATGTCCCATATCTCTATTCCCTAGGTGACTAACCTCCTTGAGAATGCCATCCATAACTGGTTCCTCCACTTCCTTTCCTCCCCCTCTTTTTTAATTATCTGCTTTCTAATTTTATTATTCAACTAAAACTACTCTCTAAAGTTATCACTGATCTTTTCATTGGCAAATCTCACAGCCTTTTTTCAATCCTAATCCTTTTTGACCTCTCTACAGCCTTTGATACTGTCAATCACCCTCTTCTCCTTGACATTCCTTTCTCCCTAGATTTTTGTGACACTACTCTACACTCATTCTCTTCCTACCTGTTGGACCACTCTTTCTCAGTCTCCTTTGTCATGTCTTTATCCAGGTCATGCCCATTAAAGGTGTATCCCTCAAACTTCTGTTCTGGTCCTCTTCTCTTCTCTCTCTATACTATCTCAGAGAGGGATCTCATTTGCTCCCATGATTTTAATTATCCCTTATATGCTGATGATTCTAAAATCATGTGCGTGTGTGTGTGTGTGTGTGTGTGTGTGTGTGTGTGTGTGTGTGTACTTATTTTTGTCTGATAGCTTCCATCTCTTGGGAGGGGGTGGGAATGGAAAAAAAAGAAATTTACATGATAATTTTGTTGTATATTTGAAAGTAGGTCATGGGGGTTGGGTGGGCAACACTCCCACAGAGGTCTTAGTTTGGCTTACAAAGAAACCTTACAAAAAAACCAACAAGACTACATCTGCTAGCTATGAAATTGCTGGTTGTTCAATGTTCAGGACAGCACAAAAGAGCATACATATTGTTCCTTGTTATTAAGATATAAGGTTCTTTCAAATAAGACCTTGTGTCACTTCTGTCTTTGTATTCTCAGCATATAGAGCCTTGTACATTCAAATGCTTAGAGTGAATGAATGAATGAGCCAATTTTACAGTTGGAATGGCATTATAGATTAAATCCTACCTATTCATTTGATGTTATTAAACTGAACTCAAATAAGAAATTACTAGATGTCATCTAAAATTGAGATATCAAATATGTACTGTGAGAATTACTTAAGGAGCTCAAGAAGAAAACCTTTAATGGGATATCAGGGGATTCAAATCATGTCCAATGTGTCACAACATTAGAGGGAGACCAGAAAGTTACCTTGTCACTTGGGGAATGGAAAGGGAAAAAATACTTGTAGCCTAATACACTAAAGAATTAATTGGTCATATAAGGGCTCTTAGCAACATATGATTCAATATCCAAAGAAGAAGAAAATAGAATATTGTATTTCCAAAAACTCTACTGTATGTAAGAATAGCTGAGCAATTGGTAAGGAGTTTGTGAGTGCTTTAGGTGTATGACTCCAATGAAACTATTACATAGAATCTAGGTTGTCTTGTCTACTATTCTTTCTTGTGTGATCTCAATTAGATCAATAGAAAAGTAGCATGATATAGTCAAGAAAAAAACTAATTAGGAGTCAGGAGAGAGATGGGTCCAACTTTCCTCCAAAGCTCACTAGCCATGGGTAAATAATTCAGCCTCTCTGAATCTGTTTTCTGATGTTAAATGGAGATAAAAATGCCTATAGTGACACCCCTACAAGGTTGTTAAGATCAAATGAGTCAATATATAAATGACTCACTTATGTAGTCCTGCCAATGATTGTCTTTTCATTAGAAATGCCTAAAAGTCTTCTATTCTGTTAATAGTCAGTTATATTCCGTATAGAATCAGGCTGGTCCTGTTTGTTTGTTTTTTGACAGTTTTACAGGTTTGTTTGGGTATTTTTTATAGTAAACCCACATTTTTTGCTGCTGTATTTTTCTGCTGCCCAGGAACTCCAAGGGTCCAACCACAGATTTCTTTTTTTAATTCTTTTTCTTTATTTTATTCTGAAATTAAAAATAAAACAATATTTCCATTACAAAGTAGAAGAGAAAACAAGATGATTGTACATGAAACTTCAAACCTCTTATGTACAACTTCCTCTTCCTTTTAAATATATAATAAAATTATGATGTAAATTTTTTCTCTTCTCCCTCACCCTAGAAATGACTACTGTAAGGCACAAAAATACACATACACACACAAATACACATATATGTGTACATATTATACACACACACACAATTATATATATATATATATATATTTATCATCAATTCTTTCTCTGGATGCAGATAACATCTTTCTAGGTTCTTTGTAGTTAATTTGGATATTCAAAATTCTTATTGATTGATATTTTGATTATCAATTGATAATTGATTATTTGATATGGGGTTGAGAGAGAAGGGAGAAGCTAGGTACCTGGAAAGATAATAGTGACTTCAACAGAAATAGAAAAGTTAGGGAGAAAGGAAAATTATTGGGGAGATAGGGAAAGTTAGTTAGGAGAGATGAAGAGTTCAGTTTTGGTGTCAGTGGTGCTTTCCAAGTGGATATATCAACAAATCAATAAATAAGCATCTGTGAACATGACTGTGACTCTTTGGTATTTGAACATCTTCTGCAATTAAGTATTTTTTTTCCTCTTTGACATGGAAAACTCTGGATTTTGGCTCTGATATTCCTTGGACTTTTTCTGTTGCAGTTCCTTTCTGGAGATTCTTTCTGCCTTTCCTTTGCCCTTTGGTTCAAATAGAACCTCTTAATTCTCCCTTGTGATTTCTTTCAGGGGTTCCAATGATTCTTAAATGATCCCTCTTTGACCAGTTTTACAGGTCATTTGGCTTTTTGAAGACCAGATATCTGGCATTCTTTTTCTTTTTTCAACATTTTTATTTTGTTCTGTTATTTCTTGTATCTCATGAACTCTTTAATTGGTTTGGTCTCTTCATTTTCTTGGAGCCTATTACTTGGATAACTTTATTTATCTTCTTGTTCTCCTGTTAGTTTTTCCTCCAGAGCTTTTATTCCATTTGTTTTTCCTGGATTCATTTCTTTTAGGTATTCATGTGGTCTATGGAAAAACCTATTTCTTATTTGATTCTTTTGATTAAAAAGGCACTTTCAACTTCTAAGCAGGAATTAGGGGAAATTCAGTATCTACAATGGTTTTTAATACTAATTTGTATATTCTTTAGTTTATGCATCTCTCTTGCTTTAGTACTTAAATTAAGACTTTGTGCTAGGCCCAGTCTTTAGCCTTTGTTGCATTATTGAAATGATTGACTGGTCACAGAGTCCCAGTACTGACCTCTACCTCCACCAGTGCTCCGTGGGTTCTTAGTACAGGCATACTTCAAAAATATTATAAGTTTGGCTCCAGTTCACCACAATAAAATGAATATCACAATAAAGGGAATCACGTGAAGTTTTTATGTCCAAGTACATATGAAAGTTATGTTTATACTATACAATAAAAAATGTGTAATTATGTTATTTCTAAAAAAAACCAATGAACATACATTAATTTAAAAAATATTTCATAGGTGCTAACCACCATCCAAGCCTTCAGAGAATCATAATCTTCTTGCTGGTGGAGGGTCTTGCCTTGATGTTGATGGATTCTGACTGGTCAGGGTAGTGATTGAGGTGGCAGTGGTACTTGGAAATCTGGGGAATGAAATTTCCCAAACCAATTGACTCTTCTTTCACTTGAACACTCAGAGGTCATTCTAAGGGTTATTGATTGGTCTAATTGCAATATTGTTGTGTCTTGGAATAGGGAGGGTCTAGAAGAGGGAGAGAAATGGGGGAACAGCAGATCAGTGAAGCAGTCAGAACACACAACATTTATTGATTGATTTACTTTGTCATCTTATATGGGCACAGCTCATGGTGGCCTAAAACAATTACAACAATTACATCAAAGATCACGGATCACAAATTACCGTAACAGATATAAGAACAGTAAAAAGTTTGAAATGCTTCAAGAATAACCAAAATTTGACACAGAGACACAATATGATCACATGCTATTAGAAAAATGGTACCTATAGACTTGCCCAGTTGCCACAAACCCTCAATTTGTTAAAAATAAAATGCAATATCTATGAAGTCAATAATGTGAAGGGCAATAAAAGTGGCATGTCCATATTCCGTGTAGTACTTGTTGCTGCTGCTCCCCAGGAATCCCAAGAGTCCAGCCATAGATTTCTTATTGATAATTAGATTGAGTATTTGATGTGGGAGAGGCAAAGATGACTACAAAAATCCTAGATACTTGCAAAGATGATGGTGAGGAAGGGAGAAAGGAAAATTATTTGGGGAAGGGGAAGGGCTAATTAAAAGAAATGAGGGACTCAATTTCAGATGGATATACTAATAAATCAATCAATAAGCATTTATTAGACATCTGTGAGGCATTATGTTATAGGTTAGGGACACAAAAGCAAAAATAAAACATGTGCCAATCAAACTACCAAAGAATTATTTTATGGAATTAGAAAAAATAATAAAATTCATCTGGAAGAACAAAAAGTCAAGAATATTAAGGGGATTGATGAAAAAAATATGAAGAAAGACAACCTAGCAGTACCAGATTTAAACTATATTACAAAGTGGTAATCATCAAAACAGTGTGTTACTGGTTAAGAAAGAGAGTAGGAAATTGGTGGATCAGACTAGTTCTATAATACACCATAGTAAATGACCACAATAATCTAATATTTTATAAACCCAAAGATCCAAACTTTGGGAGCAAGAACTTGCCATTTGACAAAAAATGATGGGAAAACTGGAAAGAAGCAGAGGTTCACAGGAATGAGGCACAGGTTAAAATCCCACTCTGCATAACAAAATTAGGTCAAAATGACTAAATAACTTAAACATAAAGGTTGATATCATAAGTAAATTAGGGGAGCATGGAAAAACTTAGTTCTCAGATCTAAAGATAAGGAAAGAGTTTGTGACCCAACAAAAAAATAGAGAGGATCACAAGAAATAAAATGGTTAATTTTGATTGCATGAAATGAAAATGAAAAAAAAAAGAAATGAAAAGGATTTTGTACAAACAAAACCAATGCAGCCAAAATTAGAAGAAAAACTGGAAACTGGGAGAAAAAATCTACATCATGTTCCTCTGAAAAAGGCCTGATATCTCAAATAAAAAGAACTGAGTCAAATTTATTTAAAAAAAAAAGCTTCATTACCCAGATGATAAATGGACAAAGGAAATATATAGGCTGTTTTCAGAAAAAGAAATTAAAGCCATAAACAGTCACATGAAAAAGTGCTCTAAATCACAAATGATTAGAGAAATGTAAATTAAAACAACTCTAAGGTACCACCTTACACCTACCAGACTGGCTAACATGACAGAATAGCAAAATGATAAATGTGAACTGATCCAACTCTTCTGGAAAATAATTTGGAACTATACTCAAAGGACTATAAAACTGTGCATACCATTCGACCCAGCAATAACATCGGTAGGTATATATCCTTAAAAGGTTAAAGAAAAAAATTGTTACAGCAACTCTTTTTGTGGTGACAAAGAATTGGAAATTGAGGGGATGCCCTCAACTAGGGAATGTCTGAACAAGTTGTGATATGTGATTGTGATGAAATATTACTGTACTATAAGAAATGACAAGTGGAGTGGTTTCAGAAAAACCTGGGAAGATTTATATGAATTGATACCAGAGTAACATTATACGTAGTTAACAGCCATATTGCAACAATGATCAACTATAAATGATTTAGCTACTCTGATCTAAGACAATGATCCAAGACAATTCCAAATGACCCACGGTAAAAAATGCCATCCACCTTCAGAAAGAGAATTGATGAACTCTGAGTGGAGATTGACACATAATTTCTCCACTTTATTTTTTCTTTCTTTTTTATTTTGCAACACAATAGAGAAACATGCTTTGCATAACTTCACATGTATAATCAATATCATATTTCTTGTCTTCCCAATGGATAGGGAGGGGAAAGAGGGAGGGAGAGAATTTGAAACAAGAAATTTTCAATGAATGTTAAAAATCAAAAAATAAATCAAAGCAAAAAATTAAAAAGTGAAATATGTATTTCAATGAGATAGATAATGTGTAAACATCAACATATCAAATAGTTAAATAGTATATATGGCTTAGGTATTGGAGTGAGAGGAGCCAGGAAAGACTTAATGAAGAAGCTGTCCTGAAGTATGTCTTGAGGAAGCCAGAGAATCCAATAGGTGTCAATGATAGGGAAGTGCATTCCAGCCAATGAAAAAGTTGATGGATGGGATGGCTACGTGGCTCAGTGAATAGAGCACCAGCCCTGGAGTCAGGAGGACCTGAGTTCAAATCCGACCTCGGGAACTTAACATAAAAAATTAGCCTGGTGTCCTTAGCCAAGTCACTTAACCCCAATTGCCCTACCTTCCCCCCTCCAAAAATAAAAGCAAAAAAAAAAGTTGATGGAGATGTCAGGGGATGGAGTGTCTGTGGAATGTTGGGTAGGCCAGTATGGTTGTGATACAGATGCAAGAGGAATCATATATAATATGGCTATAAAGAGCATTAAATGTAAAGCAGAAGAGTTTTATCTTTATTCGTACAGTCCCTGGAGTTTGTTGAGTGGAGTGAAGGCCAAGAGAGTGGCCCTGATGTGGGACATGAAGAGCTATGCACCTTGGGAAAAACACAGTGGCAATATACAGAAATACATAATGAGATGCAGGGATGACTCTGATGAGTATCAAATGCATAACTCTGTTCATAAATTGGTTGCTTTTGTTAATAAATGTTTAATATAAAAGATTTTTAAATTAATTAATTAAAGATTTAAAAATGTGGCCCCTTTAGGATCCACCACTTAACTCAGTTGCCTCTTTAGAGGCAATGAGGGGCATAGCCTACCCTTGCCAGTCAACTAGCCAAGCACCCTTTAATTTGATTAATCTTGACTGAAGAACTTTACAATTTCTATAGTGTTTCTTTCTACTTATTTCAAAAGTTTAATGCCTCCTTGTCTTTAGTTCCCCTGCCTTAGGTTCTCTGATATCATCAGCTAGACTAGATTAAATAAGTCAGTCAGAAGTATCCTAATCAACTCTTTCATACATCCCTCCCACTATATAGATATTGCATAACGTTACATAAATGTCAGATATAAGGCAGTATAGGTAATGTATTTGTGTGAGGAGAAATCTATCAAATGAATATATAAAGGTTCTATACTGAGAAAGAGGTTGAAACTCAGTAATAGTGCAGTGCTTAATCCTTAATTTTTAAAGATTCCTCCATATTTTCATTTTATTACTGGAAAGAAATATTAGAACTATAAATGATGGATGCAATATAAATCCAAGCAATAAAAAGATTACACTATATACTATTACACTATATATAAACAGTGGCTATCAAATCAGATAGGAACTGTTATCAGATCCCTTGACTAAATAGATATATAGATATATATATACACAGACACATGTGTATATGCATATATATTTATACATATATACATATGCGTGCATATACACACAGAGAAATATTATACATATGCATATTTATGCATATATATCTTATCAGTTCCCCTAACTGGTATAGAAAAATCAATTATGAATAAAAAATAAATAAAATCATAACAAATATAATGAATAATTATATATTATATTATCAAAAATAAAATGAATCAAAAATAAAATCCTTCAGACTAGAGTGTTAAGCTTAAATAGAATAGAACTCTGTGTGGAGAAACATTGAGTGAATATATCAAATTGTAGCAAAGTTCTCCAAGAGAGATTGGCCATTTAAATGACACATGTGGTGGCCCAGGCAGAGTCATAACTAGAGCAAACTTGGAATTTCTTTTTAAGATGTCATAATCTAAATAGCACTGCTAATATCTTGTCAGTATGCAGAGTCAATCCCACTTAGAGTGCAGTTATTGATTTTTTTTTAATTTTTAACTGAAATTTTCCATGGGGAAATCCCAGTGAGGAACTCCCTCTATCAATATTGATCAGTATCTGTTCTGCAACTTGTAATCTTAGAAAGTTGACTGGAACATTGAGAGGTTAAATTATTTGGCCAAGATCAAATAACCAGTGTGTGTCAGAGGCAAGACCTGAACCTAGGGCATTCTAACTCCAAGGCCATCTATCTATGTCATCATGCTGCCTCTTGTGGTGTTTAAAAAAAAAAAAAGAATAATAAATAGGATACTCACAGATGGTGTTCTTCTTCCTCCAAAAGGCCTGGCATTTCCCCTCTTTACTTTCTCCCCCATTGGCATATATCTCAGAAGCAGCCATCTCTCAATGTCCCAAGGTCTCTCCCACACATTTAAGTATGTATTCATCCCACTTGGCATCCTTTAAAGAAACACATCTGGAGTAGGTATCAGAAAACCAGCGATGGCCATTTTCTGTGAAGTTAATTCAACTACTTTCCATCCTTTAGAATATGTGTGCAAGATTGAAGTAGTCCAGTGAAAAAAGCACTGGTTCAATTCAAAGGATTGGAATTCAAATCCATCCTCTGATGCCAGAAAATGTACATAGCCTCAAGAAAGTCACATAAGCTCCATGGGCCTCAGTTTCCTCATCTGTAAAATAAGGGAGTTGGGCTGGATTCCTCTTGAGGTACCTTCCAACTCTGGAGCTATCATCTTTTGATCTTCTTGAATATCATATTCTAAGCTTTCTGGCTGAGTCATTTTAAAGCCCAACTTATGTTCTGCCTTCCCAGGCATAGCAGTCTTCCACTTTCCTATACCTCCACTTCCTCTGTAGGGAAATGGGAATTACAATATTGAGTTCTGTTCCTTATTGTGTCAAAATTGTGCATTACGCTCAAGAAATGAAGGAGGGGGTTGGGGATGGAGATTGCTGGCAAAGAGTGTAGCAGTGAGGAAATTGCTGAGTAGATCCCACTGTGTAGCCCTGCTGGAAAGTAGGAGCTGACCTTGGTAGAGAGGCTGAATGAAAATTTCAGAGACTGAGGAATAGCTTTCTCTGACAATCAGGTTGTTATTGGAGTCTTAGAATGTGGAGACAGCTATAATTGCTTTACCTCTTTTAAATAATTCTTTTTTGGAGAGATCTGAGAAGTCATGTGGTTCAAAAAATATATCTAGGCTTCTATGTTATAGTCACATGACATGGAACTTCCAGTGAAGCAATTTATGACAACCCAATAAACATGTAGAATTTCTACTCATCAAAGTCTACATCAGTGCTTTACCAATAAGACCTCAAAATCACGGAATTTTATTAACCCAGAGCTATAAAAGTATTGATAAGGTTATGAGAAGAAGTATCCTTTATCATAAGCTGGCTAGGAATGCTTTCCTGATATGGAAAAAAGACGTGCTTGACCCCTTGTATGCTTAAATATTGTTAGAAATGATCAGATTAGGGAGCCAAGATGGCAGAGTAGAAACAGCTCGTCCAAGCCTCTCTGCCCCCAGATTCTCCACAAACTATGTAAAAAAGGACTCTGAAAAACTTCTGGAGCCCCAGCACCCACAGAACGACACAGAGAAGATAACCTCCCGCTGAGGACAGCCCAGCACCCTGCAGGAAGGACCAGCGCAGCGGTCTGGGAGCCGGCAGCGCGCAGAGCGCAGGAGCCGAGCCGAGCCCAGGTCCACTTGAGCCGAGGTTTTAGCCCCAGGGCGGCAGGGCCAGCAGCCAGCTGGAGGAACCCCAGAACACCAGGAACTGTGTGATTCCAGAATTATCAACATAGACTTGCCTAGGACAAAGTAAGAGGTTAGTGTCCTATGGACTTTGGGACCTGTATTTGGGGAATGCGTCAGCTCCCTCCCCTGGGGGCTAGAAGCCGCTGGGGAGACACGCCATTTTGTAGTTTTCAGAGGCATTTCCAGCTCCCAGCCTACAAATCGTGGGGAGATCCAGCGATCAGTCTTGGGGGGTAATCGCTCTTGCTTTAACCTCCCTGGATCTGGAGTGTGATCTAGGGTGGAAGTTGTGGGTGGGATTACAGCTTGCCAGAAATGGAAGTTGCCCCCCACACGTTCGGGACGAAAATTCCTCTATCTGGCCTTAAAGCCATAGTGTGGCAACAAGCCCAAAAGTCAAGCAATTAAGTGGCAACATGCCAAGGCAAAGGAAACAGAAAAATGCAACCCTAGACTCCTATTTTGGGGGCATAGAGCGGGAAAAGGACTGTGAGGTCAGAAGTCCTGCTCCAAAAGCCCCAGGGAAAACATGAGTGGGTTGCAGGCCATAGAGGACCTTAAGAAGGACTTTAAAAATCAAATAAGAGAAGTGGAGGAAAATTAGAAAGAGAAATGAGAAGGATGCAGGAAAAGTATGAAATGAGGGTCAACAGCCTGACTGAGGAAAACAACACCTTAAAAAATAGACTAGCTCAAATGGCAAAGGAGGCCCAAAAGGGCATTGAGGAGAAGAATGCCTTAAAAAGTCGAATTTGCCAGATGGAAAAAGAATCTCAAAAGTTCACTGAGGAGATTCATTCCTTCAGAGTTAGACTGGAGCAAATGGAAGCTAATGACTTTATGAGAAATCAAGATGCTGTTAAGCAGATCCAAACAAATGAAAGATTAGAAGGCAATGTGAAATATCTCATGGGAAAAACCACTGACCTGGAAAATAGATCCAGGAGAGACAATTTAAAAATTATTGGACTACCTGAAAGCCATGATCAAGGAAAGAACCTAGAAATCACCCTTCAAGAAATTCTCAAGGAAAACTGCCCTGATGTTTTAGATCCAGAGGGCAAAATAGAGGTTGAAAGAATCCACAGATCACCTCCTGAAAAAGATCCCAAAAAGAAAACTCCCAGAAATTTATAGCCAGGTTCCAGAATCCCCAGATCAAGAGAAAATACTACAAGCGGCCAGGAAGAAACAATTTCAATATTGTGGAAACACAATCAGAATAGCCCAGGACCTGGCAGCTTCTACACTGAGGGATTGAAGGGCATGGAATATGATATTCCAGAGGGCAAAAGAACTGGGAATGAACCCAAGGGTCACCTACCCAGCAAAACTGAGTATTTTGTTTCAGGGGAAAATATGGTCATTCAGTGGAATAGAGGACTTTCAAGCATTCTTGAGGAAAAAACCAGAATTGAATAGAAAATTTGACATCCAGACACAAGAAGGAAGAGATGCCTGAGAAGGTAATCAGGGAAAAGAAATCAAAAGGAACTTATCAAAGTTGAACTATTTACATTCCTATATGGAAAAGCAATATCTGTGACTGATGATATCTTTCTCACTATGAAAATAATGGAAGAAGGGGGTGTGGTCATATGAATACATATGTGAATGTGTGTGTATATGGTTACAGTTATATATGGATAGAGGGCATAGGTTGATTTTGTTGGGAAGGGAGAGTACTCAAGGGATGAAATTATGAGGTGAGAGAGGAAAGTGGCAAGAGGAGATGGGGAGAGACATGGTAGGGTAAACTATCTCATGTAGGGGAAGTGGGTGCAAAGGAGGGGGAGAATAAGGAAGGCTAAAAAGGCAAAACCACATTCACATTGAATTTGGTTCAGGGAGAAAATGACATACATACTAAATGGGATATCTCAACCTGCAGCAGGATAGGGGGAAGGGGGATGAGAGGAGGGATGATGGATGGGAGGGCATCCTTGGGGTGAGGGGAGGTTGGAAGTACCCACTATAGAAGAGGGACAGGATCATGTAGGGAATGGACCAGGTGGGGGTGGGATGAGTGGGAGGGAATTATAAGCAGCCTTGTACAATATATCTACTATGATAATGTTTTGCATAGCTAGACATGTACAACATATACTGAATTACTTATCTCCCAAGAGGGAATGGGTGACAAGGGAGGAAGGAAATGGATCTGAAATTCAAGGTCGTAACATTAAATGTTTCAAATATATATATAAATACTATTATTAATACTCTTTTGCCTATAATTGGGAGATAAGATGTGCAGGCATTGGGACACAAAGATTCATCTTCCTCTAATGGAAAAGTCGATGGGGGTATGGGAGAAGGTATGGGAGAGAGCAGATTGGAGGAAGTGATATCTTGTGGGACTGCTATTCTGGGAGGTTGGGTAGGGGAATAATGGGGGGAAAATGATTGTAACTCAAAATCTGGCGGAAATGAATGATGTAAAACAGAAGTTAATAAAGTATTTGTTTAAAAAATAAATAAATAAATCCAACCTAAGCCCCCCCCCCCCAAAAAAAAAGAAATGATCAGATTAGGGATCAGTAGAGACAGGGGAGAAGAACATCATTGAACTAATTTTATCTTATCATAAAACTGTATCACATAGCTAAGATCAGTATAAATCATAAGATATAGGAGGCTCAACTGGAGTAATTAGGTGGAAAATTATGGTGTCAATGTAGGGAAGGACAGCATTCTCTATGATACAGACTAAACAAAAATTTCTTAGTCAGATTTATACATTCCAAAAAACCATTTCCTAAGACTCTGCCCTGTGGTTTCACTTCTTGTGAAGCAGGACTAAATAACAAAACATAAATAAAATAAATAACTAGGAAGAGAAAAACAAAATAACAAATAATTTGCAAGAGTTGTTTTTAAGGTAAGTCCAATATCTTGGTTACAATATTTTCATAGTATTGCAGTATATGTACGTGTGTCTTTTATAACATATACTGTATATCTGTACTCAACTATTTTTATTATTGTGTGTTCCTAAAAGGTTATGTGTATTCATTCCAATCTTGTTTGCAAGAGGTATTAGGTCAATGACTGTGGAACCTTCCATTTGATATAAGATGCAGTGTTTGTTTGCTTTGCTGAACTGCTTATTAAAAATTCTTTGTGTAAATTGCAAAGGAGGCTTTGTGTAAATTTATATACTTTGTGTATTTGTTTTTTGTACTTTATGTACTTTATGTAAATGTAATTCTTTGCTCCTCTCTTGACTGACTTATAGAGTAGCTAGTCATTAGATGTTTGATTTGTCCAGAGTGCACTGAATTTTCCCCTCCTAATCCACCATTAGTAATGTTGCCTTTCAGTCTTGTAGTGAAGGAACTCTCCCAATATGAATCACCAAAGCCAAAACAGAATAAACTCAGAAAGCTGAGCTACAGAGATCAGGCCCAGGGATCCTAGAGACCTAACCAGTAGATACAGTACACCTGGTAGGTGCAGCATGCAGACACCAAGAAAAGAGACATTAGGGTGCAGCAACGTCAGAAATGTGATTTGCCTTATTCCCATAAGTTTACCATGAGTCCCCTATTAATATACTCTATATACTCATACTGTATGTATTGGTGGGATAGTGAAGCCTGGCTTTGTAAAGGGAATATTCTATTTTTACTGGTGAGGAATAATACTCTCTCCAGAGCTGAGTTTTTCTTCCATAACTGACTTTTTTTTCTTCCAGAAATCATATTCCTCAGAGCAGACTCCTAAGATTGTCTATAACTTTTTATTTTTGTTTCTTTTATTTTGGGGGGAGGGGGGTTTGGACAGGATAAGGCAAAGCAATTGGGGCTAAGTGATTTGCCCAATGTCATACAGTTAGGTACATGTAAATCATCTGAGACTGGATTTGAACCCAAGTCCTCCTGATTTCAGGGAGGGTGTCCTATTAATGGCACCACCTAGCTGCCCCAATGTGTATCACTTTTTAAAGGGGCACCAAGAGTACAACCAATCCCTAGTCAGCCAAGGACTAGCTCCCTCCTAATTTTTAATAGAAACTCTCTTCACATATCATTCAGGGGCAACCATGTTAAAAACCCTTCTTTGCACATTCTTTTGCACATTTTAAGACCTTAATATCTGATTTTCTCTGTTACTTGCCCTTCCCTGTTACCTATCTACCATCTATGATTTCATCAACTAAGTTAAGAGAAATAATTTGTTCAGGAGTCCCAATACACTATTTTTCATGTGATGACATTTCAGCAAGTGACTGTGCTTCAATCTAATATTACTGCCTGCCTGACTATTAAAGGCAAAGGCATAAACATGAGCTATAATTTTAGGATTGTAGATTCACAGAGTACTTTGGACCTGGGACAGTTTTATCCTATGGGACTCAACCCACAAGTTCTAGTTAATGGAAGAGGCAGGGTAGCCTGGATGGGGCACTAGAAAGGGATGATTCACTGAGTAGGGGAATAGATAGGTAGATAGATGATAGATAGATAGATAGATAGATAGATAGATAGATAGATAGATAGATAGATAGATATTAAAATATATATCAATATATCTTTTAAAGGCTACATGCATTGCTTTCTTTCTCTACTATGAAAGTTCCTGACATGTCCCTTTCTGGAATGGGTCCACTATCCAGGTACCCAGAGTAGAAGCTGCACAGACATTAGGGAAAATTACACACACACACACACACACACCTACCCTCTATGGCCTAGATGACTTGGTAGCTATGGATTTGACCCTTGACAGTGAGTTCTGTACTCAGGGGGCTGACAGATCGGTAACACTCATCCTCCCTTTTTATATAGGATGGAATGATGTGGCACATAAGAAAAGTAGGCATTGATGGATTGTATATGGGCTCCATCTCGGAACTTCAGGTTACCACTGTAGTGTTAATTTTGAGGCCTCACTCTTACTAGCTTCACAAGGCCAATCACTTGCCAAACCTTGAGTGTACCTCCACAACATTTCTCACATTAGTCCCCTTCAACTACCCTACTACTACCTTCTGTCACCCTCGGCCCTAGTCATTTTCACCCATCCTATTGTAATAATCTCCCACTTGGTCCATCTCTCCCCACTCCAATCTGTCAAAGTGAATTTGCTAAAGAAATTGAAGAAATGTTAGTTTCTTTTTCTCTATATCTTTCTGAGGACAAGTTGCCTAACAGAGAAGGAAGGTTGATTGGGGCTTTTCCCCAAACAATGCAGAGAATGTGAGTATACTCTGGCTGATTTGAGTTATCAAATAATATCAAGTAATAATAACTCAAATTCAGATATGCCAGTGTCAAACCAACTTTCAAATTTAAATGACTGACAGACCACTATGCTAATCAAGGATTCTGAACCTCCTTGACGGGGATATCTTTATCTCTTGGTATCCCTCCCTTTCACTGTAGCAGCAACCACACTGGCATGCCCAGGATGGTTGTTAGCACAGGTTCTTAGATCTGCTTCACTAAGAAAGGTAGCTGTTTAAGGAGTCAACAACCTTTTTTAATTACATTCACTAGTTCAGGGGAAAAGTCAGCACCCTGAGAAAATACAAACAGAAAATACAGAGAACAGGCACTGGAGCATAGAGATCCATCTTGCCCTACTGGAAAGTCAGAGGGGGTATGGGGGAAGATATATGAGAGAGCAGATTGGGGGAGGGGGCATATTTAGCGGGATCACTGTTTTGGGGTGGTAGGTAGGGGAAAGATGGGGAGAAAATTTGTAACTCAAAATCTTATGGAAATGAATGATATAAACTAAAAATAAACATAAAATTTAACTCAAAAAAAGAAAGAAAATACGGAGAAAAGACAAGCAGAGAAATAAAGACCAACAGACAAAGCTATAACTGCCTGAATCAACTATACACTGTACATACATCCCTGGATTGAGAGAACCTTTACATCTGAGCAGTCAGGGAGCTTTGAACAAATGACCACTCAGAATCTTGATGAGGAAATCACAAGATCCTTCTCATAAGCAAGCCCCCAAAGAAAAATACAAATTCAGAGTACTTATATGCTTCTCAGAGCCAGAAGGCATCACAACCCTCCTGACTCAATGCCTAATTAGAGATTAGCAAAAGGTGTGAAAGCCTTCCTACAAGCAAGCCTCCCCTGAGCAAACTTCCCTTAATGGACTTCACCTGAGGCCTATTAATGGGTCTACTGCTTCTCCTCCCCCACCCCATTCCCTTAGAACAGACCATCCTGGTGCCTCTTTTATGAAGTTGTGGCTGAGAAGACCCCAGTGTGTGCAACCGCACAGTAAATGAGTTCAGAGACTGCTTAGGAAAGTACAGAAAAGTTTATTTATTCTTTCTCATGAGAAAGGGCCCTCTGCCCCTGTCACTCAAATGGTATCTACCAGGGAGAGAGCAACAGGTAGAAGCAAGTCCATGGTTATATAACCTTCTAATGCAGAAACCCAACCCCTCAACTGGCCTTCAGTCTCATTGGTAGGGAGGCCAGCCCACAACCTAAGAGCAGGAATCTACCTTGGAGACAAAGGACACAGAAACATGTGGGTGTCCAATGCAAGGCCAGGAAAGCAGTTTTATCCTTATTTGGCATATCTTGGACTGAGGTGGCCCTGGGGACCTAGTGGATGCTGAAGTCACTCTAGATTTGATTTTTCAGAATGGGGAACTTCACTGCAAATTATCCCTCACACTAAGACTCATCATGGTCAATGATAAGCCAAAGGAAGACTGAAAATAATGACTACATTAATTTGAAGAAGGCAGGACAAGATGGTTTGGTGGTGCAACTTGAGAGTAAGAGGCACACACCACTTAGTAAACTAATAAAAGCCTATTGCAAATGATAGGGTTTGTCAATGAGGCAGATCAGATTCTGATTTGATGGGCAGCCAATCGATGAAAGAGACACAACTGCACAGTTGGAAATGGAGGATGAAGATACAATGTGTTTATTCCAGCAGTAGACAGGAGATGCTTACTAAAAAAGAGAATCTACAACTCTACTCCAGAACTGTGCTCCCAAGGAAAACAATACAATCACAATTAGAAAACCAAGATTTGGTTCATCCACAGTCTGACTATTGAAGTGTAGTTTTCTCTCTTCTTTGATTCCCTTCCCCCATTCCTTTATTGTACATAAAGTAGCTAGTTTATGTGCACAGGCATAATGTGTATTTTTTTAACTAAATGGCCACATGTTTTGATCAACATCAAATAAAGATGGGGAGGGGAAAAAACAAACTGGTTCTGTGAAAATATCCCTTTTCTTCATTAGTGGCAGACTCATTCAACTTTTATCTTTATATTCCAGTAAATTATTTTGCTCTCACTGTTTAACAACAACAAAATCCCTGCATACCTTGTTTGATTGGATAATGTCAATGTTTTTCTTTTATCATTGTAAAACCAAGGACAATTTTATAACTTTTTTTGTACATAGCTTCTGCATGTAGGGCAATCTCTGTATCTCAGTAGGAATAAATCACCATAAAGAAGTTGATCTTAGATAGTTTTTCCTTCAAGTCAAACATCTTGTTGTTTAAATAAACTTCCTGTTTAAAATAAAAAAAGAAAATTAACAAGGACATAACCAATCCCTAGCCAGTCGATGAGTAGTTGCTTTCTAATTTTTAATAGAAAAATCTCATAAAGGAGCAAATGTGTTTTAATTTAGTTTAATTTCACTAAGTAATTTAATTTAATTCTTCTGATGATGAATATGAAGCATTCAGAAAAGTATGTATTCATAAACTGATAATGGGTGAAGTAAGCAAAATCAATCTGCTTGACTAGAATAATGTCAGTGAAAAGAAATAAAAACCTAAATTGAATGTTGGTATAATTATAATGATCACATCTGACCTCTTAGAAGAATTGGGGAGATGCATCTCCCTTTCTTTTTTGAATGTAAAGGACTGTAACATGGATTATTACCTACATTGTAAGACACAGTCGGTATCTTGGCAAAGTTGTTGTTCAGTTTTTCATCCATGTATGACTCTTTGTGACCCCATGGACCACAGCACATCAATACTGTCCATGGGGTTTTCTTGGCAAAGATGCTATAGTGGTATGCCATTTCCTTCTCCAGTGAATTAGGGCAAATGAGATTAAATGACTTGTCCAGGGTCACAGAGCTAGTGTCTGAAGCCAGATTTGATCTCATGACTTCCTGAGTCCAGGCCCACATCTCTATACACTTAGCCATGTACATGTCTCTATTGATAATACTGAGCTGTTTTTCTCTGTTTAAAAAATCTTTATTAAAAAGGAAGGCTTCCTGAGCACAGGAAGAGAAATGGAAATGAAAATAAAGTAAAAATGAAAGATAAAAACAAAATCAAGATATCTTTTAATGTAACCCCAGTCCCAAGGTCTACTGGTACAGATGGGATTCTCTCTTCACTGGTGGAGAGCTATGCCCTACCTTGTTTGAGAGGTGGGATAGAGCTGGCAAGAGAGAAAGAGAGGAGAGTTCTCCATTTCTCACCTAGTTGTTTCAAGCTCTCTTCAAGCATTTAGTTGCTTTGGGGGTCTGCAGTTGCTTTGGGCACCTCTGGCTTCCAGTTTGGAGATGGAAGATAGAAGCTCACCTCATGTTGCTAAAGGAAAATACACTGGGAAGACATGAGAGGAGCTGACTATCTCTATAATGTCCCCATCCCCAGTTTGCTACTCTAGAGATTTCAAGGAACTTCCCCTTGGGTGAGAGCTAGAACTCTCTCTCGGATGAACTGAGTTATCTCACTCCCAACAGGAGAACTCCTTCACTGTGTATCATCTAGTCTACATTCTCCCATTTATACCTTCTCTGATTTCTTTTTTGCTACAGATTGGAATAAATGTGTTTTCTTGGCTATGTGTTCTGTGTGTTCATTGTAATTTGGTGGGAAAGGGGTCACAAATTTTAATATAGAGTTTGGAGTCCCCCTTTCTCCCAAGTTAGTGAAACAGTGATCAGAAGTTAGATTGAACTTGATTGTATCATTAGATTAATAATATTAAGTGAGCAGATAAATAGAATCCTAGTCTGATACCCCCTCTTTCTGAGAAGAGAAGAGTAGCCTCTGTCTCCAACTTCCCACTTCCCCTCCAGGCAGGAATTAAAATCTCCCTTGGAGAAGAGTGGGGGGGTAAAAGGTTAGAGAAATCCATTCTGTCTCTCTTTGAGCCACATAATGACACCCCTATGCTGCATGTGGGATGTAGCCCCTCAGCACATACATACCTCCCTACAATACAATTGCCACATATAAAAGGAGATAAATTGTCTAAAGGGAGGAGGAGGAGCAAATGAGTATGACATAAAGAGAGAGAATACACTAGGTACTGTAGGACATATTATGGGTAAAAATTCTAACCTATAATTTTAAATGGAGGTGACCCAAATTGGGATGAGGGAGGAAGGTCTAAGCATAAGAATAGCTCCTGTGTAGTGATTTTCCTGATGGGCTGCCACAGCTCCATTTCAGAAGAGGTTCATAATATTCTCGTGATGATGACTTTGACTCCTTTAATTTGGACATATGGAACCAGGGTTAAGTCCTTTTTGTCCCTGGTAAACTTGACTGACAAGCATAGATCTTCCCTGTCAAAATATCTGGGAGACTCAGTAATGATTAGCTCTACTTGAGTGCAATAACTGGGCATAATGTCAATACAATAGGCATCAGGAGCACATTGTTACTCATCCTAATCACAGTAATTGTTCACAAGGACAGCCAGGGAAGAAAAGGAAATGAAGGCCTATCTGCCTGCAGTGAGGCAACTTCATTTAACCTCGACAGGCCAGACACTGATATGATTTCTTCCTGGCACTCACTGAGATTCTGATGTCAAAACGGCTTCTCATTTGCAATGTATGACAATTTCCTCACATCTAAAAAGACACTGCCACAAGTCAATAGACTATAAATTGCATTTGGAAATGGGATCATCTTAACTAAATCCTACCTGCTTTCCCCAGGAGTCCCATAGTTGCTCCCCCTCCTTTTAATAATTTGTATGTTTAGGTGTTCGGTCAATTTACACTACACTTGTAATGTCTTATAGCCAAGACCATCA
Source organism: Gymnobelideus leadbeateri (assembly GCA_011680675.1). Taxonomy (NCBI): domain Eukaryota; kingdom Metazoa; phylum Chordata; class Mammalia; order Diprotodontia; family Petauridae; genus Gymnobelideus; species Gymnobelideus leadbeateri. Next base: position 353,085 of record WOXC01004029.1, read on the forward strand.
ATCAAGTTCAGGGTGACAAAAATATCCTGCTACAATATTACAGGTTATTAGAGGGATGATGGGAACAGGCTGCATGCATTTACTGGGTCCCTTTTTTCTCATTTCAGACAAGCTGCCATGAACCTAAACTGGTGATTCATCTTTTCTTACTATCAACAGGTAGAAGCTAAGATCAAACTTTGATGAGCTACTCTCATACATCTCTTTCTACTCCACACCTTCCTGCAATCTCTACACCATTTTCTTCTCATTTTGAAAACAGAATTAGAACTTAGAAGTTGGAAGAGATATCAGAGGCCATATACACTGATCTGTGCCTGAACGATGATGCCCTGTACAAATGCCCAACAAATGTCCAGTTACTGCCTGAAGACCTTGAAGAGGAGCCTACTACCTCCCGATTCAGCCTTATAAATAAGCTTTCATTCTCCTTGGTATTTTTAAAATATGTCTTAACAATACCATAGTTCAAAAAATCCAGATGGTATCCACTTTAAATTCTACATACTTCACACTATTATTTTTATTAAATATTCCTCATCTTACTAGCAATAACAATAATATCAATAGCAGTCCTACTCAATTGAAAAATGAATTAAAAGACTTTTTGGTAGCAAAATGATTCTGGGTATTTTCATCATTCACCTTCCAAAGTGTGTCTCAGTTCCTGAGTTTTAATTCATAACAACACCACAGCACAGCAATAAATTATATTGAAACAAACATGGCATATCATAGCATCAGCATCCTTTGTGATTGTTTATTAATCTGCCCTTCACACTACCCCCTACCCTACTGAGCATTTTTTTAAATTTAAGTGAAAAATAAAATAACACAAAGCCTTCAATACAGAACCACATAATCTGACTAAATAAATTCCTACATTGACCATATCCAAAAATATTTTTCCTGAATTTTAGGTCCATCATCTATTTGTCAGCAGGTGAGTGGGGTACTTCATATTCATTCTTCTGCAATCATTGTTTATCATTGCAATGATCAGAGTTCTAAATTCTTTGAAAGTTTTTTTTGGAACATTATCATTGTAGAAATTCTTCTCTTACTTCTGCCCATTTTGTTCAGCACCATTTCCTAGAAGTGTTCACAATTTCCTCTGAAATTGTCCATTTCATCTTTTCTTAAGGAACAATAAAATGTTATGATATTCATGTACCAAAATGTGCTTTACCATTCCCCAACAGGAGACGATCACACTTAGTTTCCAATTCTTTACCACCACAAAAAGAACTACTGTAAATAGTTTTGTACATATGTATCCTTTTCCTCATCCTTTGGTTTATTTAGGGAATGGACTTAGTTTAGCTAGGCAATGTGTAGTATGCACATTTTAGTGACTTTCAAGTATAGTTCCAAGTAGCTCTCCTGAATATCTAGATCAATTCCTAGTTCCACCAACAGTACACCAGTGTACCTATTTTCTCACAGCCCCTCCAACATGTCATTTTCTTCTTTTGTTATCTCTGACAATCTGAATAAGTATGAGATAGAATCTCATAGCTGCTTTAATTTGCAGTTATCTAATTATTGGTGGGTTAAAAACATTTTTTCATATGATTATACATAGTTTGTATCTTTTCTTTTGAAAATTTCCTGTTCATATCCCTCTACTACATATCTCTTGGAAGAATCACTCTTAGTCTTATAAATTTAAGTCAGTTCCTTATATATCTTAGATAAGTGACCTTCATAAGAGAAGCTTGCCACAAAGATTTTTCCCCATAAAACTGTCCATTTCACTTTGTGTAATATTCTCTATCACTTCTTTAATTTTAAAAACATCCCCTAACTATAGGTCTAAAAGGTAATTTCTTCCTTACTCTTCTAATTTGTTTGTGACCTTTTATATCTAGATCATATATCCATTTGGAACTTACATTGGTGTATGAGGTCTTTGTCTACACATAATTTTTGTCAGGCTGATATTTAGTTTTCTCAGCAGGTTTTTATCAAATAGTCCTTCCTTCAATAGTTCTAACTCTTAAGAAGTCTATATTATATTAAGTCAAAATCAGCAAAACTATTATAGCATAATGGAAATCTGGCATAGAACCAAGTGATTCTAGCATATTGCTACTGAACACCTACTATATGCTGTATAGTGCTAAGCACTGGGGATACAAAAAGAGGCTGATGATCCCTGCCCTCAAAGAGTTCACAATATAATGATAAATTATGGAGATGAAAAGACAAAAGCAAAGCAATCTCTACCCTATATTCTGACACAGGAGATAGTGTGTACATACATAGAGTTGGACCAAACATATGTGAATCAAACCTTGAAGGGAACTGTTCTAGCAGTTGAGAAGATCAGAAAAGACCTCCTCCAGAAGGTAGCACTTAAACTAAGATTTAAAGAAAACCAGGATTTCAGAAGGCAGGAGTTAGGAAGTGGAAGATTCTAGGTATGGAAGATGGTTATTACAAAAGTTTAGAGATGGAAGATGGAATGTTTTAGTGGCAGGAAGTAGACCAATGTGGTAGTGGTGGTGTTCAGTCATTTCCAATTCTTTGGGACCCCTTTTGGGGTTTTCTTGGCAAAGATACTGAAGTGGTTTGCTTTAGATGAGGAAACTGAGGCAGAGCTAAGTAATTTTCCCAGGATCATACAGCTAGTAATTATCTGAGGCCAGCTTTGAATTCAGGGAAATGAACATTCCTTACTTCAAGCTCAGTAATCTATCCACTGTGCCAACTAGCTGCCCTGTAGCTGGGCAGCCAATGTAGCTGAGGTTTAACATATACGAACCATTGAAAGGGGATTTAGAAGCCAAAAAATGAGGGACTTATATATGATCCTGAAGGTAATGGAGAACCACTGGAATTTATTGAATAGGGGAATCACATGATCAGACCTGTAATTCAGGAAAATTACTTTGGCAGTTATGTAGAGAATAGTTTGAAGTGGGGAGAGATTTGGGTCAGGGATCACAATAGTTTGGGTGAGAAGTGATGATAGTCTGACCTAGGGCTATAAAAAGAAAGAGGAGAAGTATCTAAGAGATATTGTGGAAGTAGAAACAACAAAGCTTGGCAACTGACTGGCTACATGAGGTGACTGAATGAGAAATCAAGGATCATCCCAAACTTGGAAATATGGGTGACCATCATTGTCAATAATAGTAAAAGGGAAGTTCTGAAGAGAAATAGTTTTGGAGGGAAAGATAATTAGTTCTTTTGGACATGTTGAATCTGAGATTCCTATGGGACCCATCCAGTTTGAAATATCTAATAGACAGTTTATGGTGTGGAACTTGAGCTCAAGAAAGAGGCTGGGGCTGTATGTATAAATCTAAGAGTTATCTGAAAAGAAATGAAGATTGAACCATGGGAGCTAATGAGATCACCAAGTGAGTAGAGGAAGAGGACCTAGAGGAGGAATCAAAATTAATAAGCACAACTTGGATGATGACACATCAAAGAAGACTGAGAAAAAATTAATCAGAGGTAGAAAAGAGCCAAAAAGGGGCAGCAATGACTAGGCTTCAAAAGTACTGAAACTTTTTAATAGGTACTCAATGATGCCCTCACCAACAATAAGGTAAGTTTCTTTGTCCCCAGAAGAACTTTGCCTTGGAAGTTTGGTTTCTATGTTAAAATGAGTACAATTCTTTACAAAGAAACTTGTCTGATATTCTGACTGATACTCTCCAAAATAACCTGTTTGAGAAGTAGGGGGCATTAAAGAAGAAAGAAAGTGAAAAAGTAGAAGTAACAATATTTAATACCGAAGGGCTAAAAGGAAAAACCACTCTTGTTTATTACCATATGTATGCACAGATAAAATCATATGAGAGGGAATAACATCTCCTTCATAATTTCTTATGTCATTTGCAAGAAATACATGTTTCAAACAAATTAGATCCTACGTTGATCTTTAGGGTCCTAACTTTCAAGTCAACTTATGTTTAAATTTATATTTAATTTGTGAATGTTTAAGAAGGGGAAGCTAGCTGGCACAGTGAATAAAGCACCAGGTCTAGAATCAGCAAGACCCAAGTTCAAATCCAACCTCAGACATTAGCTGTGTGACCCTGAGCAAGTCATTATGCATGTTTGCCTTAGTTTTCTCATCTGTAAGATGAGTTGGAGAAGGAAATGACAAATTAGTTCAGTATCTTTTCCAAGAAAACCTCGGATGGAGTAATGAAGAGTTGGACACAACTGAGCAAAAACAACAAAGTGTTTAAGAAGCAAAATAAGTTGTTTTTTTGTTTTTTTTTTTTTTGCTTTTTGGAGGGCAATTGGGGTTAAATAACTTGCCCAAGGTCACACGGCTAGGTTTTTTGTTTGTGTGTGCGTTGTGTCCGAGGCCGGATCCGAACTCAGGTCCTTCTGACTCCAGGGCCGACGCTCTACTCACTGTGCCACCTAGCCATCCCCTAAAATAAGTATTTTTAATTCCCCACACCTGAGTTTTATAGGTATCCATTCAATCAATTCCCTACATACCTAATGATGCAACTAAGTGCCACTTCATGCAAATCTAAATTTTCGGTGAATCCTGCAAACTGATAGAGCCAATCAATAGACTGCTTTGAAAGGCTGATCTGTTCCCTAGACTACATTATCTTTATTTTAATAGCAGTACAAGTAATGTCATAAACTATGGATTTATAATTTTAACCTAAGGAGAAAACTGTCAATTGATTGTCTTGCTACTATTTCTTTCTTAAGAGAAAGAAGTATGCAATCCAGCATATGGATTCATCCAGTGGTGAAAAATAGTGCTTGTAATAATTCCAGTCATGGGATTTGAGAGTTGGAAGGGGCGAGTTGTTCAAACCATAAATTAAAGGGTTCTTCACTATAATGTACAGGACAAATGATCATCTTGCCCCTGTGTCCTTCCCCTTCCATGAGGGGGAATGCAGGATTTCCAGAGATAGCCCACTCTTCCAGAGATAGTGCACTGCTCCAGAGTCAGCCCACTCCTCCAGAAACAGCTCACTCCTCCAGACACAACTCACTTTACTTTAATATGAGTCTAATTGTAGGAAGCATTTCCTAACTTTAACCCTAAATTGTTTTCTAGCACTATCACAAGTGCTGATGACACCCTTTGGGATCAAACAAAACAAATCTTACCCTTCCTTCACAAGAGAACTGTTTAAATATTTAAGGGGAAGGAGAGGGCTCCCAGTCTTCCCTTCAGGATAAAAATCAGTCAGTAATCATTTATAAAGCACCTACTATGTGCCAGCCACTAAAAAGAGACAAAAGCCAGTCCCTGCATTCAAGGAACTTTACAATCTAATGTTCTCGAAGAGGACCAAAATGGTATCATTATATACAGGATAAATAGGAAAGTATTTTAAAAGAGGAGGCATTCCCAGTTCCCTCAACAAATCCTTATATGACTTTACTTGAGTCATCATCCCAGCTGCCATGTTCTGGATACTTGAGCTTACACTGGCTTTGTCAAACCTCTGGTGCCCAGGAATGAATACAGAGTTTCAAATGAGATTGAAAGAAGGCAGAGTATGGTAGAATGTCTCTTCCATCTTCCTTGAATCAATATTCCATCTTAATACTGCCCAAGATATCTCTTTGTTTTTAGCTGCCACCTTGACCTAGGGCTTGTAGTTCACTAAAAACTCCAGACCTTTTTTCTAAACAAATGCTAATTATGACTCCCCATTCTATTTTTTGCAGAGTTGAATTTTTTAACCTAAGTGTAAATCTTTACTCTTATCCCTATTGAATTCCATCATATTAAATTCAGTCCAATGTTCAAGTATGTCAAGGTCCTTGTCAATCCTTTCTGTTTTTAGCTATCCTTCTCAGGCTTGTATCATCTAGAAATTGATTGGCATACTATCCATGCATTTATCCAAATCATTGATTTTCAAAAACAGTCAGGACCAAGCATATAGAGTCAGGTATTTGGAAATATCTTACCACACTGACAGCAAGAAATTCATAACTACTCTTTCACTCCAGTCATCCAAACAGATATAAATCCATCTGATCACATCGTCACCTAATCCATATCTCACCAATTTCTCCACTAGAAGAGCATGGAATGTTTTATCCAAACCTTTGCCAGGTAAACCATATCCTCAATATTCCCATCATCTACTAGCGTGTTAAATCACCAAAAAGGAAAATGCTATTCTCCTGGCATGACTTGTTCTTGATGAAGTCATTCTGACCCTTTGTAATCACCATTTCCCTAACTAGATATTCAACAACCATCTTTTAATGATATGTTCAAGAATTTCCCCAGGAACTGAGTGAAGCTCATTTGGCCTATAGTATATCATTTGTCCCTTCCCTTTTTTGAAAATCAGGACATTTTCCATTTTCCAGTCTTATGGTACTTCTCTTCTCTTGATTTGTTTTGTTATTTCTTTATTATCTTTCAAATATTAAAGATCACATCTGACAGTCCTTTCAGGACCTGGGGACATGTAGTTTTTTGGGCCAGGTGATTTATATTCATCAGAGGCTGCTAGGCATCCTTTTACTTATCTCACATATCAACTTCCCATTAGTCATTTTTTTGTTTTGTTTTCAAATAAATGTTGTCCTTTTCAGAAAAAAATAGAAACAAAGTCCTGCCTTTTCTCTGCTATCAATTATCTTTCCATCCACTTCAAGAAAAAGTTCTATTACTTCTTTGATGATCTATCAATCAACACACCAATTGACCTCTATTAAGTACCTATTATGTGCCAGGCACTGTGTTAAGTGTTGGGGATATAAAAAGAGATAAAAGACAGTCCCTGGTCCTTAAGGAGTTCACAGTTCAATGGCGGGGGGACAATAAACAATTCTTCCCCAATATAACTTTTTAAAAACTTTTTTTCTTATTTTCCTTTATTTTCTTCACCAACTTCAGCTCCTTCTGAACTTTGCACTTCTGATATCCACAACGCATATCCATTCTGTATAATAACAGTTTATATTTGCAAACTGGAAAATATACTGCTCAAACACAACTCCTGATGATATGTATGCCATATATGCATTTATATATCTATTTGGACACATACACACACATACACCCTCATATTTTTACATTAATTATCATTAGTTCTTCTTGTAATTAACTTGATATTATACAACCTGGTAATATATTTCCCCTTTGATTTTGGGCTATAAACTCCCACATATTTTTCCCAGGAAAGGCTCTTAAAATTCCATTTAAAAGGTTTAGGAAGAAGAAATGTTAGTAGCTACAAATCTGTGAAGGGTACCATTAACACAAGCTCTAGGAGTTCACATATTTTTTAAAGGAAAAAAATCCAGGAGAGGAAATTCATATGGAATGTCAAATTCAAATAGAAATGAAGGCCACTAAATATATGTGTATATATATATATATATATATATATATATCTCAAGATTCCTATGGGCCATATATTAACACAGAAAATTACATATTAATATAATCTATGTTCCAGTGAATTTTTATTTATTTTGTTAAATGTGTCCCAATAAGTATGTACCTTATGTTTCTCTTGGCTCTTGTATGTCAAATCTTCTATTACGTTTAGGGTTTGTTTGTTTTTGTTTTTTAACAAAGTCTAGAAATATTTGTTTAAATATTTCAATGTTTCCCAATTACATTTTAATCTGGTTCCACACTCAGGAATGCCAACCACTTTTCACACTTTTGGTATAGATCATCACATCACAGGGAGAGATACAAACAGAAACAACAAAAAAAAAACCATTCTGTGCCATCAAAGTTTAATAAAATGTTCTGTGGATGTTACATAAGAAAAATGGAAGTCAGAAAAAAAGGTACATCAAAGAATAATGGAAAAGTAGAGTTGGCTGGGATCTTTGGGGTCATTTTGTCCAGGTACAATCCACACTAATAGTGGTGCAAACTCTCCTTCAACCTTTTTCATGGCAGGGAATGGACTATTTTTTTATAGTGACCCATTCCAATTTTAGGTCCTAGGTTTAGAGTAAGAAGATACCTTAGCAGCCATAGATCAAAAATGGAAGTCCACAGTGTGACTTACCCAAGATCATACAGTGAAAAAGCACAGAGGTAAGATTTTACCTCAGGTAAATATATCTATATCTATATCTGTATATTTACTTATCATTCCTAATTGAGTATTCTTTCCCTCTCATATATGAGTAGAGTCATAAAATGTTTTTTATCAAATACAACATCCATGTATATTTTAAAAATTAAAATCATAAGAATAAGTGAACCTTGGTTTAATAGGTATCTAAAACAAAAGAATAGCATAATCTTTGATGGAGAAATACTGAACACTTTCCACTAAAACCAAGAATAGAGTGAGGATGTCCGTTGTCACAACTACTATTTGATATAACTCCAGAAATGACAGACAGGGAAAAAAAAAGAATAGAAAGAAATTGGGCAAACAAGCACCAAGAAGAAACAAGATTATCACTATTTGAGGATAATATGATTGTTTACTTAAGGAACCCAAAACATTTAAGAAAAAAATTAATTGAAACAATAACTTCATTAAAATAGAAATATTTGAAATAAGTCCACATAAAGTATTAGCCTTTGTTTATATTACTGAGAAAAATCCAGCAGGAAGACCTCAAGAAAGAAATTCCATTCATAATAACTAGAGAATGTTTAGAACATCTAGGAGCCTAATTACCAAGACATATAAACAGGAATTACATAAATACAGCAAAAACCACTCTTTATAGAAATAAAGACAGACAAATGATTTGAGAACATTAATTGCTCATGGTTGTACCATGGAAAGAGATTGAGAGAGAGACAGAGAGAGAGACAGAGAGAGAGATGGGTGGGTGGATGGATAGGTAGATAGATAGATAGATAAACTGTCATTTATGTAGTGCTATGAATTTTACAAAGTATTTTACAAATTCCCCATTTGATCCTCACAATAATGCTAGAAGGCAGATGAGAGGTATAGACACATTTTAGAGATGAGGAACCTAAAACCAACAAATGTTAAATGAGTTGACCCAGGTCACATAGCTTGTCTGTTTCTGAGACACAATTTAAATCCAGTTTTTCCTGATCCAGGTCCAGCGCTCTATGGAGAGAGAGGGGGAGGGGAGGGGGGGAAAGGGATGGAGAGAGGTTAGAGAGGGGGAAAGAAAGAGGGAGAGTCTAAAAACATGCATTAACAATAAACATTATAATAAACTTGAAAATAGTAGTAAATAAACTATATCATAAACTAGAAAAGGTAAAGTTAATGAGCTGAATATTAGATTAAATCATATTAAAAATTAGATAAGTCACAAGGAGAACATCATGAAAATTGAGAAACACTGGAAAACAAGAAAACCAAAGAACTGATAAACAAAACTAAAATCTGGTTCTTTGAAAATGCTAACAAAAAACTAACAACCCTTTAGCCAATCTAGTTTAAAAATGAGGGAAAATCAAATGAACAAAATATTAAATAAGCAGCATTTAATTATAGGAGATAAAATGAAGTATCAGAAACTGCTATATCATTATATACCAGCAGAAAAAAGAATTTAAAAGAGAATTATCTACACAACACAGCACTAAATAGAGGCTTGAACAAGGCCTTGTTTCCAAAAGGTAAATTTAACTCTAAAGAAACTGCCAAAAATAAATAAGTCAAAACATTCTATTCTAGATGGAATTATGAGAGAATTCTAATCAATTTTGAAGGAATAATTAATACCTATACTACACAAATTATTCTTAATAATTGAGAAAGAAAATTTTCTACCAAACTCCTTTTACCTGGTAAAGATGGCCCTTTTATCTAAGTCATGGAAAGATAAAACAAAGATAAACCAATTTCATTAATGAACCGAGAATTTTAAAATATAACTAATATGCTGGCTAAAAGACTACAGTAATTTATGTGAAAATCATTCACACTAATCAATTTGTATTTACATTGTGATACAAGGATTTAGGGAAACTAATGAACAAAATTAAGCAAGTAAAAAGCAAAAAATCCAAAGCAACATGATAATAATGCCAGATGCAGAAAAAGCATTTAACAAATTAAACTCATTTATGTTTTTAAAAAATTATACAAAGCATAATGTAGATGCAGAAGGATCTTTTTATATGACCAAAAAGTATATACCTAAAAGTAGAAGCTAGTATTATATCCAATGAATGAATGAGTGCCTAAAAAAAAAGCCTTTATTAAATACTTACCTTGTCATTCATTATGCTAAGTGCTGGGCATACAAATAGAAAAACAACAAAGTTCCTGTCCCTAAGAAGTTCCCAAGCTAATTGAAGGGCACACATATATAGAAAGGTTCAGCTGTAGAGTGAATACAGAGACCTGAAAACCTAAGGATACATTAATAGGATGGATGGTGACACCAGAAGGTCTGACAGGTGTGGAGGCAAGTCTAATGGTAAGGTCCAAATCTGAAAAAAAATTGCTGGGGAAACTAGAAAGCAATTTGGCAGAAATGAAGCATAAACCAACATCTCATATCATATACCAAGATAAAGTCAAAATGGATAAATAATTTAGTTATAAAGGTGATATCATAAGTAAATTAGAAGAGAATGGGAAAATGAATAGGTGAGTAAAGGAAGAGTTTATGACCAAGCAAGAGATAGAGTGGATCACAGGGAGTAAAATGGATCATTTTGATTACATGAAATGAAAAAAAAGGTTTTGCACAAACAAAGATAATGCAGCCAAAACTATAAGGCAAACAGAAAACAGGTGGGAAGCATTTATAGCAATTTTCTCTAATTAAGGCCTCATTTCTCAAATATATAGGGAACTGAACCAAATTTATAAGTAAAGAAACAGATAGATAATTAAATATATACATATAATTTACAAATATGCATGTGTGTATGCCATTTCCCAGTTGATCAAAAGATAGACATTTTTTAGAAGAAAATCAAAGTTATGGGGGAGGGGGTGCAAAGCCAAGATGGCAGAGTAGAAACAGGACTTCCATGCAACTCCAGCTTCCACCTCCTCCAATACATGTAAAAAATTACTCTAAACAAACTTTAGAGCTACAGAACCCACAAAGTGACAGAGAGAAATCTCCCACTGAAGGAAACCTGACAGGCCAACAGGAATGGTCCATAGCTTCACATTGGGAGCTGACGGCAGTCCCACTTGAGCTGGGGTTTTAGCCCCATGATGGTCCCAACCAGCAGCAGCTAGAGCACACTTCACAAGAGTAAATCACCAGCAGGTGTAGCAGGTTTCAGACTTCTCAATCCATAAATGCCAAAGACAAAGTAAAAGGTCAGTGTAGAACTTGGTTGGTCCAGGGGAGGATAGAAGAATGCGGTCTGGCTGCGACCCCCAGAAGCAGAAAGCAAAGGAGCTGTAGTGGCTGCAGCTACTGCCACGTAGCTGCTTCCAAAGCTCCTGGAGTGCAGACTGCAGGGGACCAAGCAACCATTCAGAGGGTAATTACTCTTGCTTTGACCTGCTTGGATCTGAATCTGGATCGTGGTCTTGGGTGGTGGTGCTGGGGTGTGTGACCAGTGAGCCAGAGCATGTGGGGGATGTAGAGAGGGGCCCCTTCTGATAGCGCTGGCAACTGTAAAAACCCCAGTGCTTTGGAACATAGCTCTCTCTTCATTATGGAAGCAGAGTTCTACTGTGGCAAAGAGCTCAAAAGTCAAGTAATTAACTACGAATATGCGCAAGCAACAGAAGCACAAATGGATGATAGAATCCCTTTTGGGGGATGAAAAGGATCAAGGCATGGAGTGGGAGGAAGACATCAATGTCAGAACCCCTGTACAAAAAGGCTCCAAGAAAAATGTGAATTGGTTGCAGGACATGGAGGAGATCAAGAAGAATTTTGAAAATCAGTTGAGAGAAGTGGAGGGAAAATTGGGAAGAGAAATGAGAATGATGCAAGCAAATAATGGAAAGTGAGTCAACAGCCTGCTAAAGGAGACCCAAAAATACACTGAAGAAAATAACACCTAAAACAATAGATTGACTCAAATGGCAAAAGAGGCCCAAAAAGCCAATGAGGGGAAGAATGCTTTAAAAAGCCGAATTTGGGGCGTGGAGTCAAGATGGCAGAGTAGAAAGAGCACTTCCAAGGTGCTCTGCCCCACAAAACTTCCAAGCTATGTAAAAGGGGACTCTGAACAACTTCTGGAGCCCCAGCACCCACAGAACTACACAGAGAAACTAATCTCCCATTGAGGAGAACCCAGCAGCACTGCATGGAGTGGCCAGCACAGCACTCTGAGAGCAGGCAGCACAGCATGCTGGGAACCGACAGCGCAGCACTCTGGGAGCTGAGCTCAGTCCCCTGTGAGCCACGGTTTTAGCCCTAGGGTGGTTGGGTCAGCAGCCTGCTGGAGGGACCCCAGAACACCAACAGCTGTGGTGATTCCAGAATTATCAGCACAGATATGCCTAGGACAAAGTGAGAGGTTAGTGCCCTATGGACTTTGGGATCAGTATTGGGGGAAAGCATTAGCTTCCTCCCTGTGGGCAAAAAGCTGCTGAAGAAACACAGCACAGAAGCCATTTTGCAGCGTCAGTGGCAGCTCTAGCTCCTGGTCTGCAAACTGTAGGGAGATCCAGCAATCAGTCTGGGGGCTAATTGCTCTTGCTTTAAACCACCTGGATCTGGATTTTGGTCTGGCAGGGAGGTTTGGGGTGGGTATCCAATTTGCCAGAGTGGGTGGAAGCTTTACAGAGGCCACCCAAACTGCGGATGTTGTGAAGACCCCAACATTTGGGACTGAAGCTCTCATGTCTGGTGGCAGAGTCCTATTGTGGCAACAAGTCCAAAAATCAAGTAATTAAGTGGCAACATACCTAGGCAAAAGAATTAAAATAAACAAAAAAATTCAACATTGGACTCCTATTTTAGGGGCAAAGAGGATCAAAGCATAGAGGAGGACTGTGAGGTCAGAACTCCTGCACCAAAAGCCCCAAATGAAAATACAAGCTGGCTACAGGCCATAGAGGACCTTAAGAATCAGATAAGAGAGGGGCAGCTAGGTGGCACAGTGAGTAGAGTGTTGGCCCTGGAGTCAGAAGGAGCTGAGTTTGAGTATGGATCCGGCCTTAGACATTTAACACACACACAAAGAAAAAAAAACCTAGCTCTGTGACCTTGGACAAGTTACTTAACCCCAATTGCCCTCCAAATGGCAAAAAAAAAAAAGCACTTAAGAGGAGTGAGGGAAAAATTCATAAGAGAAATGATAAAGATGCAAGAAAAGTATGAAATGACAGTCAGCAGCCTGACTGAGGAAAATAACACCTTTAAAAATAGACTAACTCAAATGGCAAAAGAGGCTCAGAAAGGCAATGAGGAGAAGAATGCCTTAAAAAGCCGAATTTGCCATATGGAAAAAGAATCTCAAAAGCTCACTGAGGAGATTCATTCCCTCAGAGTTAGACTGGAGAAAATGGAAGCTAGTGACTTTATGAGAAATAAAGATGTTGTTAAACAGACCAAACAAATGAAAGAATAGAAGGCAATGTGAAATATCTCATGGGAAAAACCACTGACCTGGAAAATACATCCAGGAGAGATACTTTAAAAATTATTGGACTACCTGAAAGCCAAGATCAAAGAAAGAACCTAGAAATCATCCTTAAAGAAATTCTCAAGAAAAATTGCCCTGATGTGTTAGACCCAGAGGGGGAAATAGAGGTTGAAAGAATTCACCAATTGCCTCCTGAAAAAGATCCCAAAAAGAAAACTCCTAGGAATATTATAGCCAGGTTCCAGAATTCCCAGATCAAGGAGAAAATACTACAAGCAGCTAGGAAGAAACAATTCCAACACTGTGGAAACACAATCAGAATAGCAAAGGACCTGGCAACTTCTACACTGAGGGATTGAAGGGCATGGAATATGATATTCCAGAGGGCAAAAGAGCTGGGATTGAAGCCAAGGGTCACCTACCCAGCAAAACTGAGTATCTTGTTTCAGGGGAAAATATGGTCATTCAGTGGAATAGAGGACCTTCAAGCATTCTTGAGGAAAAAACCAGAGTTGAATAGAAAGTTTGACATTCAGACACAAGAAGCAAGGGATACTTGAGAAGGTAATCAAGGAAAAGAAATCAAAAGGAACTTATCAAAGTTTAACTATTTACATTCCTACATGGAAAAACAATAACTGTGTCTGATGAAACCTTTCTCATTATGAAAAGAATTGAAGAAGGGTATATGGGCATATGTTTACAGGTATACATGGATAGAGGGCACAGGTTGAATTTGATGGGAAGGGATGATTCTTAAGGTGTGAAGTCAAGAGGTGAGAGAGGAAAGTGTCAAGAGGAGATGAGGAGAGACAGGGTAGGGTAAACTATCTCATGTAGAAGAGGCAGGGGGAAGTAGTTGCAGGGGAGGGGAAGAACAGGAAGGCAAAAAGGGAAAACCATATTCTGATTGAAGTTGGCTCAAGGAGAGAATCACATACATACTAAATGGGATATCTCACCCTGCAGGAGAGTAGGGGAAAGGGGGATGAGAGGGGGGAGGATGGAGGGGAGGGCATTCTGGGGGGAGGGGAGGTTGGAAGTACCCACTATCAAAGAGGGACAGGATCAAAGTTGGGAATGGACCAGGTGGGAGGTGAGATCTGTGGGAGGGAAATATAAGCAGTCTTTTACAATATATCTACTCTGGTAATGTTTTGCATAGCTATACATGTACAACACATACTGAATTGCTTATCTCCTCAGAGGGAGTGGGTGACAAGGGAGGAAGGGAATGGATCTGAAAATCAAAGTTTTAAAATTAAATGTTTCATAAGATGTCCAGGCATTGGGGCTCAGAGGTTCACCTTGCCCTAATGGCAAAGTCAAAGGGGGTATGAGAGAAGATATGGGAGAGAGCAGATTGGATATGGGGATATCTGGTGGGACTGCTATTCTGGGGTGGTGGGTAGGGAAAAAATAGGGGGAAAATTGTAACTCAAAATTTGATGTAAATGAATTATGTAAACCAGAAGTTAATAAAGCATTTGTTTAATAAAAAATAAATAAATAAAAAGCCAAATTTGCCAGATGGGAAAGCAATTTCAAAAAGTCACTGAAGACAATAACTTCTTCAAAATTAGACTGGAGTAACTGGAAGCTAATGAATTTATGAGAAATAAAGATACTATAAAACAAATCAAAAAATAGAAGGCAACATGAAATATCTCATTGGAAAAACCACTGACCTGGAAAATAGATCCAGGAGAGATCAGTTAAAAATTATTGGACTACCTGAAAACCATGATCATTAAAAGAGCCTAGACACCATCTTTCAAGAAATTATCAAGCAAAATTGCCCTGATATTCTAGAACCAGAGGGCAAAATAGAAATGGAAAGAATTTACTGATTCCCTCTTGGAAAAGATCCCAAAAAGAAAACCCCTAGGAATATTATAGCCAAATTCCAGAGTTCCCAGGTCAAGGAGAAAATATTGCAAGCAGTCAGGAAGAAACAATTTGAGTTGTGGAAACACAATCAGGATAACACAAGACCTAGCAGCTTCTACATTAAGGGACTGAAGGGCTTGGAATATGATATTCTGGAGGTCAAAGGAGCTAGGACTAAAACCAAGAATCACTCATCCAACAAAATTGAGTATAATGCTACAGGGAAAAACTATGGTCATTCAATGAAATAGAGGACTTTCAAGCATTCTTGAAGAAAAAAAAAGAGCTGAACAGAAAATTTTACTTTCAAATACAAAGCAAGAGAAGCATGAGACAGTAAACAGGAAAAAGAAATCATAAGGAACTTATTAAAGCCGAACTATTTACACCCCTATGTGGAAAAATGATAATTGTAACTCATAAGACTTTTCTCAATATGAAGATAGTTGAAGGGAATATATATGTAGAGGAGGATGTATATATGTATATATATATATATATATGTATGTATATATATATACATATATACACATATACATATAAAATATATATGTGAGTGTAGGCATTTGTATGTTCATGTATAAATAGACAGAGGGCACAGGATGAGTTGAATATGAAGGAATGATATCTAAAAAATAAAATTAAGAAGTGAGAGAGGAATTTATTGGGAGAAGAAGAAAGGGAGTGATAGATTAGGGTAAATTGTCTCATATAAAAGAGGAGAAAGAAAACTGTTACAATGGAGGGAAAGAGCAGGAAGGTGAAAGGGAATGGGACAACCTGATTCTCATTTAATTTGGCCTGAGGAGGAAATAACATACACACTCAATTGGGTATATTACCCTACAGGAAAATAGGGGAATAGGGCATAAGACGGGGGAGGGAAGATAGAAGGGAGGGCAAATTGGGGGACAGGGTAGTTAGAACCAACCATGAGCTGGAGGGAATTCGGATAAGCTATGGCACTTTCCAGAATTATCAATACATAGATGCCAAGGACAAAGTGAGAGGTCAGTGCACTGTGGACTTTGGGACCCAGCCATTGGGAATGTGTCAGTTACCATGTGGCAGCTTCAGCTCCTGGCCTGCAGACTGTAGGGGGACGAAGCATATATACCTCCAGAGAAAACCCCAGCGTTTGAGACACAAGCTCCCCTGTCTGGTAACAGAGTCCTACTGTGGCAAAAAGCCCAAAAGTCAAGTAAATGAGTGGCAACATGACCAGGCAAAGGAAACAAAACAAACAGAAGAATCCAACATTAGACTCCTATTTTGGAGACAAAAAGGATCAAAGCATGGAAGAGGAGGAAGACAGTGAAGTGAGAACTCCTGCACCAAAAGCTTCAAAGGAAAATACAAGCTGTTTACAGGCCATAGAGGACCTTAAGAAGCAGATAAGAGAAGTGGAGGAAAAAATGGGAAGAGAAATGAGAACAATGCAAGAAAATTATGAAATGAGAGTTAACAGCCTGACTGAGGAAAATAATACGTTAAAAAATAGACTAACTCAAATGGAAAAGGAGGCTCAAAAAGGCAATGAGGAGAAGAATGCCTTAAAAAGCCAAATTTGCCAGATGGAAAAAGAATCTCAAAAGCTCACTGAGGAGAATCATTTCCTCAGATTTAGAGTAGAGCAAATGGAAGCTAGTGACTTTATGAGAAATCAAGATGCTGTTAAACAGTTCTAAGCAAAGGAAAGGATAGAAGGCAATGTGAAATATCTCATGGGAAAAGCCACTGACCTGACAAATAGATCCAGGAGAGATAATTTAAAAATTATTGGACTACCTGAAAGCCATGATCAAAGAAAGAATCTAGAAATCATCCTCCAAGAAATTCTCAAGGACAACTGCCTGATGTTTTAGAACCAGAGGGCAAAATAGAGGTTGGAAGAATCCACCAATCACCTCCTGAAAAAGATCCCAAAAACAAAACTACTAGGAATATTACAGCCAGGTTCTGAAATTCCCAGATCAAGTAGAGAATATTACAAGCAGCTAGGAAGAAACAATTTGAATATTGTGGAAACACAATCAGGGTAACACAGGATCTGGCAGCTTCTACACTGAGGGATCGAAGGGCCTGGAATATGATATTCTGGAGGTCAAAGGAGCTGGAATTAAAACCAAGAATCACCTACCCAGCAAAACTGAGTATCATGTTATAGGGTAAAATATGATCACTCAATGGAATAGAGGACTTTCAAGTATTCTTGAAGAAAAAAACAGAGTTGAATAGAAAATTTGACATTCAGATACAAGAAGCAAGAGAAGCATGAGAAGGCAAACAGGGAAAAGAAATCGTAAGAAACTTCTCAAAGTTGAACTATTTACACTGCTACATGGAAAAATGATAATTGTAACTGATGAAACTTTTCTCAGTATGAGAATAGTTGAAGGAAATAGAAAGATATATATATATATATATATATAGTCTATATCGGAGGGTATATGGGTATATGAATACATATGTGAATGTTTGTATATATGTTTACAGGTATACATAGATAGAGGTAACAGGACCAATTTAATAGGAAGGGATGATACTTAAAAGGTGAAATTAAGAGGTGAGAGGGGAATATAATGAGAGGACATGGGGAGAGGCAGAATAGGGTAAACTATCTGATATAGAAGAGGCAAGGGTAAATGATTACAATGGAGGGGAAGAACAGGAAGGCAAAAAGGAATGGGTCAACATTACTCTCATTGAATTTGGCTCAGGGAGGAAATGACATACACACTAAATAGTGTATCTCACCCTACAGGAGAGTAGGGGGAAGGGGACGAGAAGAGGGATGATGGAAGGGAGGGCAGGCTTGGGGGTGGGGGAGGGAAGTGGGAAGCACCCACTTTTGAAAAGGGACAGGACCAAAGTAGAGAATAGACCAAGTGGGAGGTGGGATAGGAGGGAGTGAAATATAATCAGACTTACAATATGTCTATTATGGTAATGTTTTGCATTAGCTACACATGTACAACCTATATTCAATTGCTTATCTTCCCAGTAAGGGTGGGTGACAAGGGAGGAAGGGAATGAATCTGGAATTCAAAGTTTTAAAACCAAATGTATATATATATATATATATATATATGTGTGTGTGTGTATATATATATATATATATGTATGTATATATATACCATTATTAATACAATTTTACATGTAATTAGGAAATAAGATATACAGACACTGGGGCATAGAGATCCACCATGCCCTACTGGAAAAGTCAAAGGGGGTATGGGGGAAGATACAGGCGAGAACAGATTGGAGGAGGGGATATCCTGTGTAACTGCTATTTTGGGGAGGTGGGTAGGAGGAAAATGGGGAGAAATTTGTAACTCAAAATCTGGTGGAAATAAATGATGTAAACCAGAAGTTAATGAAGCATTTGAAAAAACAACAAATGTTTAAAAATTTGGGGTTTTTTACATGCAACTGGGAAGTAAGATATACAGGTATTAGGGTATAGAAACCCATCTTGCCCTACTAGAAAGTTAGGAGGTAAAGGGGGAGAATATAAATATAAAATAGAATATAAAAGAAAACAGATTGGGGGAAGGGGTATTCAGTAGGCTTGTTATTTTGGGGTGGAGTAGGGGAAAGATGGGGAGAGAAAAGAATTATAACTCAAAATCTTGTGGAAATGAATGTTGAAAACTATAAATAAATTTTTAAAAAAGATTTAGAAAAAGAAAATCAAAGTTAGCAATAGTCACATTTAAAAAATGCTCTGAATAACTACTGATTAGAAAAATACAAATTAAGAAACTTTGAGGTACCACCTCATATCTATCATATTAGTTAACATGACAGAAAAGGAAAAGAAAAAATGCCAGAGGGTATGTGGAAAAATTGGGACATAAACTCACTGATTGTTGAAGCTGTGAACTAATCTAACCATTGAAGAGAGCAATTTGGAACTATACCAAAGGACTCTAAAACTGTGCATAACCTTTGATTCAGCCATAGCACTCCTAGCTCTGTACCCCCAAAGAAACCAAAGAAAAGCAAAAGAACTTGTGACTACATGAATATCTATAGTAGCTTTTTTGTGATGACAAAGAATTTAAAATTGAGGGGAAGTCCCATCAACTGGGAAATGGCTGAACAAGTTGTGGTATATGATTGGGATGAGCAGGATGGTTTCAGAAAAACCTGTTAAATTTTATATTAATTCAAACATAGTGAAGTGAGAAGAACCAGGAAAACATTGTACACCATAATAACCATATTGTAAGTATGATCAACTGTGAAAAATTTAGCTACTCTGATCAAGGCAATGATCCAAGACAATTCCAAAAGACCCATGAAGATAAATGCTGTCAACCTCCAGAGAAAGAACTGATGAACTCTGAATGCAGATTGAAGCATACTGTTTTAACTTTCTTTGTTTTTCATTTTACTTTTGTCTATTTTCTTTTGCAACCTGACTAATATGGAAATACGTTTTGCATGACTTCATGTGTATAATTGATACAAAATTGCTTGCCTTCTCAAGAAGGGGTGATGGGGGAGAGGATATGGAAGCCAAAATTTTTTAAATGATTGTTAAAAATGTTTACATGTAATTGGGAAATATTTAATAAAATAAATAAAATTTTATTATAGAATCAGTGGCTTCAATGGTAAGTATATTAATAATAATAATGATATTAAAGCTAGCTAGAATCTATAGGGCATTTACTTTGTGCAGGCATTTTGCTAAGTGCTTTACATTTTCATTTGATCTTCACAACTCTGGGAGATAAATGTTATTATTAACCCCATTTTACTGGGGAATAAACTGAAACAAACAGAGGTTCAAACTCTTGCCCAAAATCACAAAGATAGTTAAGTGTCTAAGGTGGGATTTGTACTCAGGTCTTTCTAACTCCAGATCCAGTGCTCTATTTACTGTACCACCTGGATTCTGTATATAGCAACTTAGCACTTTCCAGAGAAATCTACACTGCAGGTTGCAGGTCTTTCTCTGTTGCCTTACTGATTTACAAGCAGATTCAGGATAAGATACCTTTCACAGATGTAATTTTGGGAAGAATTCATCCAAACAAGGATCATAATTCATCTAAATTACATGGAGTTTAAAATTTGGGGGACAAACAAAATCAATTAAGGAAGAGAAATTGTCTACCAAGAAGAATCTTTACATCAAATATTTCTGACAAAAGTCCAATATCCAAGATATAGAAGGAACTAACAAAAATATAGGGCAACAAAAAGGCAAGAAAAAGTGAAGAAAGTATACTTCAATCTGCAAACAGAGTTCATCAGTTCTCCCTCTAGAGGTTGATAGCATTTTCACCATGGGTTCTTTGGAATTGTCTTGGATCATTGTCCTGATCAGAGCAGCTAAGTTTTTCACAGTTGATTATAATTACAATATTGATGCTACCCTGTAAAATATTCTCCTATTTCTGCTCACCTCACTTTGCATCAGTTCATGGAAATCTTCCCAAGTTTTTTCTGAAACAATTTTGCTAATCATTTCTATGGTACAATAGTATTTCCTCACAATCATATGCCACAACTTGTTCAACCATTCCCAATTCATGGGCATTCCCTCAATTTCCTATTCTTTGCCACCCAAAGAGGGTTGTTGTAAATATTTTCTGCATATTCAGGCCTTTATTCATGAGAGGTGCAGAACTATACATGAGCACAAAACTCCTTGAGGAAATTGGTCAGAAAGCTGAAGAAACCTTTCCAGGGTTTTTTCATTGTGCATAACATTTGAAAATCAACTATGAAACACTTGGCAACTAGCAATATACAGCAAAGCATCAGATTAAATACCAATTTAAATTAAACAAAACAAAGATGATTAATCCAGTGTCCTAAATAATCACTTTAGGATGCCATTCATAGCAAAAAGTGATAGTATAATACATGCAATAGACATACAATACAAGCAACATATGACTGGCTGCTTTAGTAACAGTGGGTCTCAATATATTGCATACATGTATACTAATATAACACAAGGAAATAAAGAAAGAAAATTAAAGTAATAATAGGGCCTGTGAAATAACACAATATGCAAAATGGCAAATTTGTATGCACATAACTAACAACAAAATTATGAATTGTTACCAATCTAATGGAGCTGTAATATATGCACTAGCACAAAAGCAAGAAAATAAAACAAGCATACTAAATAAATCCAGTGATTAACATGCAGCAATTAACATGTGCAATTACATGCAAGGCATACATTGAGGGGATAAACAGTAGCATTATTAACTAACTATACATAAAAACATTTTGCCAGCTTTTCCCTGGTAATTTCTAAATTTGTCTGGTCACTGTTTGAATACTCCAAGCTATCTTGTAATATTTTGACCTGTCTACCCCTATATCTGAGCTAATTCCTGATATAGGTTGGTTATAATTCTTATCAGAACTAGTAGGCCTTCTGTATCTAAACATGAATTTACAAGGGGCTCAGGCTAGCTAGTAGTGTTACTATACCCTTGTGGAGTATGTCTGTTCTCTAAGAACCTCTTACTACTGAAATATTACACAGAAAATATGTTGACCCTGGGTTCAGCCCTCTCCCATTATTTGAACTGTTTTTGGGGGGATATAGTACACAGAATCTTCTTCCTTATGTAAATGTCTCTCCATCCTTAGAGATTCCAAAACATATGACTCACATATCAATTGGTAGGGTATAAAGTCAGTGCCATCATCCCAGGTAGAATTGTTTACATGTATTAGAAAAGCTATATGTTGGTTCCACTGAGATTTGTTGTTGTTGTTGTTTTGTTGTTCTGGTCTTAGCATCCCAAATGTTCACGGATGTGTCATTAGGTTGTTCAGATTTTAGGTTTCCTTAAGAGGGGGAAGATATTGTTCTAGAGTCTGGAATATAGAATCTAGTCTATCTGACATCAGTCAGTGCTAACATCTCCAAAAGTATACTTTCAAAGTCTCTGCCTTGATCTGAATGGATCATTGGCAAAAAGTCCATATGCTGAGAAATACTTTTCCCATGATACTTCAGCAACCATGAATGCTTCCTGATTCCTGATTGGCTATGCCTATGCATACTTTGTGAAGTGGTCAGTCTCCATTTACATTCTTACTATCTTCTTCCAGAGACAGGAAGTAAATACAGACTTTTCCAAAGGTTCCCTAGTACATATGTTCTCAAATACACAACAAGAGTCAGTAGTAGTTCTCATTGCACATAATGAGCATGTTTCACACTTCTTGGTGACTATGCAGCCACTGTAGGGTTGTAAAATCTTTTTCTTATCAGCTCTAAGGTCTTTTATTGATCTGTATGTCCAAAGTAATTGTGTCAGCTTAAAGAGAAATGGGATCAGGATAGCACCAACTGCTTCCTGATACCACATGTGGGATAATTGAGAGTATTCTACAATTTGATATAGAGGAAAAAGAAATTTAGTGTTGACCAAGAGAAGAAAAATGTCAATATTTTTCTGATTATTTACTTAGAGAATCCTAGGAAATCAACTAAAAAGGGTGAAATAATAACCAGCAAATTACAGGACATAAAACAAATCTATTATAAACCAATAGCATTTCTGCATATTACCAACAAAACACATCATAAATCAATAGAGAAATCCCGTTTAAGATAAGGATAGAATGTGTTCTACATCATGTGACTTCTCCTTATGACCTCTTAAACCTCTCCAAAATAAGAATTTTACACAACATAAAGGAAGTCCATCTATCTCCGTGGTCCAAGACACCAAGCACTCCAACATGGTAACAACTCAAGGAATGCACTCACTTACTAGAGGGGGCTACTTCCCCGACCAGCCACCATTCTCTGTTTGAGCTACACAAACTGATTTATGTGCTTGCAAGAGAACCCACCCTTACCCACTCCTTCTTTGAACAGCAGAAAAGCAGAAGGCAGAGGTTTTCTTTGGCTGGGACTTCAAGGTGGCAGTCCTATGTGATTCAGAAGTCCTCAGTCAGAGAAATGAGGAATAGAGGATACCAGGGCAAGATACCAGCATATGTGTAGCTCCATTGGACCTGAAGCAAAGACATCCAATTGGAATTCATTCTTTCTCCCAGAAATCACTTAACAGGGCATACCACTGATCAACTCTTTCCCAAAGAAAAAAAGATAGTCTGTAATGGAAGGAAATCTTTTGATAGGTGTAGTCTGTAGGAATTTGGTACTTAGAGACCTGTCTCAGGGAAAGAGAAATCTGAGCTCCTAGGAGCAATTGGCACCCAGAAGAGGGGGATAGAATAAACTCAGAGAGGAAATTTCATGGCAAATCAGGAAAGAGAGCAACAGCTAGTAAAGAACTGTACAATCAAGGACAGATTGTCCTGTCAGAAATTATATCTTAAAAAAAAATAGAAAAAGAGAGGAGTAATGAAGTGAATATGCATTTTTTTTAATTAGAGGAGAAATCAATAAACTGGAAATCCCCTCCAAAAAACTATAGAAATGACAAATAAAACAAAGCTTATTTTTTATTATTTATTTGTTCGCTTATTTATTTATTTATTTATTTATTTAGCTTTTTGGAGGGCAGTTGGGGTTAAGTAACTTGCCCAAGGTTACACGACTAGGGTTTTTTGTTTGTGTGTGCATTAAGTGTCTGATGCCGGATCCAAACTCAGGTCCTTCTGACTCCAGGGCCAGTGCTCTACTCACTGTGCCACCTAGCCGCCCTCAACAAAGCTTATTTTTGAGAACCAAAAAAAAAATGAATAAAGTTTAGTGAATTAGATTAAAAAGTAAAGAACAAATAATCAAACCAATAAAATAGCAAATTAACAAAGTCAAGTTGAAGCAATACCAGAAGAAATAAAAAGAATAATCAGGATGAAGCAAAGGCCCTCTCCTCCTCTTAAAATCCAAGAGACAGTTCTTAAAGGAAGAAGTTCATGTTATCAATAGCCTCATGGGAAAATAAAACTCCAAATAACTAATAATAAAAATGCAAATTAAAACTCTCCACACTCCAGATTCTACTGTCCACTACTCTGCGATTTCTATCTACCACCCATCATGTCAACAAAGAGAGCAAACTAGGAAAATGACAATCGTCAGAAAAGCTGCAGGAGGATAGGAATGTATACATTTTTGATGGTGCCGTGAAATGGTCCAGATAGTATGGAAAGCAATTTGGAACTACACCCCAAAAGTCTCTAAATCACACATAATCTTAGACCCTGTTATGCCACTACTAAATGATTTATACCACCAAGAGACTGAAGAGAAAAAGGTGGCTAGGTGGGGTAATAGATGAAATCTCGGATTTGGAATCAGTAAGATGTGCCTCAGATTCTTACTAGCTCTGTTACCCTGAGCAAATTATTTAACCATTCTGTTGCCTCGGCTTCCTCATTTATAAAATAAAGGGGTTAGAGCTGATGATCACTAGGGTACCTTCCAGGACCGAATCTATGACCCTATGACACAATGGACAAGAATATTTCTGCTGTAGCAAAGAATTGAAAACAAGAGGGTGCCTTTTAATTGGGGAATGATTGAACAAATTATGAGAAGGAAGGAAGGAAGGAAGGAAGGAAGGAAGGAAGGAAGGAAGGAAGGAAGGAAGGAAGGAAGGAAGGAGGGAGGGAGGGAGGGAGGGAGGGAGGAAGGAAGGGAAGGAAGGAAGGAAGGAAGGAAGGAAGGAAGGAAGGAAGGAAAGAAAGAAGGGAAAAAAAGGAAGGAAGGAAGGAAGACAAAGCCATTATTAAGTGCTTACTCTGCTCCAGGCATGTTGCTAAGCATTGGAATACAAATACAAACAAAAAGAAAGCCAGTCTCTGCCCTCGTGACTGGGATGGGCATTACTCCAAAGGAGGTTCTGGAAAGGAACTCACCAGTTAGAATAAGAAACTATAGGAGTGGAGGCACTTCCAGCATGAGAAAGCCATTGGATAGGGAGTGGAAAAATCTGGGGAGTTATGAACTGAGTCAGGTTTTGAAGTGACATAAGGAATTGATTCAGAATTCTTGCATGAATTTCAGAATAATGAGGGCAACAATAGCAGGAGAATAATGTTGTTGTTTTTGAGTTATCCAGTTATGTCCAACTCTTCCTGACCCCATGGACCATATCACACTAGGCCCTTCTACTCTCCACTCTCTCTTGAAGTCTGCCCAAGTTCATGCTCATTGCTTCCATGAAACCATCCATCTCATCTCCTACCTTTCCCTTCTCCTTTTGCCTTCAATCTTTCCCAGCATCAGGGTCTTTTCCAATGAGTCCTGTCTTCTCATTAAGTGGCCAAAGTATGTAAGCTTCAGCTTCAGTATTTGTCCTTCCAATAAATAATCTAAATTAATTTTTTAATTTGTTTGTTTTTTGTTTACAAGATTCAATTCCATAGTTCCTTGAGTTTCAAATTTCTCTTCCCTCCATCCCCCCATTCCCCACAATGGCATATAGTTCAGTATAGGATCTGCAAACACTTTGACAATAGACATTAATCAAGGTACAAAGGCATATTGTACTAGATGGGATGAAAAATGATAAAGAAGAAATAAAACCAAACAATGAAAAGAAAAAGATCAATTAGATTTCTTCCATCAGGATTCAAGCACAATTCTTTCTAGTTCTTTCTCTGGGTGTAGACATCTCTCTCCTTCATGAGTCTTTTGGGATTGACTTATATCACTGCATTTCTGAGAAGAGTCCAGTATGTCATAGTTGGTCATCACACATATGTTGTGTCTGTGATTGTATACAAATTTCTCCTGGTTCTACTCTTCTCACTCAGCATAAGTTTGTATAAGCCTCTCCAGGTAAATATGAAAATTGTCTCCTCCTCATTTCTTATAGCACAATAATATTACATCACATGCATATACCACAACTTGTTTAGCCATTCCCCAATTGATGGGCACCCTATTAATTTCCAGTTCTTTGCAACCACGAAAAGAGCTGCTATAAATATTTTTGTATATATTGGTCTTCTTCCCACTTCTATGATCTCTTTGGGATATAACCCTAGAAGTTGTGTTGCTGGGTCAAAGGGTATGAAATTATTTATAGTCCTTTGGGCATAATTCCAGATTGCTCTCCAGAATGGTTGGATAAGTTCACAACTCCACCAGCAATGCATTAGTGTTCCAATTTGCCACATCCTCTCCAGCATCTGTCATTTTCCTGTTTTGTCATCTTAGCCAATCTGACTGGAGAGATGTGGTACCTCAGAGTTGTTTTGATTTGCATTTCTCTGATCAAAAGTGATTTAGAGCATTTCTTCATATGCTTATAGATATCTTTAATTTCTTTCTCTGAAAACTGTTCATATCCTTTGACCATTTATTCTTATAGATTTGACTCAATTCTCTGTATATGTTAGAAATGAGTCGTTTATCAGAGACATAGGTTGTAAAAATTATTTCCCAATTTCCTACCTCCCTCTTGATCTTGGTTACATTGGCTTTGTTTGTACAGAAACTTTTCAATGTAATGTAATCAGAAATATCCACTTTACATTTTACAATGCTCTCCAGTTCTCATTTGGTCCTAAAGTCTTTCCCCCTCCACAAATCTGACAGGTAAACTATTCCTTGCTTTCCCAGATTGCTTACAGTATCATCCTTTATACCTAGATCATGCACCCATTTAGACTTGATTTTGGTATATGGTGTTAGATAATGGTTTATGCCCAGTTTTTGTCATACTATATTCCAGTTTTCCCAGCAGTTTTTGTCAAATAGTGCATTCTTATCCCCAAAACTGGGGTCTTTGTGTTTATCAAACAATAGATTACTATACTCATTAACTGCTGGGTCTCGTGCACCCAATCTATTCCATTGATCCACTACTCTACTCCTCTGCCAGTACCAAGAAGTTTTGATGACTGCTACTGTATAATACAGATTAAAATCTGGTATAGCTAGTCCACCTTCCCTAGCATTTCTTTTCATTATTTCCCTTGATATTCTAGACTGTTTGTTTTTCCAAATAAATTTTGTTACTATTTTGTCTAACTCTATAAAGTAGTTTTTTTGGTAAATTGATTGGTATGGCATTAAATATATAATTTACTTTGGGTAAAATTGTCACTTTTATTATATTAGCTCAACCCAGCCATGAGCAATTGATATTTTTCCAATTACTTAGATCTGATTTTATTTGTGTGAGAAGTGTTTTGTAGTTGTGTAAATTAATGTCTTTAAGTATTGATTGATTTGATCTTCTTGGGAAGATCAAAAGTCTTCTCCAGAGTCACAATTCAAAACCATTGATTTGGCAGGTCTCAATTTTCCTTAGAGTTCAGCTCTCATGGCCATATATTACTACTGGAAAAACCATAGCTTTTATTATATAGAACTTTGTCAGCAAGGTGATATCTCTGCTTTTTAAGTTTGCTGTCAAACATCTTATAATTTCATGGCTACAGTTGCCTACAGTAATCTTTGAGTCCAAGAATATAAAATCTGACACTGCTTCCATTTCTTTTCCCTCTATTTTCCAGGAAGTGATGGGACCAATTGTCAAGATCTTGGTTTTATGAATGTTAAGCTTCAAATGAGCTTTTACACTTTTCCACTCCCATCAAGAGACTTCTTAATTCTTTACTTTCTGCCATCAGAATGGTGTCTAAGAGTGTTGATATTTCTCCCAGTAACTTTAATTCTGTTTTTTGATTCATCTAGCCTGGCATTTCACATAATGTACTTTGTATATAAGTTAAATAAAGAAGGTAACAATATACAGTCTTC
Source organism: Gymnobelideus leadbeateri (assembly GCA_011680675.1). NCBI lineage: Eukaryota > Metazoa > Chordata > Mammalia > Diprotodontia > Petauridae > Gymnobelideus > Gymnobelideus leadbeateri. The sequence goes on from WOXC01004029.1 coordinate 381,107, forward strand.
TTATACTCCTTTTCCAATCTTAAACCAATCAATTGTTCCATATTCAATTCTAGCTGTTACTTCTTAGCCCCCATATGGGTTCCTCTGGAGATAACTCTAGGACCAGATGGATTTACAAAGGAATTCTATCAAATACTCAAAGAATAATTAACTCAATACTTCTTAAACTCTTTGTAATAACAAGGAAAAAATATACTTCCAATCTTTTTTCTGTGATACGATCTTGATACTTAAACTAGGGAGAGACAAAGCAGAGAAAAAATGCAGACCAATGACCCCAATGAATATGATGTAGAAAAAATTTGAATAAAATATTAGCAAGTAAGTAACAACATACTAGAAAGATTATGTTATGACCAGGTTAAATTTATATCTGAAATTCAGGGATGGTACAAAATAAGGGAGACTATAAATATAACAAATTGTATTAATAACAAATTATAAAAATCATATCATTATGGTAAAAGACATTGAAAAATCTTTTGACAAAATTCAATACTCATTTCTATTAAAAATTATAAAAACCAAAGGAATAAAGAGACTTATCATAAATAGTATTTTTCCAAATCCAAAAAAAAGCATCAGATATGATGAAGAAAATTTAGAGACTTTACCGATAAGGACAAGAACAAAGCAAAGATGTCCATCATCACCACTTTTATCTAATATAATTCTCATAAAGCTCACCAAAGCAAAGACAAGGGAAAGAAATTGAGGAAATACAAATAAGGATAGAGAAGATAGAATTGTGACTCTTTGCAGAGGATATGATAATGTATTTAGAGAGCCCTAGGTATTCAACTAAAAAATTAATTGAAATAATTGATCATTTCAGTTGGGCATAGTAGTGCATGCCTGCAATTGCACTGCCAAGTAAGTTAAGAGTGATGTATCTCTTGAGCTCTGAATTTCTGAGTGAATTTCTGGTCTAAGCTGATTGGTGGTTCACAGTAATTCCAATACCAATATGGTGAGTCCCAGAAAGAGGGGGGAAAGACACCACCAGACTGCCAAATAGGGGCAAACTGATCCAAATTGAAAATATAGCAAGTCAAAGGTACTATGCCAATAAGTTAGTGTATAAGCAGGGGGAGGAGGGAAGGAGTTACCACTGTGATTTTAGCCTAGGTAAGATAGGGAGACCCAGTCTTAAAATAAGAACTAAAAATAAAAGAATCAGTAAAGTTGCAAGTTACAAGATAGATCTACATAAATCATCAGTATTCCTATATATAACTAAATGAAGTAGGAAGGACTAGAAAAAGAAATGTCATTCAAAAATAACTACAAAAATTATAAAATATTTGAGTGTGTATCTGAATTATTCACCAAGAGACTATGTCAATCTAACCATAAAATACTATTTGAAGAAATATCAATTGCTCATAAATAGGTTGCCATCATTACATTCAAAAATGAAAATATTTCCTAAATCAATTTATTCATTTGGTATACTACCAAATACCAAAAAAGATAATTTATAGATTTAGAGAAATAACAAATCCATATAGAAGAACAAAAGGTCAGAAATCTTAAGAGTAAAAATGAAAAAAAAAAAAAGGGGAGAATAAGGGAACCCTTTGGACCTAGAACTGAAGCCGTACTTATAAGCAGTAATCATCAAACTAATTTGGTATTAGCTTTAAAAAAGAGAAGTCAATCAGGGGAATATTTTAGGAATGCAACATAAAGAAGCAAACATAGCAGTATAGTGCTTGATAAACTCAATTATGTCAATTACTAGGGGGAAGGACTCACTCTTTAAAGACCAAAAAACTGCTAGAAAAGTTAGATAGCAGTCTGTCAGAAATTAGGCTTACACCAACACCACATACCAAGAGAAGCTCCCAACAGATGCATGATGTGGATATAAAAGGTCGTATCATAAACAAATTAGAGGAGGAAGGAAGAAATTACCTTTTGGATTTATGAATAAGGGAATAGTTCATGCCTAACAGGTGATGGAGGATAATATAAGGTAAACAGACAATTTATAGCAAATTAATTTTTTAATTTTGCCCCAAAGTCTAATGCGCTAATAATTTAAAGGGAAACAGGTAACTGGGGGAGGGAGAAGGATCTTTGCATTAAGTTTCTCTAATAAAGCTCTTATATCTGGGATACATATGGAACTGATTCAAATTTAATAAAACTAAATGCTATTCCCCAATAGAATTATGGTCAATACATCTTATTTACAACAGATATAATATAATCTTAGTTCTCTCAGGATCTCTACAAAAAAATAAAAAGGATAAACTCTGCAAATGAACTTCTTTCTAGATATACACAGGATAAGGAGGGGCTTAAAACTACAATAGTACAAGTCAACCAATTCATCCCTTCAAAGGATCCACAATAGTCCTGATCAATTAATCCTCAATCAAGAATAGTTCAGGACAACCAATTCACCTCCAAATGAGAATTAAGGAGATGCCCTTGCCCTCTGCAAGGTATTGTTTGGTACCTCTGAGTAAATATCTTCTAATCCTCTAAATGATGTTGCCATTGAGTTTGATATGAAGTGACAATAGGGGAGGATAGGACAGTATGGTGAGTGGGAATCAGAAGATCCAAGTCCCATATCTGCCACTTATAAGTTACACAACCTCAGACAAGTCAGTTCTCCACCACCCCCCAGCTTTGATCCCAGTTTCTTCACCTTCACAATGAAAAAGTTGGACTAGAATATGTCTAAACATCCTGCCATTCTACAGTTTTGTGAAGCAGTAGCTATAAAAAACAAAACAACATTACATTTCATTCATAGAAGGATGGTGTCCACATTATAGAACTAACAAGCCTGAGTATTGTTCAAGCTACCAGCCAGGTTTTCCTAGCTAGGTGGTGCTATAGTGCATGGAGTGCTGGGCTCGAAATCAGGAACTAAAGCTTCCTGAGTTTCAATCTGTCCTTAGACACTTACTAAGCTGTGTGATCCTGGGCAAGTCACTTAACCCTGTTTGTCTCAGTTCTTCATCGGTAAAAAATGAGCTAGAGAAGGAAATGGCAAGCCATTCCAGTATCTTGGCCAAGAAAACCCCAAATAGGGTTGCAAAGAGTCTGAAATGACTGAACAGCACAAGCTACAACTGGGTCATGATAGATATGACATTTTTTAAAAAGAGTCATCAGCTATACGATTGTAATGGAATATTATTGTGCTATAAGAGATGATGAGAAGGTGGATTTCAGAAAAACCTGCAAAGACTTACATGAACTGATGCTCAGTGAACTTAGCAGAACAAGGAGATTATAGTACACAGTAACAGCAAAGCTGTACAATGATCAATTGTGAATGTCTTAGCTATTCTCAGCAATACAATGATCAAAGAAAGCTCCAAATGACTCATGATGCCATTCCCCTCAGAGAAAGAATTGATGTAGTCTGAATGTAGATTGAAGCATACTATTTTTCACCTGTATTTTTTCTGTTTCTTTTTCTTTTGGATCTGTGTCTTCTTTCATAACATGATTAATCTGGCATTTATTAAGCACTATGTGTAAGGCATTGTGCTCAGCACTTTACAAATACCTCATATGATTCTTACAACAACCTTGTGAAGTAGGCACTATTGTGGAGTCCATTTTACAGCTGAGGAAACTGAGGCAGGAAGAAATTAAGTGATTTGCATAGGGTTAAAATTAGATCTTCTTAACCCCGGGACCAGCACTCTATATAAGAAAATATTTCTGCTGTGTTGCTCCAGAATGCAGGACTAGCACACAGGATGAAAATTAAAGAAAGGTAAATTTCAGCTCAACATAAGAAATTTTGAACAATTAGAACTGTCCAGCAGTAGAAAGTATTACATCTTGGGGTACTGGGTTGTATGTCACTAAGACACTGGACATGATGATCTCTAATACTCTTTCATACATGGAGTCCATCCTCACCATCAATCACTTTTTATTGATGATACTCCCAAAATCTGTCTTTTTAAAAACTTAAGATCAGAGAACTAAGATGTCAACAGGAGACCTAGAAAAATATGTGAGAGATCTGACTGCAAGTCCTGTTTTTATCTGTTGCCCTTGCTCCCTAAAGCAAGGGCAATTCTCAAGATTAAGGAGCCCCAACTCTGTCCCTAACTCTAAAACTTTTCAGCCAGAATTATGATTTCATTGTATAGAGAAATTTCAAAGAGGAATCTTCTCCCACCAATATGGAATGGCAGCTTATCCTATAGTGTTGCCTGTTCTATCCAGGTTCACCCAGATAGTATATTTCAGAGGAAGTACTTGAACCTGGCTACTCATAACTGTGAAAGCCAGCCTTTACACTAGTGATGTAAAACTCAAGTAGAAACATGTGGCCAGCATATGGAGCTAGAAAACCACAAATTAACATTGTCTATATTTTATCATATTTTTGTTCATATTGCTAAACATCTTCCATTTACATTTTAATCTGGGCTGTCTGAGGCATGTAGATCTCAAGCTCAACACTTCTGCCCTATACCATGCTATCTCTTTTATACTGTCAAAAACTCCAACATTACTATTTATTGTCTAAACCTTCCAAAAGTATAAGTTCCTCATGAGAGGCAGGGGGGAAATGTCTCAGATCAAGCCACAGTGCATTCAATCTCAAAAAGAAAAAGAAAATTCTTTAAAAAGAAAAGAAAGTACCTCTCAATTGAATCTGAAGAAGAGAGAGGGAGAGAGCGATTAATGTTCTTTCCAACCTAGCTGTGAATTCTGGCCACGACTTTGTCAAGGTCTCTGCAGAGTGTCCCTGCAATACACTCCATCTTTACTGCCATTTTCCACAGTAGTCTAATAGGTAAATATTGCTTTTTCTCTTTGTGGCAGGACAGAAAGAAGGAGGGGGAGAAAGGGCTGTGAAGTGTCTAGTTCAGAGTATATGCAAACTAAATCAAATGTATTGTTCAAAATTTACAGCAGGTCATCTCTTCTTTTTTCTTATTCTTTTTCAATATCGCATGAAGGGCTGACCAGCAAGGTCAAACTCCCCTTATTAATGAGGCATTGCTGGAGCTCTGTCTCATTAGGGCACTCAGAACTGTGCATTTACTGCAATTTGCTGCACTTAATAGAGAAAGGTCAAAGTAGGTCACGTTCAATTTTCACTTGGCAGAGGGAGGAAAAATGGAAGCAATTCATTTGCACAAATTTGAATAATTCTTCTCAGTCTCCTTTTCTTTATCTGGATCTGGATAATTCCTGCATCTTCCCTCACTCACAATCATTTCCAAAAGGCTAGCAGTCAGTTTTCTATGAAGGCTGAAATGGAGTTGACAGATTCTATGAATCTGGGTGTCAAAATAAAGCCTTTGGCTCATTCCCCCCCCAACTCTCCTTCTCACAACAAGGAATAGGGGCTGCCTCTAGTGAGCTCTTAAACTTATCATAAATGTATCAAGATTGCTGTGGGCCATGAAACAGCTGTAGACAATTAATCTTTCCACAATTCCTCCACATAAGAATTGCTTTCCTCCCGCAAAGTAACATCTGCCATGCTGGGGTGATTATTCACAGCCCATGAGCGCCCACCATAGTTTTATGCATAGAGCGATCAGTGGCAATGAAGCAAAATTTATAGTTTTCCCTGGCTCAGTAAAAATAACATTTCAGCTGCATTAAAACATCATCCATCAGCATTGTCCCTGAGCTCAGGGCCCCATCTCATCCAAAGAAATTAAAAAGTATTCATTTTAATGCTAACTTCTGATGCTTGCAATGACATTGCTTTTTTGGAGGAGGATGTGATGTTAGGTATGAAGATGAAATGAAAAGGTTACGCAGTGCAGTGAGGCTGAGGAAGAAATGTGCTACAGGATAGTAATGATATCCCAATTATGCAACCATTGGCTCTTGTTGATTCATTACTCTAGAATGCTTAATCAAAAAAGTTCTGAATCAAATTGAATAACTAAAGGAGGAAAGTGATTTCAGAAAAGCAAGGAAAGTCTTCTGCCACTGGGAAAGTGTATCTAACAACGAAAACTAAAACCACTGCTAGGGCTGCAGTACTGGCCTGCACTGATTTTATTCATACTAATTGGGGAGATTGTAAAAGTGAACCCTCAGAACCTTAATATCATCAGGGTCATAGAATAAGTCAAATAAGACAGAGGACCTGGGAGCGTGAGCATTTTTTAAAATGTTTTGATTATCTTAAAAGAAGGAAGGGAAGGGAAGGGAAATGGAATACACTAGGGGAAAAAAGGGAGAAGAAAGTTGGGGGAACTAGAAGACTATACAAACAAGGAGGAAAGGCAGGGGAATGGGAGACCCTTGAACCTAATTTTAATATAAACTGGTCAAAGGAGGGAAAAACACACACACACACACACACACACACACACACACAGAATTGGGTACACAAATTCATTTCATTCAGTAGGGAAACAGGAGGGGCAGGGGAAAGAGAAGAGAAGGAAATAAGAGGAGGGGTAGATTAAGGGAAGGATTAATCACAAAATAAACTCTAACCTTGGAGGATGGGTCACAAAGTAGGGTTTAAAAGGAAAGAAATAAAGGGTAAGAATCTGTGATTTGACTCCGGGTGAGAGAAAAAGAAGAGGGGCAGGATGCAGAAACAGATTGCATCAACCCCCTGGGGCACTGGCGGCTAGCATATTCCTTCTTGCTCAACACTCATTTTCTTTGTAAAGGGGCGAGAAACAAAGAAAGAGGAGAGTATAAGAGAAAAAGATGGAGGGAAATATACAATTAAAAATCATAACTGTGAATGTGAATGGGATGGATTCAGCCATAAAATGGAAGAAGATAGCAGAATGGATTAGAAACCAGAATCCAACTACATGGTGTAGTTGAAGATTCACACCCCCCAAAAATAAATTGGAATGAATGAATGAGCAGATCAAAATTTTGGAAAAGCTAGATACATTAAATGGTCAAATGATGGGAATAGGTAGTTTTCAGAGGAAGAAATAAATCTAAGTTATCAATAGCTAGATGAACAAATGTTCTAGCTCACTAATAGAGAAATGCAAATTAGAGCAACTCTAAGATACTACTTCACACATATCAAATTAGCAAAGTTGAAAATAAAAAGGTGTATTACAATTACTCCAGGGTATGGGAGAGGTCCTTGGAAAAATAGGTACATTAATGCACTATTGATGGAACTGTGAATTGGTGCAGTCATTTTGGTAAGCAATTTGGAACTATTACCCACAGTTAATAGTGACACCACTACTAGGTCTATACTTCAAAGATAGTAAAGAAAGAAGGCAAAGATCCATATGTACAAAAATACTTACAGCAGCTCTTTTTTATAGTGGCAAAGAACTGGGGAATAATTAAACAAATTATGATGTCTTAATGTGCTCTAAGAAATTATGAAGTGGACGGATTTCAGAGAAATTGAGGGACACTTGTATGAATTGATATCAAGTGAATTGAGTAACACCAGGAGAATAATTTATACAACAAATCTAGTAAAGACAAACAACACTGAAAGACTTGAGAATTAAATCAATGCAATGACCAACCACAATTTCAGAGAACCCACAATGAAACGTGATGCTTACTTCCTGAGAGATAGATTCAAAGTGCAAACTGAGACATATATTTTTTGCACATAATCAATGTGGGGATTGGTTTTGCTTGATTTGCATATCTGTTACAAGGGTTTTGTTTGTTTTTCTTCCTTTCCACCATGGGAGCCAAAGTGAGAGTGCTAGCACATTATATAGTTATATATTATAATAGAAAATAGATTTTTGTTCATTGAAAAAATTAAATTAAAATATTTAAATATCAGGTTTAATGAACTAGATTAAAGGTAAATATTTTGCTCCAGTGATATATGACTTTGCTCTGAGATCCTAGAAATAAATCTTATATGTACTTAATGCTCCAAAAACCAGTTGCTGCTGTTGATTTTTACTGGTCGTAATGGTTACTTCCAAAAGTGAAAAGCTTTTAGTTATTGAAGATCCCTCTAATTTCAGTCAGCAAAACAAATTCTAATTCAAGCCAATAATTGAGTCTCAGAAATATCAAAGGGAAAGTTTAAGCTTCTGGGTCAGTGAATCTCATGAAATGACCCCAAACAGGAATGACTAGGAAAATAGACCACCACCACCCTAGCCAAACCCAACTAAATTATGCTAAAAATCTTCACTATTTCAAAATTAGGCTTCTCTTTATCTTTAGAGGAAAAGACATATATCTAATGTCTCTTGGGTTTGTCTTAAAACTTGATGTCATTTTGCAGGAGTCAAATTGACAAGTGTTCAGTGAATGGATGGAAATCTAAATTTGGAGAGGGGATAGTTTTGATCACCCTCGCTCTGTACTCTACGCATCTGATTTTTGCTCCCCCAATCAGAGGCTTTTTATTTTTTTGTTTGCTACTTTTTTATCTTAGAAAGTCTGCCACCAGCTAAGACTTTTTCCTAGGTTTTGAAGTTTCTGCTCAGTTCCTGTCTCCTGGAAATCATGAGGTTAGTGACAAACCTAGGTGGAATCTGTTCTTCCTGAGGTGCCAGGGGTGAGCACATCTAGATATAAGAGCACAGAGTGAGTCACAGAAGTATTTAATAAATTGATGGTGAATGAATAATAAATAGGACTGAATGGGTAAATATTTGTTCAATTGGATTTTTTGTGGCTTTGGTTTGGAAGTCAGGAAACCTGGGTTCTAGTCCCAGCTCTGCCATGCCATAGCTTTGTGACTTTGGACAAATGATTTCATCTTTCTGGGCCTCAATTTCTCCATCAGTAAAATGTATAAATTGAATTAGATGATTTCAAAAATCCCACTCTTATAGGATCATAGATTCAGAGGCAGAAGGAAACTCTATGGCCAACAATTCATTTTATAGATGAGGAAGCTAAGTGGCAGAGAGATTAAAATAATTTGTCCTAAATTATATAAAAGAGTCCAGATTCTCTTTACAGCACTACCTCCCCCTCTCTTTTTCATTAACCCCCATGAGATAAGGATTCCTAACCCCTGTTCACTAATTTGTAACTTTAGCCCTGATTCACCCTTAAGTTAAATACAAGTTTATGAACAGGCATCAAACTAGACAATTAGGAATAAAGCACCCTGCCACAAGGCGAGCAGATTTCGACTTGTTACACCTTCATCTCAGAAACACTGTTTGGTCCAGTGACAGTGGCTTCCTGACTGTTCTGCCAACAAGACATCCCAGCTCTGCACTTCAGGCATTTTCTCCAGCTCTTCTACACGCCTGGAATGCTCTTCCTCCTCATCTCTGTCTGCTGGTTTCCCTGACTTCCTTCAAATCCCAGGTAAAGTCCAATCTTCTACAGGAAGCCTTTCCCAATCTTTCTTAATCTTAGTGCCTTCCCTCTATTATTTCCACCTGTTTGTACATAGTTATTTGCATGTCATCTCCCCTATTAGTGTGTGAGCCACTTGAGGGCTTTTGCCTCTCTTTGTATATTTAGCACAGTGCCTGGCACATAATACATCCTTAATAAATGCTAGTTGACTGGCTCTGACTTTCCCTAGGCAAGTCACTTAACCTGTTTGCCTCACTTTCCTCAACCATAAAATGAAGATAATAATAGCACCTACTTCTGGGAGTTGTTGTAGGGATCAAATGAGATACTATTTGTAAAGCCCTTAGCATGATGCCTGATACATAGTAGCTGCTTAATAAGTCCTCGTTTCCTTCATTTTTTCCTTGAGGAAACTGAAACGCCAAAAGTTAAAGTAAGTTGGCCAAAGTCACAGAAAAAGACTAATGAAAGACCCAAGATTAGAACACAGAGTTCTCAGCAACCAGGTGCATAGTCTTTATGGTATTCAAGGGCTGCCTCCCAAAAAGGGAAAAGACACGAAAGTGGGGAAAGAAAATGGGGAGAGGGAAGAGGCAACAGGAAAGGATATCAACATTCAGTTTAACAAGTGTTTATCAAGAATTAAGTGCCAAGCCCTGGTCTAGGCACTGAGGATACATGTAACACAAGTATCACTTTCTACATAGAACTCTCTTCATTTTCTAATCCCCCAACTTCTAATGGTCTTCTTCTCTTGTATTTAGGTACCTTATATTTATTTATTTGATACGTATTTTTAAAATGTATCCCATATACACTGGTATATGTAAATGTTGCCTTCCCCCAATAGGAAGCAAATTTCTTTAGAAAAGGATTTGTTTCATTCTTTATATTAAATACAAATTAAAAATAATAAAAAATATAACCAGGGCCCAACACAATGACTAGCAGAAGACCTGGTCCATATAACACAATAGCTGATCTGTCTTAGATATTTAACAAACCCTTGTTCATTGTTTAAGGGACATAAAGGCAAAAATGAAACAGTCCCTGTTCTCAAAGATCTTACATTCTATTTGGAGGAAAAATACTGAATAGAAAATTAAATATATGTAAAATCATTTCTGTCAGTAGCAATTGGTAGGTTTCTTTTAGGAGGTGGCACTCAAGCTTTGAAGGAAACTCTGCAAGAAAGAGATTAAGTAGTAAATGCATAAAAGCAGGAGATCAGTACATGGAACAGTTTGTCTGGCACATAGTGTACCAACACTGAATGGCCCTATGAAGGCCATGTGATGGAACATGAACTCAGAGCTTCCCTTCAAAGATTTCCCTTCCAAAGACTTGAAGAACAAGGAACTTGGATCTGTAATGATGTCAGATTTCCTGATTGCTCCTAGCCATGTGGGGGACCAGTGCTAAAAGGACTCTTTGGCAACTTTAAAATGATGTAGTAGACCTAGGCTGATCAATTTCTCAGTGGTCTCCCTGCCCCATGAAAACAGAAAGGGTGTATAGTAATACATCTGATAAAAAAGGGGACTCCAAATTGATGGTCTCCTTTGACTATAGTTTTTCAGTTGATAAGATATGGCACTAGTGAGGGATGGGGGAAGGAAGAAAGGGCCCCTCATCTAAGGGTGGGATACATTGTCTAGCTGGAACCTCCAGCTTTCTTCACCTCCTTTGTATTTCCTTTAGAAGCAGCATCAACAGCCCTAGCAGGCTGGCACCAAGGACAGAGACTCTCAAAGGGTTTGTGGTTGCAGTAGCAGTGCAAACCGACTGGTGTCAAGAAATGAGTTGGCATCAACTGGAGCAAGGCCACTAGAAAGAAGCTTCTACTTGACATTTGATCAGACTGTACTCAGTGTAGATGAAATTCAAACTAGCCAATTGAGGAACTGCTTATGTCCCAATAAAGCTTGAATATTAGCCCCTCAATTAATTATGCTAGTAATAAGTTAAACAATGCTTAGCAATGCCTTTTCTGTGTGCCCAGGAAGAGATGGATGTATAGAAGGTTATGATCAGATAGAGAAATATCAGAATTATGCATAGAAATGGAACACTTATGGATCATAACAAGATCAAGGGCATATCATTGTTATTGTTGGCCTCAGTGGAGTGAAAGCATAGATGATGAGTTTAAGAGACTAATGAACTTCAGTTTGTAAAGTTAAGGCCCCACATGTTAAAGCAGGGGTTTAGGAAGAGGACAGGACTTTGGGCCAACTACTGAGTTACTTGATGTGATCCAAGGGACAGAAGACAATAGTCATAGAGATCTTAATAAGATGAAAGATGAACAGACAGACAGGCAGGCAGGAAGATAAGTATGAATGGAGTGAAAACTAAAGAAGATGTGTTGAGTGATGGAGATAAAAGGAAAGTCTGGAAGTAGTACAATGCAGAAAGAAACATGTTTGTTCTTAATCCTACCCCAATATCTTAGGAGCATAAGTGAATATCTAGTGTTGGAGAGGAAAGGCCTTTGCCAATGTCTTCCAGGAGAGTGCGGTTCCCATGGCTGCAAACAGATAGGAGTGTGAGAAGAAAGGCAGATTGTTAACAAAAGAATATTGTTCCACAGGATATGAGGGAAGAGTAAATTAGAGTGAAAGAACTATGTGGTAAGGATAGGACTAACATGGATGAATATGAGGAAGCAGGAAACGTTGACTAGGGAAGGTAACTACAGGCTAAGTAGTTTGTGACTCTGAACCACAGAGATTTTTGTTGAAGCCCCAGAGCAGTAGATTGACATGTCCTTCATAATAGCAATGGTATTATTGATTTATCTCTAGGTGGCTAATAAAATGGTGAAAATTTGAGAGAATGGAATGATGTTTATGTGGCAGCAGAGCAGATAGTCACTTATACTGCTTGGCAGTCAAGGTAAGAGTTAGTAGAGTCCTGGGTCTCTGATTCAATACCCAAGTCAACTCTATCTCAGAATTCACTTAACTGGGGGACAAGGAGAGGAGGGACACTTAAAATATCGATTTCCTGCAGAAGTCTCCTTCAGAAGTTTCTATAATACCTGCATTTCAGTACCTACACATTCACATCAAGAGATGATCATTTATTCTCCCTATAAAGTGGTGTATAAGGAAGATATGTGGAGAAAAAGACTTCTTATGATTGACCATTCTCTAGGACCACACCTTTTCACCATTTTCACATAGTGCTGTGGGGAGTGCAATGGTCCAGTGGACAAAGGACCTAGTCACAAATCCTGGCTCTGCTCATTCCTACCTAAGCAACCCTAAGGAAGTCCTTGCAATTCTCTGGGAGTCAGTCTCTCATCTGTAAAACAAAGGGGTTGAACTAGATGACCTGTACTTTCCTTCCAGTTCTGGATCCATGAGCCTATGTAATCTAAGCAGCCCAAAAAGCCTCACAATCATCTTATGCAAAGGGAAGATGTGGTAATGTGCTTTCCCAGCTGCTACAGAAATTGATCATATCTCTCTCTCTTCCCTCATGCCTACTTCATCCTCCTTCATTAGGTCTGGGGAAAGAATAATGTATGAAATAGAAAGAATAAGAACTTTAGTATTAAATTCCTTGTGGCTGAGCCTTTTAGTGAAGGTGGAATGTTAAAACTGCAAATCAGCAATGTGCTATGCCCTTCAGGGATGCATTTATGTAAAATAAAACAACTACATAACCACAGTGGGATAATTTGCATCTAAGTTGTGGGGAGTTTCTGTCTGAAAAATGCAGATTGAAGGTGAAATTGTCTATGGAGGCCTTCCCCCAGTTCTTATCCCAGGAGATATCAACCTTCTGAAAATGACAACCTCCTGGCAGCTTCTGACCATGTGGTATCCCAGTAGTCAAAGGATTGGTTGCTTTAATTGTATGCAAAAAAACCCCCAGAATATCCCCTTATGTCCTGCTGCTCCATGAGAGAGGGGAAGAGGTAGGGCACTAGGTCAGTTAGGATTTAGGGCTGAATAGCTCTTCCTTTGATCATTCAAGTGCCATTTTGAAACTCTGAGACTTCCTGTGAGAGATAGGGGATGAGGCTGGCCCATCTTCTACTTTGCATTATGACACCTGCTCTCACATGGCAGCTAGAGTAGAGAAAATCTACAAAGCAAATTTCCAGTTGGGCCCCTGGTTGCTTTTCCTTTTCCTGAGTGGGTTATTGAAGATCAGACTCCAAGTGGACATGCCCAAGTTTTGAAGAGAGCTAGGGAGTCCAAGGAGTTTGGATCTCTTGGTCCATTGAATGAAGTTGATTTATAGCAAAGGAAATTTCTTCTTTGAATAAAATGATCAGCAACAGAGGAGGAGAACAAGTCACTGGTTTGACTTCTCAAAGGACAGAAGATTCCTTCTCTTTGAAAGAGATAATTTAAGGTCAGAGTGCAGTATAAAACATCTAACTAGCTGTAATAAAAAAAAAACTCCTTTATACTCTACTAAGTCTAAGCATCAGTTTCCAAATGACTGTAAAGATAGTTATGAGTTGGGGGCAGCTAGGTGGCACAGTGAGTGAGAGCGATGGCCTGGAGTTGGGAGGACCCGGGATTGGATCCAGCCTCAGAAAATGAACACCCACATATAAATAATGATTGGCCGTGTAACCTTGAGCAAGTTACTTAACCCCAATTGCTTTTTAAAAAAAGATAGTTATGCATTAAGTTACTGAATGCCATTTTAATATGTTCTGCCAATGGATACTGAATCTTTTATAAGCAATCATTTTGTGTATAAAAAATACCTCTCCCATAAATGATTTCTGATGTACATTGAGTACCATTCTATTCCTTCCTTTGGTGGAGACATCATCAAAAGCTAAGTTTTAAATAATTTGTTCCTGGGGTATCTGAGTGGGAGTTTAACAAGCTGAAGAATAAGGCTCTGTACCAAAAGACTTCAAATATTATCAGTACCCTCTAAATTTTGGTGCCCTGGGGGAAAACCAATTCAGTGTGCCCAAATTACAACTCTGTCTTCCAGACTCCAAGGTCATTTTCCTATTGCTTAGGCATGATGCTCTTCTGTGGCTTTTTATGTGGATCAATAATCATCCTCCTGTGAGCATAATTACAAACACCTGGCCCGAAGCCTGGGTGACATGGGCTTCTTGTGTTTCCCAGAAATGAAGACAATGATGTAAGGGCCTATATAACCTGAAGTTCAAATGTGGTTCTGGCTCTACTGTCTAGTAAAATGAAATTTGCTTTAACCACAAAGAGATCTAGGGATAACTAGAAATAAATATAAATGTAAAGTCAGAAGGAGAACCCAAACTTTGTTTTAGGAATTCTTTCCCAAAGTGGAGGTTACATACAATCATAAGAGAACTCAGAACTTTTCATCTAAAATAAACTCTTTTTATAAAGCAAAGAGAAGGAAATCCAATGGACCCTAGGTGATAATATTGCCCCATTGGGACTTAAAAATGATCTAGTTATTGCAAAATGGTGCTGCATATACAGTTATCCCTTCTACATTATGGCAGTGAGGAGCAGGCATGGCACCTCCAGGGCTGGTACTCTATCCATTGTGCCACCTAGCTACCCCTCCTTTTCTTTTATGGGGAATTTACAGTGCTTCATTGTAAAAATTGGGTTAAGTATTTGGTCATGGGCTCTGTGTTGTCTGCTGGCCCACAAGTGTTGTCTGCAGCTTCTGCACAGCTCTCAAAAAATTTCCATTTAAGGGGCGGCTAGGTGGTACAGTGAGTAGAGCTGGCCCTGTAGTCAGAAGGACTTGAGTTCGGATCTGGCCTCAGACACTTAATGCACACACAAACAGAAACCTAGCCGTGTGACCTTGGGCAAGTTACTTAACCCCAATTGTCCTCCAAAAAGCAAAAAAAAAAAAATTTCCATTTAATTTCTTAGGCCAACCTGCATATCAAAACAGCTGTGGGAAAAGTTGTTCAGATTTGATGTGGAAGGACTAACTATATGTGTGTGTGTGTCTTTTCTTTTAGAATGAGTACTCCTCAAAAGGTTTTATTTTTGTCTTGGTATCTTGCTTTTTTGATTGATTAATCTTAATTCATTTTTTCTGATTCCAAGTTTAATGCTTTTTCCACCAATAACATAGAGGTTTTTCAAAATATAACACTTTGATACAGGAAAGGTAAATATAACTTGATCTTCTCTATATCTGAATGGAGAGATAAGCAGGAATTTAACAATGAAACTTTAATGTGCTTCCATTATCAGTCTGATTAATATTTTTTAAAAAGTAGAATCTTTCAAAAAATGTATTTTCTCAATAAGACATGAAAAGGTCTTATGAATGAATAGAGAAAAGAATGAATGAATGAATGAATGAATGAATGAATGAATGAAACAGCATTTATTGAGTGCTTACTGTGTGCCAGGGACTGTATTAGCCATTGGAAGTATCAATTTTTTTTTTTTTAAAGTGGAGACAATCTGGGGCGGCTAGGTTGGTGCAGTGAGTAGAGCACTGGCCCTGGAGTCAGAAGGACCCGAGTTCAGATCCGGCCTCAGACACTTAACACATACAAACAAACAAAAAAAAACAAAAAACCTAGCCGTGTGACCTTGGGCAAGTTACTTAACCCCAATTGCCCTCCAAAAAGGAAAAAAAAAGTGGAGACAATCATTCACAGAATTTAGCTTCTAATAGGAGAACCCAGGGAGTAAAAAAAGGAAAGGCTGGATCCACCCTGTCTTGCGTTAATGGACCACATGGGATCCTCACCAGTCGGCACAGTGAAGCCCCAGTGAAGAAGGACCAGAAATGAAAGGTTTAATTCTTGCCAGGCATGGTGTGGAAGGTAACACATAGCCCAGGAGATATGGTGCTTGTAAGGAGATGTTCAGTTAGCAAGAAGCAAATCTCAACTTTAGAATTCTAAGAGGGAAATTTACATTGAGGAAAACACCAAGTAAATGTACATACATTTCCCTCTTAGAATTCTAAAGTTGAGAGATACTCTGCTCCTTTAATAACCATAAATTGGCATTATTCTCAATATTCATTGTTCAACTAAATTATGGGAACTGCATGTAAAAAAACTAGACTGGATATTTGACATAGAAAATGTGAATTCAATTTAGTAAAGAATGCACTGGGGGACAAACTGGGGGTTCATTTTTAAAATGTCTATTATTTATCCATTTGACTGGAACTTTAGGGCTGTTTTAATCAATCATGTAGGGTTGGTTCATGGATTACTGACCTTGTGGACTGTCCCTTCAATCTCTGGCCACTCTGTTCATATATCAAGCCTACATACCAAGAATCAGCATTAAATTCCTCTCCAAAAAAAAAAGCACAAAAGACTCTCTCTAAACATGATAGATTAATGCATAGATGGATACATAGAGACATAGATGTAGATATACATCTACATGTATACATAAAGATATACACATAAGTGTGTATTGCATACCTTGGTTTTCTAGTGATCATAAGATCATTACTGAAGGGTTAGAAACATCCATTCTAACCCCCATATTTTACAAATGAGAAAATTGAGACCCAAAGAATTTAAGGTGACTTCCTCAAAGGAACACAGTAGTAAGCATCAGAAGTGAGATTTGATCCTTGGTCTTCTAATTAAGGAGTCAGTGTTCTTTCTATTGTGCCATATTGCTGCCAAATAGGGATCTAGGATTTCATTAGTGTGGGTACTCACTCCACTAATGCCATTTCAGGAAATTACAAACTTCCTTTAATGACCCTGAAGCTTCTTCTAAAACAAACAAATCCCTTTCTAGTACCAATATTTTTCTAGTGTTGTTTTATGACAGGAAGATGGAATTCAACAATCTCTAACAAGTTATAAAATGAGTGTCATGTAGAAAGGAGTTGAGACCCACATAGTGGCTTTAAGTAGGCTATAACTTGGAACTGAGGAAGACCCTTAAAGAGGAAGAAGAGGACAAGACATATGATAAAAAGAGACTGGCTGGTCATGTGGCAGGGAGGAGGGGAGATGGGTCAGTAGCCACAATGCTTTGCCAAGATCCTTGAAATGTCAGGAGAAAAAAAGGAAGATTGTCTAGTTGGACTGGGCTCTATCAAGGATAATCCAAATCCATGGGATCACCAATCCATTTTGGTACTTAAGAGAATAATGTCTTTAAAAAGTAAATTGAAAGCGGAAGGCATATTAATCACTTTTTTCAAACACTTTAGTTCTCCAACCTTCCAAAAAAAGTAATTATTATATAGATATAGACTAATTGAAACTAATTCATAGAAGAAAAAGGAACCCAAAAGAGGTGAAATCTTTGTGAATTAACTAGAACCTAAACACCTCCTACTTTGAGCTCTCACTCAGTAGCACTCCCTCAACTAGCTTCTATATGCCCATGGCAGAAATACAAACTAACCTGTAAGTGTGTGTAGTGGTTCATCTTGGGATCTCTTGCCCCTGCACAGACTTTATTTTAATACCTTCCACAAATACCTCCAATAGGCAGCAGATTCTCCCCAGAAAGCAAAAAGGAAAACCATGGAGGGGAGAAATGGAGCATGGCACCTGTGCAAGTGATTGTATGAAAAGTATGAGATGCCTGAAGAAGAAGGAATCAAAATTCCCTATGACCAGCTCTGTACCTCCAGAACCCAGGGAGGGCAGGGGCCTAGACCATGGTAACCCATATGCCCAAACAAAGGTTTATCAGGCAGCCTTGCAACCTACCATCAGAGGTCTACTCACCAGCAAAGGAGGGAGGGTTAGAAAGTGAGTCATAGGAAAATACAAAAAATAAACAAATAAATACAAAGCCACAAGCAAGAAAAGAGAAATCAATCAAGAAAATTCAGAAACCAAAATGATCAGTAAATCCTCAAAGATATTTTTAAAAATTCTCTTAAAAGGGGTGGCTAGGTGGCTCAGTGAGTAGAGCGCTGGCCCTGGAGTCAGAAGGACCTGAGTTCGGTTCCAGCCTCCGACACCTAACACACACAAACAAAAACCTAGCCGTGTGACCTTGGGCAAGTTACTTAACCCCAATTGCCCTCCAAAAAAAAAAAAATTCTCTTAAATTAGAATACAAAAGAAAAAGAGCCAATTCGTCATAAAATAAAGAAACCTGTTCCCTTATCACTTCATACCTGGACTGTTGCAAGGTCTGTTGGCTGGTTTCCCTATTACAAATCTTTCCATCATTGCATCCTCCACTCATCTGCCAAAGTGACCATGTCACCTCCCTACTCAATAACCCAGAGGCTCCCTATTACCTCCATGATCAAAAATGAAATCCTATATTTTGCTTTTAAAGCTCTTCATAACTTGCCCCTCCTGGAATTTCCAGTCTTCTTATCCCCTATACCTACACACACACACACACACACACACACACACACACACACACACACACAAACACACTACAATATGGTGATGCTGACCTTTTAAATATTCCTCAAAGAAGACATTCCATCTCTTGGCCCCAGGCATTTTCACTGGCTGACTCCATGCCTGGAATGCTCTGAGATTACTTTCCCAAGCACACACAGGTAGCAAGTAGCAGAATTGGATTCAAACCCAGGTTCTCTGGCTCCTAACCCAATGCTTTTTCTACCACACTTCCCAATCACAGATTGGTAATGGGTAGAGCACTGGCTTTGACATCATTGGATCCTAGGTTTAGAGCTCAAAGATACTTTAAAGGTCACTGAGCTCATCCATACCCCTAATTTTATAGATGAGGAAACTGTGCACAAAGTTTTAGTTCCTTGCCCAGAGTCACATAGCTGATAAATGTCTGAGGGAGAATCTCCCTGTCTCCATGAATCACTGCAGAAAGAGAGGCTTCTATCATTCCCTTTAGTGAAATAGTTATTACTCCCATATAAGAAGTGATAATATTATTCATATAATCATAGATCTAGACCTTGAAGTGACATCAGAGGCTACATGAGAAAAATGAGGCCCAATGAGTTTCAGTGATTTGCCCAAGATCACACAGATTGTGAGCATTAAAGGCAAGATTTGAATCCAAACCTGTTGACTCCAGTGAGTGCTTTTTATCTCAAACATGCACTTTCTCCCATTTTTATAATGTATGTGCAAACAAGAAGGCCCCTTAGAACTTTATTTCACAGGACAGCCAAGAAAAGAGAGACTTCTACATCTCTTGCCTATTTTTCAATCCAAGGGCCATAACTTTCAGCAGCAAATATTTGTAATTCAGTGAACTACAGGTCACACAGCCTTAAAAACTGCCAAGAGCTAGTGCACATTCATTTTCCAACAATTATAAATAATAGATAGAGATATATAAATGTATATATGTACATGGAATACTTATTCTTAGAGCAATGGAGAGCCCGATTTAAATCTTTCCCCTCATTCCTCCATAAGACACCTTCTCTTATATAGTTATTTACTGTAACTTTACTTCATTAGTGTAAAAGACATTATTTCATTTTAAATGTTGAGGTCTTTTAAAAATAGAAGACTTAGAGAAATAGATGACTACTTTTTTTTAATTAAACACATTAAAACCTTATTCTATTTGATTTTTTAGAATTGCAAGTAACAAATTATCTAGAACTTAGCACTCCGAGTCTCTTTCCAGGCCTGTAAAGTCAACAGTTATGGTGCTAAAGTTTAATCAATCCTATAAAATGTTACTCAGAAAATGACCCTAGTGTTAGGCTTGAAGTACATCTCCTACATGAAAAAGCACTTTAAATACAGCCAGAGCAGTGGTTTTAAAGGCGATAACTAATATACACCTGGCCAAAGATGAGAAGGAAGAGGAGGGAAGGAAAGTCAGAGAAAGGGAAAAAGACGTAGAAAAAAATCTCATTTTCATTGTTCCTCAAGAAGTTCTCAGTGCATCAATGAACGCCCAAGTTGAATAAGAAAAGTCTTTGCTATACTTTTTGACCTAGAGTTCCATGAGTTTCATAAGGGAAACCAATAATAAATTTCCTTTTGATCAACTTCCATGTTTCAACAAACAAACCCACTGGTGATTCTGTCATAAGGATTACAAACACAAGAGTCTATGTATATTCATGCAGTATTGTAATTTGTATATTCATGAAAATATGGTCTCCATGTTTTAATTTTAATTTTAAAATTAGTTTTAATTTCAATTGTTTTTTAAAAGGTGCTTATAAAATAGATTGCTTGCTCATTTGATTTTCTGGTTAATTGGAGGTTACCTTCATACTCCTATTTAACAACCCTTGCTATTAAAGATCTCTAAAGCAGGAGAATCCTTTCCTCCCTTAGTAAGTATGACTGACTAAACACAGTTGCATTTTTCTTTCTCATTGGAAGATCATACATGGCCTCAGTTTCATCCTGAGACATTTCACTAGTATAGGTGTCAGAATCTGGGATCAAGTTCTGGCCCTGCCTATCTCTATGACCTTACACAAGTTACTTCATATCTCAAGACTTCATCTGTAAAATTTAAAACATTTAAAGAGAGAAAAAGTCTCTTTATCTGTGAAATGAGAAGCTAAGATTCAGTGGTCTCTACAATCATTTCTTGCTTTAAATCTAGGCTGCTATGACCATTTGAATAGCATTTGCTTAACACAGTAGATAGAAAAAGTATAGGAAATTAGATTGAATTGTGCTGACCTGTTACATATCTTGGAAGCTAGTTGTTTGGTTTTTACTTTTGTTTCTAAACTAAATGCTTGCTTGAGCTTATGATTTGTCTATTTCTTGGCAAGATTGAGTTTCTTGGTCATTGTGGACAGGAGGAATCCAATAAATTGAGGATTCCAGGCTTGCAACACCTTTTTTGAGAGAGGAGCATGAAGTAAGAGTGACTAGATCCCATACCATTTCCTGGATTTTCCAAAAAGTTTTGTAGTGGGAAAAGAGAAGCAACAAATCAAATTCTAGAAATAGACCTAAATCTAAGGGAAAAAAAACATTGTGAACACTAGATTTCCCTCAAACACACATTCAAAGTGTTAGAAAATATTCCCTTCAAAAAGGATTCCATAGATTTTTTTTCCTTGCTGTGTCCTAACTTAAATAAGCTACTGTTGATGTTTTCACTTTCTACAATTTATTAATCTGCCATTACTAATTCAAAGGAGAGAAAACTACCTCCTCTAACACCCAGGAAAAGAAGGGGAAGTAAGAGCCTCTACAATAGTCTGTCCAAGAATTTTAAGGCATCCTAAAGGAAACATTCTCCAACAAAGTTTATTTTGTTATGTGTTCAATAGTTACACATTCATTTCTGTGTAGATAATGTACCACATAATAGATACCTGCAATTATTTAAGGACTAGGCAATTATTGACTTGAGGGTGGCTTACTGATTAAACTGGCAATGGCTTAAGCATGACCAGAATCCAATGATGCACTATTAAAAGGCTGTTTTGATCCCTGAGCATTTGTTATTTTATGTTTAAGAGGATCCTGAAACCAGGCACTACTTACCAGATTCAAAGTGTGGTGAGGACTACAAGAGATCAGCGCCATTTCATAGTTCCAAAAAATGTTCTGTCCAATCTTCCAACAAGAGGGATACTTATTATGAATGTGTTTTCTTTAGCTGTCATGGAATAAAAAACTTCAAAGTAATTTAACATAATCCCAAAAGATCATGAGTTTCCTTCACTAGCACCTTCAAATAAAGGTGTCTAACTATATAATGGATATTTTGAAAAGGATCATTTTTTCTCATATAAATTGCACTATACTACCTCTGTGATCTCTTCCAAATTTGAGATCCTTGGAATATTTCCAGTCAGATCTTGATTAGTGTGAATAATGAATCCTGTGAAGTGATCACATTATTTGGATTTGCACTATATGAAGTTATGACATGTGGAAAATATGGTCACTGATTCAAAGGAAATATGCATAGTACAATTCTACCAGTGCTGATAGAGGAGATTTACAAAATATAATTGCCCAAGCCCAGATTTAGATAGCTCTTCAATCTCAGAGAAGCAAAATAGTAGCAAAGACTCCCAAAATAAGCTTTTTGCATTCTACAAGTGTCTTCAAACTTCAAAATAATTGAATAAATATTCTAGGAAAGACTTCCAATAAAGACTGTATTGTGAAAGTTTGTAGAGCACCCTATGTCTCCTATAAATAGATTAACATCTGGAAAGAAACTCAGATAAAGCAATGATAAATATATATATATATATATATATATATATATATATATATATATCAGAAGAGAAGCTGAAGTAAACTTGGCCATGCCTTTCAGAACTGCACCAAAAGACAACTCCAGTCTGGAAGAGCAATCAGACAAGGAAGCTTCAGAACTTGGATCTGAAGCCTTCGGTCTCTAGGAAGAGGGGTCCTGGGAGAAAAGCCAGTAAATGTGCTTAAAGATTGAGTGCTGGGAGTGAAGCTGCTCTAGGAAAGCTAGCTGAAGCTCCAGTTAAAGGACCTGAAGCATGTACATAATAGGAGAGGAGTTTCACCAGTCAAGTCAATGTGAGCTACAGTAAAGGGGACAGAAAACAAAAGGCATTCTGAAAAGAATGCTGAGGTGGGGAGTAAGGGGAAGAGGGAAGGAGGGAAAAATGTGAAGTGGTCACAAGTCGGAGAAAGTTCTAATAATCAGGGCCTGAAATCAGATCTTCATTTTGGCCATTGAAAACAGATCACCACTACCACCACCCCAATACAGGTCACTGTTCAAGGAGATAGGACACATCTGTGCACATCTTGGAGCACGGAGAACACAGCAGGAGACAAAGCCAAGGTACCCACACCATGAGAGCATAATCTTTTACAGCTGACTGGGACCTCTCAGGGTCATAACAGGGGATAATTCATTACTACATACTGTTTGAAAAATAAGAAAATAGGCGGCTAGGTGATACAGTGAGTAGAGCATCGGCCCTGGAGTCAGAAGGACCTGAGTTCGGATCCGACCTCAGACACTTAATGCACACACAAACAATACCTAGCCGTGTGACCTTGGGCAAGTTACTTAACTCCAATTGTCCTCCAAAAGGCAAAAAAAAAAAAAAAGAAAGAAAAGAAAGAAAGAAAATAAAAGATACTATCAAATTCCTTTATGTCACAAATATGATCTTGATACTTGATACTTAAACTAGAGGGAATCAAAAAAACAAAAAATCCTAAGGAGTATTAATGTAAACATTGTAAATAAAATATTAGCAAAGAGTCCACTGCAAGATTTTACAAAGATAATGAACTATGACCAGTGTGGCTTTATACCAGGAATGCAGAGCAAGTTCAAAATTTGAAAACTGTAAACATAATTGAAAACATAACAAAATAACAAAAATCATATAATTATGTCCATTGAGGCATGAACAACAGTTCTTGACAAGATAAAACACTTATTCTTTTTCAAAAAACACTAGAAGGCATAAGAATGATTGGATCTTTCCTTAATGAGAAATAATTCTAGAGATACATTTCTTCTGTGTTGTGCTTTGGAGTTTCAGAAGATAGAAAAGATACAGAGACTTACACCCATTGCATCTCCCAACTGAAAGATCATCTAAAAGTTTACTGCCTTAGCTTTAGCTTCAGCTCAGAAATTCTGACAGAAGTAATCAATTGTTTGAAACATGAGTTCTTTGTATAGATCTTTAGCAAGGTGGCAAAGTTCTTAGGATAAACTAAATAGAATGGGAAAAGGATAAAATATACTAGGGGAGAGGATGATAAAAGAGATGATGGTTTAAGGGAGGCAGTGGTCAGAAGCAAAACAAAAAGACTTTTGAGAAGGGACAGGATTAGAAAGAAATATAAATAGAAGAAAATAGGATGGAGAGAATACACCATAATGATAACTGTGAATGTGAATGGGATGAGCTTATCCATAAAATGAAAGCAGACACCAAAATAGATTAGAAATCAGAATCCAACAATATGTTGCATACATGAGACACACTTGAAATACAAAGTCACACACACAGCTAAAATAAAGGACTGGAGCAGAATCTATTGTACTTCAGTTGAAGTAAAAAAAAAAAAAGGTAGGGGTCATAATTTCAGATGAAGCAAAAGCAAAAATAGGTCTAATTAAAAGAGACAACCAGGGAAACTACATTTTGCTAACCATATACAATGCAGGAATCTAAAAAAGTTTATATCAGGTCTCTCTGATAAAGGCCTCATTTCTCAAATATGTAGAGAATGGAGTCAAATTTACAAAAATAAAAATGCCAGACATTCCCCAATTGATAGCGGATGTTAAAAGGCAGTTTTCAGAAGAAGAAATAAAAGCTATCTATAGCCATATGAAAAAAATCTCTAAATCACTTTCAATTAGAGAAATGCAAATTAAAATAACTCTGAGGTACCACCTCACACCTATCAGAAATGACAAATGCTAGAGAGGATGAAAGAAAATACACATACTAATAAGTTGCTGGTGGAGTTAGGAACTAATCCAATTATTTTGGAGAACAATTTGGAAATAAGCCCAAAGGGCTATAAAACTACATACCCTTTGAATCAGCAATACCACTGTATCCCAAATAGATTGCAAAGGTGGGGGAGGAGGGACCTATCCATTTACAAATACTTAGAGTAGCTCTTTTTGTGGAGGCAAAGAATTAGAAGTTGAAGGGGTGCTCATTAATTGAGGAATGGCTAAATAAGTTGTAAGCATATGATTTGAGTACTATTGTGCTATTTTAAAAAAATGACAAGCAGAATGGTTTCAGAAAACCCTGGGAAGATTTACCTGAACTAATGCAAAGTGAAGCAAGCAAAACCAGGAAAACATTGTATACAATAACAGCAGTACTGTAAGGATGATCAATTGTGAAAGATATAACTACTCTGACCAAGATAACAATTCAAGACAATTCCAAAGGACCCATGAAGAAAACTTCTGTCTCCAGAAAGAGAAGTGAAGAATTCTGAGTGCATATTGAAGTATACTTCTTTTGCTTCCTTTATTTTTCCTGGGGTTTTTTCTGTGTTTTCTTTTGTTGTGTGGCTATATGCAAATATGTTTTTGCATGCCTTCACATGTATAATACATATCATAATTGCTTGTCTTCTCAAGAGGTGGGGGAGGGGTTGGAGAGAGGGAGAAAATTTGAAAGTCAAATTTCTTAATGAAATATAAAACAAGGATTTAAAACATTGTTGTCCCTATAGTACTAGAACCACAATAGAGTATTATTGTGTTCTATGATTAAAAAAATTTCTCCAGAGATGATGCCCATGAAGCATAGCCTTTCATAACTTTTATAGGCATAGTCCCAGGTGCCATTGAGAGTCTTTCAGTCCTTCTCTTTTACTTTCAAAGATGCATGTCTTCCTTCTTCCACCATCTCTGACTTCCATATGTCATCCTTTCAGGTGCTTTGAATTTGAGGAGGCAAACCCAAAGAAGAAACTCATGTCAAAATGACAGTGGTGGGACCTAGAAAACCCCTTACATTCCTATTCATCTTTCAATTTTGACAATGCCCAAAAGACTTGACAAGTTTTTTGCCCTTCAAAGAATGCAGAGCAAAAGGCATGGGTACAAAAGTAACCTCCAAGAACTTTCATCGAACATATAAAGCTTGCACAGTATTTTTTGAAATTTTTAGCTTTCAGTGTTTCTTTTTCACAAACTTCTTAAATAAATTCTTGTTGAATTGACTTCTTGTCTCCTGTGGGGTTTTAGCCACCAATTCTTCCTAGTTTGGAATTAATTTGTAGGATTTACATATAGTATAATGGAGCCAAGGGCCCAGACAGGTCCTAGGGACTTTATATCTACTGGAAAACACTGATTTCCAATTCCCCACTAAAGGATGAACACTGCCCAGTCTTCATTTTGTACTTTCCTCTTTTTCTTTCCTCCAAAAGGGAGTAGAGATATGAAAACGTCTCTTAGAAGTATATTCAAACCAGTATTCCCAACCATGCCAGGAATGAAAAATACTAATGATTTCATGAGAAATGGTATGCTCTCAAAAAATTGTCCTGATTTCTTCTCCAAAGACTTTTGGAACACTCGCTGAATCCAAATCTCTCCATCTTTGGATGTTATCCATTACTAATTACAATAAAAGGATGGCTGCTGAATAGGAATGGGTATTTTCCATTTAAAAACAAATTAGCTATACCCTTCCTCTACTTTCACTCAGTTAAAGTGCTTGTCTAGTCAAAGCAATCAGGTGGTTAAATCAGGCATGTCTGCCCATCTCCTTTTTATTTTGATGAGAGAGATTATAAGGCAAAGGAGTTTAGAAACATATCATGGCTAGCATGCTAGGTTGGAAGAAAGATTCCAACCTTCTTCCTTCATCCCACACCCCAATTCTCATTCTAGGCCCTGCCTCAAATGACTTTGGTATATTTTCTTTTGATGGTTGAGGTAAAGGCATGAATTTAAGTCCAGGTCACTAAACAAATGGGGGGAGGGGGAGAAGGGGTAAAAAAGGAAAGAAAAAGAAATGTATATGATAACTTTATTGTGTATTTAAAAGGAATACCAAATTGTACATAATAGATTTGCATTTTCATGTGCAATTATTTTTTATTATGCTATGTATAAATTTCATAAATTAAAAATCAAATAAATAAAACAATTTTTAAAACTAAACAAATGAAATGAGTATGCTCTGACCCCACTCTCATATCCTCTTCAAGGTTCTCAGGTTGCTAAAGAGTTTGGAGGTCTCTGTTGTCATTGACTCGAGACCTCGATGGTTATGTTCTTTCCATTTTAAGGATATAATTATTAGCACTCCATGTTCCATTTAACTACTTAACATTAAGCTTTTACAAAAGAATATTTTGGCTTTTAAAAACTTTCATGGGGGGGCGGAGCCAAGATGGCGGAGTAGAAACAGCATTTCCAATGTGCTCTGCCCCACACAAATATCAAACAATGTGAAAGGGAGCTCCTAACAACTTCTGGAGCCATAGCACCCACAGAACGGCACAGAGAAGCTAACCTCCTGCTGAGGACAGCCCAGCAGCCCTGCAGGGAGCAGCCAGAGCAGCGCTCTGAGAGCAGGCAGCCCAGCGCGCTAGGAACCGACAGAGCAGCCCACAGAGCGAGCCCAGGTCCGCGGTTTTAGCCCCAAGGAGGCCAGGCCTTCAGCCGGCTGGTAGAACCCCAGAATACCAGCAATTGTGGCGATTCCAGAATTATCAGCACAGATATGCCTAGGACAAAGTGAGAGGTTAGTGCCCTATGGACTTTGGGACCAGTATTTGGGGAACACGTGGCTTCCTCCCCTGGGGGCAAAAAGCTGCTGAAGAAACTGCTGCACAGAAGCCATTTTGCAGCATCAGCAGGGGCTCTAGCTCCTGGTCTGCGAACTGTAGGAAGATCCAGCAATCAGTCTGGGGGTTAATCGCTTTTGCTTTAAACTGCCTGGATCTGGATTGTGGTCTGGGGGGGAAGTTTGGGGTGGGTATCCAACTTGCCAGAGTGGGTGGAGGCTTTACAGAGGCCACCCAACTGGTGGAAGTTGTGAAGACCCCACATTTGGGCGGAAGCTCCCCTGTCTGGTGGCAGAGTCCTACTGTGGCAACAAGCCCCCAAAAATCAAGTAATTAAGTGGCAACATGCCTAGGCAAATGAAACAAAATAAACAGAAAAGTTCAACATTGACTCCTATTTTAGGGGCAAAGAGGCTCAAAGCATGGAGGAGGACTGTGAGGTCAGAACTCCTGCACCAAAAGCCCCAAATGAAAATACAGGCTGGCTACAGGCCATAGAGGACCTTAAGAAGCAGATAAGAGAAGTGGGGGAAAATTTGGGAAAAGAAATAAAAAAGATGCAAGAAAAGTATGAAATGACAGTCAACAGCCTGACTGAGGAAAACAACACCTTAAAAAATAGACTAACTGAAATGGCAAAAGAGGCTCAGAAAGGCAATGAGGAGAAGAATGCCTTAAAAAGTCGAATTTGCCAGATGGAAAAAGAATCTCAAAAGCTCACTGAGGAGATTCATTCCTTCAGAGTTAGACTGGAGCAAAATGGAAGCTAGTGACTTTATGAGAAATCAAGATGCTGTTAAGCAGATCCAAACAAACGAAAGATTAGAAGGCAATGTGAAATATCTCATGGGAAAAACCACTGACCTGGAGAATAGATCCAGGAGAGACAATTTAAAAATTATTGGACTACCTGAAATCCATGATCAAAGAAAGAACCTAGAAATCACCCTTCAAGAAATTCTCAAGGAAAACTGCCCTGATGTTTTAGATCCAGAGGGCAAAATAGAGGTTGAAAGAATCACAGATCACCTCCTGAAAAAGATCCCAAAAAGAAAACTCCCAGGAATATTATAGCCAGGTTCCAGAATTCCCAGATCAAGGAGAAAATACTCCAAGCAGCCAGGAAGAAACAATTTCAATATTGTGGAAACACAATCAGAATAGCCCAGAACCTGGCAGCTTCTACATTGAGGGATAGAAGGGCATGGAATATGATATTCCAGAAGGCAAAAGAGCTGGGAATGAACCCAAGGGCCACCTACCCAGCAAAACTGAGTATCTTGTTTCAGGGGAAAATATGGTCATTCAGTGGAATAGAGGACTTTCAAGCATTCTTGATGAAAAAACCAGAGTTGAATAGAAAATTTGACATTCAGACACAAGAAGCAAGAGATGCTTGAGAAGGTAGTCAAGGAAAAGAAATCAAAAGGAACTTATCAAAGTTGGACTATTTACAGTCCTACATGGAAAAACAATAACTGTGTTTGATGAAACCTTTCTCATTATGAAAATAATTGAAGAAGGGTACATGGCATATGTTCACAGGTATATATGGATAGAGGGCACAGGTTGAATTTGATGGGAAGGGATGATTATTATTTTTTTTTTTGGAGGGCAATTGGGGTTGGGTGACTTGCCCAGGTTCACGTGGCTGGGTTTTTGTTTGTGTGTTGGGTGTCTGGGGCCGGATCCGAGCTTGGGTCCTTCTGGCTCCGGGGCTGGCTCTCTGCTCGCTGCGCCACCTAGCCGCCCCAAGGAAGGGATCATACTTAAGGGGTGAAGCCAAGAGGTGAGAGAGGAAAGTGGCAAGAGGAGATGGAGAGAGACAGGGTAGGGCAAACTATCTCATGTAGAAGAGGCAAGGGGAAGTAGTTGCAGGGGAGGGGAAGAACAGGAAGGCAAAAAGGCAAAAGCATATTCTCATTGAAGTTGGCTCAAGGAGGGAACCACATACATACTAAATGGAATATCTTACCCTCACTCACTCTCCTAAGTAGGGGAAAGGGGGATGAGAGGGGGGGTGATGGAGGGGAGGGCATTTTGGGGAGAGGGGAGGTTAGAAGTACCCACTATCAAAGAGAGACAGGATCTAAGTAGGGAATGGACCAGGTGGGAGGTGAGACAGGTGGGAGGGAAATATAAGCAGTCTTTTACAATATATCTACTATGGTAATGTTTTGTATAGATATACATGTACAACACATACTGAATTGCTTATCTTCTCAGAGGGAGTGGGTGACAAGGGAGAAGGGGAATGGATCTGAAAATCAAAGTTTTAAAATTAAATGTTTCATAAGATGTCCAGGCAATGGGGCTCAGAGATTCACCTTGCCGTAATGGCAAAGTCGAAGGGGGTATGGGAGAAGATATGGGAGTGAGCAGATTGGATGAGGGGATATCTAGTGGGACTGCTATTCTGGGGTGGTGGGTAGGGAAAAAATGGGGGAAAAATGTAACTCATAATCTGGTGGAAATGAATGGTGTAAACCAGAAGTTAATAAAGCATTTGTTTAATCAATTAAAAAAAATAAAGTAAATTTTAAAAACTAAAAAAAAAAAAAAAAACTTTCATAGGGGCGGCTAGGTGGCACAATGAGTAGAGTATCGGCCCTGGAGTCAGAAGGACCTGAGTTCGGATCCGACCTCAGACACTTAACACACACAAACAAAAACCTAGCCGTGTGACCTTGGGCAAGTTACTTAACCCCAATTGCCCTCCAAAAAGCAAAAAAAAAAAAAAAAAACTTTCATAACCTGCCCTCCTCCCACCTTTCCAGCTTTTTTACACCTTTCTGTGCTCCAAGTATTCAGTGTAGCAGTAATTGGCCAGATATGTTATATCTCACCTATCCCCCAGGATTCTTCAGTACCCTTGAGGGAATTTGTGGATATCTAAGTTCTCTGCCATTGACTCCAACGACCCCAATTTTGGAGGGTCCCCTCCACTCCAGTTTCATTGAACCACTTATAACAGCTGGAACAGCTTTTACAAAGGAACATGTATTTCGAAAGGATAGTAAGAATTAACATATAAGCATCCATTTAATACCTGGAGAAATAATGCCCCCCTGAACCCCCTGTACTACTTCATATTCTGACAAGGGAAAAGGGATCAGGTTCATGGCTTAGTTCATTTCCTACATATATCACAATCCAAAGTTCTAAGTCCAAAGCCCACCATTGTTTTGAAGACTCAGACCCCATGGCTTTTCAAAAGTTCCCTGCAGCATTGGCTAGTTCCACATTTGAGATAGAAACCTGACTCCAAGATCATAGTAGCTCAAACTCCCAGATCCAGTCAAGATTCCATCAACTGTACCTAGAACCTAAAAATACAAATGAAGCAAACCAAAACACCACTCCTAGCCTGATTCTCAGGGCCACAGGTTGAAAAGAGAAAAGAGGGGAAGGAAGCCGTTGTCCCAACCCGGGTAGTACATGGTGCCCAAGCTGTTACTGATTATGACCTTCGCCCTCCCAGAACTTCATAAGGAAAAAAAATATAGAGTGTACTAGTCTGGCAGTTTTTAAAGACATTGGATGTTTTAGCTATGCATATAATTGACAAAAGGTACTCCTACCCATGTGATAGAGAAACACAGGAGATCTTCTCCTAAATTTGGGCTGCTTCCATGTTGATCTGAGAATGTATAGAAAAGCCCATACAACTAAGTGACAGTTAACTTAATTTTTCTCACATGAAAAGTGTGTCTCATACAAGTCTCAACTCTATACATTTCCTTTTTTAAAAAATATTTTCAATGTCATGAATTTTTTAATCCACAATAATTATAAAATTCTATAATGAGATGAATAAGAGATCTGAAAAGGACTTTAGCAGGCACTAAATCAGTGTTTCCCCATGGTCACCACATGTACTGGCATATTTTTGCTGATCCATAAAACTTTTTTAAATTTATTTTTAGTTCTCAACATCCATTTCCATAAGATTTTGAGTTGCAAATTTTCTCCCCATCTTTCCCCTACCCCCACCCCAAGATAGCAAGCCTACTGAATATCCTTCCCCCAATCTGTTCTCTCTTATATCCTCCCTCACCCCCCCTCCTAGTTTTCTTGTTGGGCAAGATGGATTTCTATACCCCATTGCCTGTATATCTTATTTCCAGGTTGCATTATAACATTTGTGATCCACAAAACTTTGACCAAAGCCTGGGTACTTGAATACATATACATAGGCCTACATTAATTCCCCATTTCCCAGTGACGACCCCCTGGACCACTGAGAGTAATTTTATTGAGGCTGTAGAGACTAGATCTGACAAAGGTGAGAATTTAAATCTTCAACCTGTCCATGGTATCATTTGAATTGAGAGATACTCATCAAGGACGGTGCCTTTATTGTACAGAGAGGTTTATTGATTTGCCCAAGGACACATAACCAGTGAGTAGACAATCTGTGAATATGACTCACTCTGGAGCTGAGTATACATTCAGAACATAATAGTTTATACTGAAAATCTTTGTATAACTTTTTAGAGATCCCTTGCAATCCTGGGGCTGCTTGAATAATATTTGTGCCTCTGCTTACAACACAATGTTTTCTTTTTTGTTTGGTTTTGAAAAACTGTGATTTCATTGTTTTAAGGAAATCCCATCACTTCAGCTGTGTAATTTATAACATTAGAGAGTTGCCAGGGTGTGTGAGGGGGCAGAGCCTAAGTTTAGGTGACTTGCCCAGAGTCACAAAGCTGGCATGTGTCAGATACATAATTTAAATCCTACTCTTGCTAACTCCAAGACCAACAGTAGAGGCTCCCAGATGGCACAATGGGTAGGGCCTGGAATCAGGAAGACCTGAATTCAAATCAGACCTCAGATTTTACTAGCTGTGTGACCCTGGACAAACCATTTAGGTTCTGTTTGTCTCCATTTATTCAACTATAAAGTAAGAATAATAATAGTACATGCCTTATAAGATTGTTATGAGGCTCAAATGAGATACTTCTAAAGCACCAAGCACAGTACTTGGCACATAGTAGGTATTTAATAGATGTTTATTTCCTTCTTTCCTCCCTATTCATGACACCACATGGTTTCTCTTACAGTATAATTCTCAAGACCTCTATACCAAAGTATGAATTAAGAGTCATATGATTATTTCCAAAAAGGACCAAAAGAAGCCCTTAAATCCTTTTTAGGAGATAAACTTGAAAGAATTGTGTCTATTAATAATTTGTCATATATTCTTTTCTAATAGAAATAATAAACAAGCTATCCTACTTGCTTTATTTCTCCTCATACTTCAATTACACATTAATAATCATGTGCTAAAACAACTCACTTCGAAGTGGAAAGAACCATCAATCAGTCTCTTGGAGAATAACAAACCACCTACTTGACCACTCATTTTCTCTCAACTGATAAGTTATTTTGGTAATGCATTGGTTGGTTGTTTTACTTCGTTCTCAAAGAGGACCAAAATAACCTCACTATGCTAGAGTCAGGTTTCAATGTGTCCAACTGTGACTGATCAGATCAATATGAGCTCAGAATGTTCTGCCGTACGTCAGGCACAAATAGTCCATGTGAAAATTTGGGGTGGATTCTCTAAATTTGTGGATTCTGTGTTTCCTTTAAGCTGTCTCAATTCTGCTTTGCTCACAGAGCACAGCACCTTCTCTGATGTGGAACCACCATGCTGAATGGTCCTATGCCAGTGTCTCCCACACCACACAATCAATTCCAAAGTTCTTGAGAGACCTTGGGAGTGCCCTTGTATCACTTAGATACAGTTTAAGGGTTGACCATATGTGACTAAGGCAACAGGCCTCTGAAATAAAACTAGACATCACTTACTCCCAACTGTTGAAGTTGAATATGGGGAAGATGACATGGTCAAGTAGAGAAAGTGATGAATTTGGAGTCAGAGGACCTGGGCTGATTATATTCCCTGTGTGACCCCAAGTAAATTATTTTACTTTCTTGTGCCTCAGTCCTTTGATCTGTAAAATTCAGGTGTTGTACCAGATAATTTTAAAAGTCTCTTCCGGCACTAGTTCTATAATAGTATGATCTACAAAATCTCATAGACTCCTGGATACTGCCTGGGGCGATTAAAGCTCCATAGTCAGACTAGACCACAATTTCTTTCACAATAGGGAAGCTCTTTGTAAAGGAGAAGGAAGTGCCAAGAAAATGTGGATAGAGTCTATTAATCTTTTTTAGAAAAACTCTTCTAATTAGTTAAAAGGATATGAATTAACCTAGAATGAATGTTCAATTCATCTAATCTCATCATCATCATAACTGTTACAGGAAGTTCTAATCATTACACAGACTTAAATACCAAACTATCTTGTTACCTCACCTTTAATGAAGATGACTCATTAACATTTCACTCTAAAGCTACCACTACCAAGACTGGCTCCTTGTCTCCTCAGCGATTTTGCTTGGGTAGAGAAGAGAAAGGAGGAATGCACTTGAGAATAGTAACACCCCTGCCCAGACTTTCTAATCTACTTCAGAGCCATGATTCTGGACTCCTGTCCCTAGAGATTAAACAAAAATCCGAAGGAGTTGAAGGTGGGACAGGTCAAAGTATAGTTCTGGTGGTAAGCAAGTATCTAAACATGATAGAAAACCTGGTTAATAAGATAGTGCCATGTCTATAAGGTCTCTATCGTTACATTCTATTAACTGATCACAAATCTATCAACCAGAAATCAAATATTAGGGAAAAAATCTAATCATGCCATATTTTATTTGCAAGAGCCTATAGAAAGAAGGCCCTGAGAAGGCCCAAACTATGAATATTTAAGAATAAAAAAAGCAAGATGTTTGGGGTCCTGAGGTGGAATGCAATATTTATCTTCCCTCTTCTTTCATCTCTTTATGTCTCTCTGTCTAGCTGCGTCTTTCACACACACACACACACACACACACACACACACACACCAATAAACATTTATTAAGCACCTACTATGTGCCAGGAATGTGCCAACACTGAGGATACAACTGATAAAGACAGCCCCTGCCCTTAATAAACTTACTATCTCAAGGGGAAGACAACACATTAAAGGAGGAAGGAAAGTAGGGGGTAAAGAGGAGAGTACTCAGCCCAGGTACACCTTGTTCCAAGGAGTTGAAATGAGGCAAAACAACAGCTGCAAAATGGAAAGATATTGAGGGGAGCTTGATACTCCATCTTCCAGGCCTCTGATCAGAGAGAGAAGAAGAAGCTGATTTATCAATCAAAGCTTGAGTTAGCAGCTTTCGTAGTGAGTTTAGAAGTATTGAGCTTATCCTAGGAAGGCCATCTTGTTCCATGAAATGGAAACCAGGCAGGGCAGAGCACGTGCGCGTGCACACACACACGCATGCACACACATACACACACACATTTGTGCTTCCATACATTCAAGTATCATTGATTTCTTCTATGGGAGTACTCCTTTGACCCATATGGATTGCACTTCAGAGTCTCTGACCTTGTAAGATGGTCTTCATAAGCAACTTCACCCCCCTCCAAAAATTATCACCCTGCAGCAATATTACTTGAATCTCTCTGAATCTGGCTAGGCTTAGACTTATATGAAAGACAAACAGTCCATCAGACAGAGACCTTAAACCTTTTTGGTTTAATCAGATTCCACAGAGTTTAAATTTCACAGGCTGACCATTTTGGAAATCTAAGCCACCTCTATGCCATATTGAGCTATTTGAGTAGTATCTTAGAGAAGTACATATTTCACACACACACACACACACACACACACACACACACACACACACACACACGATGGAATCGCAAAGGAGAGAATAACAAAATAGGTTTCATCTATTTTCTCATTAAACAATAAGTAGAAGTTTCTGAGGTCATGTGTTCAATGAGTTAGAGGACTAGACATTTTTTCTAATCCTCACAATGCCTCAAACCTCCCCAAAATAGGAACTATGTGCAAAAATAGAACAATTTTAACTGCCTCCATGCTCTAAGAACCAACTCTAATGAGGTAATAATCTGATGGACTAAAAGCAGAAAAGGCTAATCTTTAACACCTAATCATCTACTCCCCCACTAGTAAAAATGTTCAGCATAACTTCACTAGTTTGCAAGGCTTGCAAGAGATAACTCTTATCCCCCAGTACCAAGGAAAACCAAAAGGGAGAAACTTGTCCTGACTAAGGAAGCCACATGGCAGCACTCTGCTGCAACAAAGTTCACCCTGAGAACTAAGGAACAGAGTGGAATGGAAGAGGACATATATATATGTATGTATGTATGTATGTATGTATGTATGTATGTATATATATATATATATACCTGTGTGGTACTCCACTAAGCCTAAGGGAAAGATCCCAACATATATCCCCTTAAAATTTACTTGGGGCAGAGAATGAGGCCCCCAGTGTGAGAGGAGGCAAAAGTAGTTTTTTGAGGTAAGGACACTAGAAAAGCACTATCAAAGGGGAAGGAATCAGAAAGTGAAAAATAGGGAAATGAGGGGAAAGGACATGCTACTAAAGATCCCAGGTGGAAGAAAACTCAGATCTTGAGTATAAGTATAAAAATTAACAAGGAAGGTATTAATAATAGAAGGAAATATGGCCTCCAGCTCAACCAGAAAATATTGAGGGAAAAATGAATTAAGATCTGACAAGGCAGAGGACCCTGTTGTAATGGGAATGTAAATTTATATTGTTGCCATCTTTCTAAGATTGTATTGTGTAAGATCTTCCCTGCCCCTAGGCCCTTTGATAGGCTTAAGTGCACCTGGAGCCTGTGCTGGGAGGCTTGTTTTTCAGGAGATACTCTGTGATTGGGCAGTGGGTCAAGAGGGTTATTACATTCTCTGACCCAGAAGAAGGCTATATAAGTCCTGATGTGAGGCTTTGTTTTGAGGCTCACTTTGAGAAGTGTTGTGTAATTTGACCAGACAAGACTCTGGACAGCTGTCGAGAGCTCCCCGGCTTTGAAAAACCCAGATGTTGATGCTTCCCTGTCTGGTAACTGACTAGATATAGATGTAATGGTTGGGCAGATGCTTGATCTGTTTGTTTCTCTGTCTTCTTGTAATTTCTGCTTGTAACCTCTGTATACTCTGAAGTTCAGGGTGCTGACTTTTTCCCCTAAACTAGGTAAGTGATATGTTTGATTGATTAAAGCAAGATTGTTAACCCGTTTTAAGTTGCTTTCCTTTAGAAAAGCAGATCTAAGAACCTCTGTTGGCAGCCACCGTGGGGATGCTGGGGTGGTTGCTGCTACACCTGTGGATTCACATAAGAAAGCTTGGAGCCGAAAGAGGATGTTTCTGAATGGGTTAAGTGAGAAAATAGAGCAATGCAAGCTTAATGTATGTCTTGAACAGGAAAAAATAAATGCAGAATGGAAAAAACTTGAATCCATAGTCTTTTCTCACCAAAGGAAAGAATTAATTGGGAATGAAATACACAGAAACAGAAGACAACATGGAAGAAGAGAAGCAAAAAGCAATCGTGTTGAAAGAAAGCTCAATCACCATACAAGAAAAACATGTTGATCTTAAAAACAAGGTGGGTAGAGACAATTTAAGAATTTTTCTGTTGTTGAGTCATTTAAGTAATTTCCAACTCTTTGTGACCCCATTTAGGATTTTCTTGGCAAAGACACTAGTGTTTGCCATTTCCTTCTCCGGTTCATTTTACAGATGAACTGAAGAAAATGGGGTTAAGTGACTTGCCCTGTGCCACACAGATAGTAAGTGTCTGAAGCAAGATTTCAACTCATGAAAATGAGCCAAGTCCAGTGTTCTATCCACTGTACCACCTAGTTGCCCATTTAAGAAATATAGGTATCCAGAATATAAGTTCAAAAAAAAGTTGAACACATAATACAAGAAATAGTACAAATAAATTGCAAGAAAATGAAGTGCCAACTGAAAGAATTCATAGTAAATCCAGAAAAAAAACTAAAACTATAGTGCCAACTCCAAAGAACATGGTGGCTAAACTCAACAATTTCAAAGAAACAAGTTATGCAAGTGACCCAGAGAAAAACCGTCAAGAATAAAGGAAAGAAAATTTGTATAACATGAGACTATTATGCACCCAACAGAAATTACAAGCGGTAAGAGTGTTCTGAAGAGCACAGAAGGTCAAGATACAGGCAATGTGACTTATCCTGAAAGCCTGAGACTAACCATTAATGAAAAGAGATGAGCACACTCAATTAAGAAAAAGGCATTTGAAGCATTCCAAATAGAAAAATCAGACCTGAAAAAATTACCTACTTTTCAAATGTCCCAAATAAGAGGAATATAAGAAGGTAAAGAAATACAAAATCCAAGGTCAACACCAACAAAATAAAAAACACCACTGAGAGATTTCTTTCTAAAAGTACACAAGAAGGCAAGAGTGAAAACATAAAAAGAAGTGATAGGGAAGAAACAGGTCTGAAACAGCATGGACTAAATAAATATGGCAACACCTTACCTACAAGCAATGTTTTGTGTGACAAATTACAGAATGAGAGGGCACAGAAAAGAAGGAAGGAAGAAGATAGAGGGGAATAAATGGCATATCCTAATAAAGACAAGGGTTGGGGAGGCTAGGTAGCACAGTGAATAGAGCACCAGCCCTGAAGTCAGGAGGACCTGAGTTCAAATCCGGCCTCAGACACTTAACTCAAAAACTAGCCTTGTGACCTTGGGCAAATCACTTAACCCCAATTGCCCTACCTTCCCCGCCTCCAAAAAGCAAAAAATAAACAAACAAACAAAAAAGACAAGGGTTAAGAAAAAGGGAAAATATCTCCTGTAGTCTCTCAGGAATAGGAGGACCCACAGAAAAATGGACAAGGCAGCAAAGGGACAGATTGAAACAGGGGTTAGGAAAGGAGAAAATCTTGTTTCTTTCTTTCAACATGATTGCTTTTTGTTCCTCTTCTTCCATGTTGTCCTCTATTTCTGTGTATTTTCATTCTCAATCAATTCCTTTGGTGAGAAGAGTAGATTCAAGTTCTTCCATTCTGCAATTATTTTTGCTATTCAGGACATACATTTTGCTTTCATAGCTCTGCTTTCTCATTTAAACCATTCAGAAACATCCTCTTGTGGCTCCATGTTTTCTTGAGTGGATCCACAGGGTCCTCTTACCTTCAGTGGAAGGGGTACTACCAATATACACTCCCATAGGAAAAGAGAGATATTCTAGAAAGGAAAATTGGGACCTTAAAATAGGCATAATTTCTAGGAATTTTATGCTTAGAGAGACCACTTATCCTATCTCAAAAGAAAGAGAATCAGTGCTCCTGGGGTGGGGGGGGGGGGGAAGTACTGACACCCAAAAGAGGAGGAGCGCATTAACCCAGAGAGATTTCATGGCAATGGGGGAGAAGAGAGGTTAATAATGAACTGCACATTGAGGGGATAGCCATCAATTGGGGAATAGCTATACAAACTGTGGCATATGATTGTGATGGAATACTATTGAACTATAAGAAATAAGAAGAGGGATGATTTCAGATGAATTAATGCCAAGTGAAGTGACCTTTGAACCACAAACATTTTGTACACAGTAACAGCAATATTATAACAATAATCAACTGTAAAAAACTTAGCTACTCAGATCAATACAAACAATAAAGATAATTCTGAAGGACTCATGATGAAAAATGCTATCCACATTCAGAGAGAGAACTGATGAACTCTGAGTATAGATTGAAATATAATTTTATCACTTTCTTTTTCTTAGTTTTTTTGCAATGTAGCTAATATGGAAATATGTTTTGCATGATTTCATATGCATAATTGATATCGTAGTGTTTGCCTTCTCAGTGTATTGAGGAGGAACTGGAAGGAGAAAAAAATTTGGAACTCAAAAATATATTAAAAGAAGGTTAAGAAATAAATAAGAAATGAGTGTATTTTTTAAAATAATGAACTGTACAGAGCATTTAAGTGCTCCTTAAGAAAATAAAGAAAAAATGATTTACCTGATTGAATATTCAGTTTTCAGGGTTGAGCTATACGAATATAATAAAAATAACAATACTATCAAAATGAATTTACAGTTTTAACAGCATGCCAATCAAACCATCAAGGGGCTACTTCATAGCCGAGGTGTTAAACTCATTGTCTGCAAAACTCTATGTGGCCTGAACCAGATTAAAATGTAAGTGGAAAAAGTTTGATAAAAATACAGTACAACATAGATAATGTTAAATTGTTAATTTCTGAATTAATACACTTTCTGCAGGGATGTAGTTCTATTTGAGTTTAATACCACTGCTTTATACAATTAGATAAGGTAATAATGAAATTCATTTGGAAAAATAAAAGATAAGGATTATGAGGGGAAATATTAGAAAGGGAGGAGAGCATTTCCAGACTTCAAATATTTCATATAGCAGAAATCATCAAAACTGTCTGGTATTAGTTTAAAAAATAATGAGGGAGATGAGGAGAATTTGAAAGAATGGAACTCAACTACTCAGTGTTCAAAAAACAAAACCATAAATTACTTAGGAAAAAACCCCTGTTGTGATTAAAAACTGCTGAAAAAAACTAGAAAGTAGTCTGGTGGAAATTATGCTTAGACCAACAACTTTCACTATATTCTTCAATAAATTCAAAATGGGTATATGGCCTTAATAAAAGCTCATACCAACAAATCAGATTATATATTTCTCACAACCATGGGTAGGAGATGTATTTTTAATGGAACAAGGAATAAAGCCAATTACAAAAGATAAAACAGATAACTTAAATGACATGAAACTTAAATTTTGCACAAACAAAATTAATACACCTAGAATAAAAAAAGCTAGCCAAAAGTCATCCTGTAATAGATAAGTAAAGGATAAAATGATATAAACAAACAGTTCTTAAGAGAAGTGCAAAGTATTAACAAATTAATAAGAGAAATGAAAATCAAAACAAGCCTGAGGTTTCACCTTACATCCTGCAAATTGGCAGAGATATTAAAAGATGTGAATAGTCAATGTTGGCAGGTTTGTAAGAGATAATACACTATCATTGGTGGAGTTATGAATAAGTAAACTATTTTGGAAAGTAATTTGAAAATAAGCTAATAAATTGACTAAATGTGCATATGCTTTGATCCAGAGATTTCATTACTAGGTTTATTCCCTGAGGTAATTCATAAGAAGAAAGTTTCCTTATAGACCAAAATACTGTTAGCAAAACAATTTCATTATTTCCTACAATTCTATTCAGTGGCATGTGAGTAAGCTTGAAGGAGGTGAATGGTATAGGTAATCCAGGAATGGAGTTTGTTTGAGAATGGAGTTTGTTTGAGAAAGTATGATCATAAGCAAGACCAGGGAGAAAGTGTTTCTAGCACAGATGATACCATAGGGTTGAAACGGTTCACCAAGTAGTCAAGATTGTAAAGGGAAGGGAATATAGTCAGAATAGGAGTGATGACTTGGGATAGAGAGGAATACTAAGGGAGAGAGAGATTGAAGGGCATGATGAGGAAGTATAATAAGAAGATTAAGCATTAGGAGAGATAGGAAGATTATGATCAAAGAAAGGAAATTTAGTGTTCTTAAATATAGAAGCCAAATATCTGTGGGCACTAGCATGATCAGGCATATGAACATACCCAAGTATAGCTGAGGTAGAGGGGAAGAGTAAGTCATGGGAGATGAGTCACTTGAGAAACTGAAAAGTTAGAGTGCATGTTATATACATGTGGGTGTGTGTATGCATGTAGGTATAAATGTACATATATGTTATAAGTTGAGTTCCTAGAATGAGGTAAGGAAATAGGATGCAAAGGAAGACTGTCAGCCAGAGACTGAACTCACTGAGAAATGAAGAAACTATCTCAAGGGGTCAGTAGATAAAAGCTACTAAAAGCTTGTTTGAGATAATAAATTTAGGTTAAATAAGCCTCAAAGGAGATTTTGTTGAGTGATGGTGACAAATGGAAAGTTCTGAACATGCAATGGGGTGCAAGAAGCATTCTTTCTACCCCACCAAAACTAGTGAGTAAGAGATATGAATGACATGCAAATGGAAATTGGAGCAATGTTATCAGGAGTGAACAAGGTCTCAGTGATGCCAAAATATAGGAAGAGTCTGAAAAGAAATGGTCTAAGAAGAGTTCAAATTTGTTAAATATGGAGTAGGTATTCCAGAAAGCAGTGAATAGAACACTAGACCTGAAAATTTGAGTTCAAATGTGACCACTGACACTATCTGTGTGACTGAGCAAGTCACTTAACGCTGTTTAACTCAGTTTCCTTATCTGTAAGATGAGCTGGAGAAGGAAATGGCAAACCAT
Organism: Gymnobelideus leadbeateri; assembly: GCA_011680675.1. Lineage (NCBI taxonomy): Eukaryota > Metazoa > Chordata > Mammalia > Diprotodontia > Petauridae > Gymnobelideus > Gymnobelideus leadbeateri. Next base: position 422,730 of record WOXC01004029.1, read on the forward strand.
TTCAGTATCTTTGCCAAGAAAACCACAATTGGGGTCACAAAGAATTGGACATGGCTGAAACGACCAAATAACAAAAATTCCAGAAAGCAAAGAAAAAAACATTACTGATATGAAATGGAACATGAGTGGGGAGTTGACTTGAAAGGGATGGGAATGTGGGAAAGAAAAGCTGATGCAGGGGAAGTGAATTTATTCATGGATTGTGTATCTGCAAGCATGGGAAAGGGAAGTGGAGTATGCTAGCCATTGTTGAATGAACCCAGGCAGAGGAATAATGAGGTCTATTGATGAAGGTAGGGGTTTAAAAAGTTCATAATCAATCATTTGTATCAGAACATCCTTCAATTGCTTGCTTCACCTGTGGCTCTGAAATGGGATGTGCTTGGTAGGGTTGTGACCCTGGCTTCTGTCTAGAAGGCAGGAAATGGTTTGTCCTAATCCAGAAGCCCAGAAGCAAGTACTGTCTGTGTGGCACCCTCAGGCAGATGCAGATACCTAGTGAAGAGGCTGGAGGTTTTCCCAGTCTGTGATCCCCAGATATCTAGCCAGGAGGTGGGAAGTGTTCTGTTTCAATCTACAAATGCAAGGAATTATTAAACATTGATCCTCATATGGATGTTATCTCTCCTAATAGAATATAAGGTCCTTGAGGAAAAAGATTGTATCATTTTTGTGTTTGAATCCCTAGTGCTTAGCACAATGCCTGGAAACATTATGGATAGTTAATAACTGTCGAGGAATTGATTCCTTCTAACAATGAAAACCTATGCTTGCCTGCCTATCCTGCAGGACTCATCCATATTCTCCCATAATTTCAGCACAAAGGATCTATCCAACATGCTGAGAGCCTTCCTTGCTTTCTCTTAACATTCATGAAAATATGTGCCATAGTTCTTGAAGAGCTGGTCATTTGGAGACAAAGTGAGAAATCTGGAGTGATTACTTAGCCCCAGTTCACCCCCCAGGGCTGCAGAAAGGGGAGAAGACTCATGGGACCTTAGAGTAAATGACACCCCTTGGGCAACTCTCTCCCTTCCCACCTCCTGAGGGTATCAGTATTCTTTGAGCAGGAGTCTGAAGGAGAAAAAGAGAAGCCATGTCCTCCTCTGCCATGGCAGAAATATTTACTCATGCATGGCAACCAACACTTGTTCTTGACTAGGAGAGCTAGGAACTAGATTGCAAACCCCTTGCTTCCCTCTTCTGCTTTATAAATGAATAAGCAACAGGGGTCCATCTCCAGTCATCCTGATCTATATCTAGCCGCTGGACCCAGATGACTCCAAAGGAGAAAGTGAGGCTAGTGACTTTGCCTAGCCCTGCCTCACTTAAATCCAATTTGCTTACATGTCATGGTATCACCTTCTTGATGTCATGATACTCTTCTAGAATGAAAGTCAAATAGCAACCACAACAATGAGTAAGCAATGATGAGATAGCTGTTTCCAGTCCTAGAGAAAACCTTGTGAGTTCAACAGGTCAGGAGCTCCTGGGTCCTCAGTCAGGGCTGGATGTACTTCAAAAGGAGTTACTTCACAAATACTAGAGTATTTATTAGAGAAGATGACCCCTAGCAAGAGAATAGACCCAATATCTGGCTTGGCTTGATAGTTCAGAACTAAGGCAGTCAAATGTGATTCAACAGTTTAAAAAAATGCTTCATGAAATAATACATTAAATATCAACCTCCTGGAAAAGTATAATAGCATTTTTAAGTTACCTCTGCCTGTTAAGGTTTTGTTTTGTTTTACATATTCACACTTGTGAGTCTTTTGTATTTTTAGCATTGATTTTTTTGCATGGTGAAAATAAATAGACACCATACACCTGAATTACATTCTACATATATAACCCTTTTACTCTCCATTACAAACCTTTGGAGAAACACTTTACATTAGCCAAACCTATACTTAAAGTGATTCTCCCCTAGGCTCTTAGGTGAGAGGATAAAGGGCTAAAAAGTTAATTTCTTTTTAGAGTCTGACCCCTCTCCTGAGAGAAAATGGAGCTGAGAAGGGACACTTAATGGAAGGGGTGGCTAAGTACCCCAGATCAACTATGTCCTGCTATAGTTGTATGTATTGTCACACCAATAATAAATAATACGAGTGGTCCACTTAGGCTATCTATTGAGTACCCCTTGTTCTTATCATTTTCCATCATCTTTTTAGAGCAGACATTTATGTAATAATATCCTTTAGTTTTTATTTGTCGCTCCTCATTTGACACGTGTTGTGGTCTACTCACACCCACCATGCATACACCTTTCTGTTGCCCTATAAGTGATCAATTTTTTGGTGATTACAGTTGTCTATAACTGATGGCTGTATGATACTGGTATTATAATCATTATTGTTACTAATATAGAAGGGTTTAACTACCCCCCATGTGTAGCCTATATGGTGTGAATTTTATACAACCAAACCAGATTACATCCAATTTCTTGATGCATTATTTTATTAGTTATCCCTGGTTCAAAGGCAATCAGGGATAATTTTTCATAAAATTCTAAGAACAACTTTGAGAGACTAAGTCATTTTTACTATTATAAATAACCCTATTAACTACAAAGGACCTGTGAAGGAAGATGTTATCTGCATTCAGAGAAAGAACTGATAAAAAGAAGTACGTGTAGAATGATTTTATATATATACATATTTGTGTCTAATGGTAGCTATCTCTAGGGTGGAGGAGAGGGGGAAAAAGAAAGCTACATGATAGCTTCATTATATATTTAAAAGAAATAGCAAGTTGTACATAATAAATTTGCAAAATAGATTCATGTGCAATCATCTTTTTTATTCTACTATATTATAGAAATACTTGTTTTATTTCATAAATTCAAAATGAAATAAGTAAATCAATTTTTAAAACAAATTAATTTAAATGCAAAATCATTCATTAAGTTTGAGCCCCTGCTCTAATTTTGATTGTTATTAAACCAAAGAAGTCTCTTTCCTATAAGACTGCACTCATCTCTTTCTATATGAAATCCCAGTTTTATGTGCTTAGAAAAAAAATTACTGTCCTTACATATTATACAATTTACTAACAGTGTAACAAACAATACAAAGGCATATTTAAATATTTGAACAATATATCACAGTGAGAAATTCACAGACCATAGTCCATCAATTCAGCTTCCTCAGGGTGCTAGTTAAGGTCTCTTCTCAAGAATTATCAGCTGGATGTTTCTTCATATGATAAAGGATAATGTACTCTGTTTTTCCAAGAAAAGAAGTTGTTTTAGCTCTGTGTGTGTGTGTGTGTGAGTGTGAGTGTGTGTGTGTGTGTGTGTGTGTGTGTGTGTGTGCTTCACACATTCGCTCTCAGGAAAAAAGTTCTCTTTGTCATTTATCCCTGAGCTCACAATGGTGTTTAACAATGTTAGTCTTCTCAAAGACCCCTTAAAGATGATAAATTGTAATTCCCCAAATTCCATTTCCTCTTAAAGATACAGTAACATCTTGCATGGTATAATGGCAAGGACAGAAGTGGTTTTCTCAGCTATTGAATTAATACCTTATTTCAGTCTGTTAAGAAACAGAATGTGTGAACTCCAGAGCTTGTGAACTCCTGGGGAGGAGCTAATGACTATATAAGGAGAGCCCCAGGATTAGAGACAGCAGAAGCTGCAAAGAAGACTCTGTGGTGGCAGAGTCAAGAAGGAGAAAACTTGTGGTATCCCAGCACTCTGTTTGCTCTGTCTGTGTTGATGTTTGTTTGTGATACTTTGTACAGAAGCCCTGGGACCTTACTGGAAGACATGAAAGAGGATTTTCTGGTTGTAATGTGTACAGAAGTCCTGGAGGAGGGTTTTGGAGGTCCTGGGACTTTACTGATGATTTGTGCTGACCTCATGGACCTTGTTTGTGGGTCTGTGTTGATTTCTATGTTGATTATTTGTATTGAGTTCTCAGAACTTGTTGGTGGGTCTAAGTTGATTTCACAGGCAGATAGTGAATTGATAATGGTGCTGGCAATGTGTATGAATATTATTGTGTTAAACTTTGTCTTCCCAGAAACAGGAACTGTATGAAGAACTGGACAAGGAACTGGGAGCTGCCTGCCTTTGAGTCCAGGTGGTAGCTGGAGCTGGGACCATGGAGGAGGAACCATGGAAACTGAGAGCCAGCCTCAAGTCAGGCTGAAAGAGGATTTTACTTGGATATTGTGTGCTGACTGAGAAGATTGTGATTTATTTGCGACCAAGGGGTGGATGGCCTATGTATTTTCCACTACCCCTTGGGAGGGTATTAAGTGATAACTAATGATTGAGTAGTGATTGATGATTGAATGGTGACTGATGGCTGAATAGTGACTGATTTGTAACTTAGCATGCCCATGAGTGGAGAACTTTTGACTACTGTATTTTGTGACCTTTAAGGAGGCAAGCCTCCTTAAGGATGATTAAATGATTAAGTTACTAAATGTTACTTTGTTGAAAACTATTGTGACTACTTTGGTGAAAACTATGTGGCCATTTTAGTGATAAGTCATTGTGAATACTGTATTTTGATTATCTGTAAATGTTTTGCTCTGATTGGTTATAGAGTGTTCACTATACCATGTAATCAGAACCTTAAAAGCTGTTGGAAGTAGCATTCTTCTGGAAAGCTGCTCCTGCGTGGCTTTACACATGGGGATACATATTAAAACAGTAGTTACACTAAATGGAAAAATTGGAGCTACATAAAACTATAATTATTTTCTGTGCTGTCAACACACCCTTGAAGTAGAATTTTTTATACCCTTTCTCCTAGACAAGAAC
>WOXC01004029.1:432500-692592 GCA_011680675.1 Gymnobelideus leadbeateri
ATTAGCAAAATTAGCACCTGCACAGAGGAACCAGTTCAGCTACATTCCAGAAATATCTGTAGCCTGCCAGCAGTCTCTTTATATGGAAGCAGCTAGAATGGAAGGATATCAACCTGCCCTTGTAAGAGATCCACAGGAAGGTCCCTAGCACTCTGTCATGACATGCCATGGAAATACAATGCTCTGAACCTCAAAGATCGAGAAGGTGGAGATCAATACAAGAACCCAAGGGACCTAGATGAGAGCAAGCAGGCTTGATCACCCCACCCAGAAGTGCAGCATGTTGTAAATAATAACTCTGGCACTAAGCCTACTCATGATCTAAAACTGAACAGACAAGTAAGTCACACAAAACTCCAACTAGCATAAGCAATTATTCTAGATCTAGAGACCCCCCAAAAAAGTGTAACCACTGAAATTAACCCTGTAGCAACTGTAAGCAAAGACTCAAAGGAAAGAAAATATTTTACATATACTTAGAAAAAATGAAGCAAAAGATTTAAGAAGAAAAAAAAAGAAATTGGGGTAACTAAGTGGTGCAGTGAAAAGAGCACTGGCTCTGGAGTCAGGAGGACCTTGAGTTCAAATTTGACCTCAGACATTTAACATGTACTAGCTGTGTGACCTTGGGCAGTCACTTAATCCCAATTGCCCTGCTTTCCCCCCTCCAAAAAGAAAAGGAAAAAAAATAAATCTCTGGAAGAAAGAATTGGAAGGAAGATTAATAGTTTAGGACCCAAAAATGGTAAATTTATGCATGTAACAGTCTTCCTGAGAGTTAGAATAGACCAAACAGAAATTAGTTACTCCATGGAACAGTGAGAAATGTCAAAACAAAATCAAAATATTTAAAAGTAGAGAAAAATTAAGATATCTGACAACAAGAACCTCTTACCTAGAAAAGAGGTCAAGGAGAATCATTTAAGAATCACTTAGATAAAACTACAAGCATGTACACTTAATTTCAAGAAATCGTTAATAAAATAGCTGAGATCTATGAGAATGAGAGGACAAAGTAAGATAGAAAGTATTATCTTCTAAATTAAATTTCAAAAGGAAAAGTCCCAGGAATCTCATAACCAAATGTCAGGGCTCCCACACCAAAGAAAAATACTTCAAGCATACCAAAAGAAGAAATTAAAGTACCAATGAACCACAATCAGGATCAGTTTCTACTAAATGAGACATCTTGGAATATAACAGTCCAAAAAGCAAAAAAAAGATAGGTTTACAACCAAGAATAACTTAATCTGCAAAGTTTATAATAATCCTATGGAGGGAGGGTAAATTTTTAATTGAGTAGAGGGTTTTCAAGAATTTTGGATGAAAAGATCATAACTAAATAAGAACTTTGAAATATGAAAACAAGTGGAAAGAAAGAGAAAAAGAGAGAGAGAAGAAAAGGAAGGAAGGAATAGAGAGAGGAAGAAAGGGAGGGAGGGAGAGTGGGAAGGGGGAAGGAAGGAAGGAAAAAAGGAGAGAAGAGAGAGAGAGGGTGTGTGTGTGTGTGTGTGTGTGTGTGTGTGTGTGCGCACGCGCGTGTGAAAGAGAGAGAGAGAGAGAGCAAGAAAGAGAGAAAGAAAAAAAGAAAGAAAGAAAAAACCTAGAAAGGCAAGTTTGAGCAAGTAGAGGGAACTCTAATGTGATGTAGTGCTAATAGTGAGAGAAGAAACAAATGTCCCTTCAGAATTTTATTGTCTTAAAAGGGTGTTGAGGGGTGGCTAGGTGGTGCAGTGAATGGAGTATTATGCTCTTAGGTACAATTGGGGTAGGGGAGGAATAAAAATATATGGGGGAGTGGCTAGGTGGTGTAGTGAATAGAGCACTGGCCCTGGAGTCAGGAGGACCTGAGTTCAAATCTGGCCTCAGACATGTAACACAAAAACTAGCTGTGTGACCTTGGGCAAGTCACTTAACCCCAATTGCCCTCCAAAAAGAAAAAAAAAAGGTGTTGAGAGAAATAAAATTTAAAAAACAGAGGACCTGAAGGTAAATTGGATCTGTCTGAAGCCAGATTTGAATTCAGGAAGATGAGTCTTCCTGACTCCAGGCCCAGTACTCTAACTACTTTGCCAGCTATCTGCCTCTATAGTACCTAGTAATCAACTATTAATCTCTGTATCGGGATGTTGAACACCCTCTAGAGAGACCCAATGAGTATAGGAATAGAAAAGAAAACACTAAACTCTGCATATCAAAGATGGATTAGATCAAAACTTCTTGTCCCCAGAGAGAACAAAAGGTGATTGGTAAAAGTTATGGTAAAGCATATTTTAGCTCAAAATATGAAAGAATGTTCTAATAAATTAATCTGTTCCCAAAAGGAATGAGTTACACTGGAATATGGTGAGTTCTCTATCACTGGTAGACTTCAAGAAATCAAACGACTAGGGTGGCTAGATGGCCCAGTGAGTAGAGCATCAGCCCTGGAGTCAGAAGGACCTGAGTTCGGATCTGGCCTCAGACACTTAACACACACACAAATAAAAAAACCTAGCCGTGTGACCTTGGGCAAGTTACTTAATCCCAATTGCCCTCCAAAAAAAAAAAAAAAGCAAATGACTGCTGGTGGAGGGTGGCATAGAGAGAAAGTATGTTTCAGATGGGGATTGTATTTGATGATCTCTGAAGTTCCTTCTAATTCTGGAATTCTAAGATTCTATGAATGTGTGGTCAAATATTTCGCTTATCCAAGGTTCCTTCTGGATACTCAGATAGTTTATCTAAAACTGTGAGCAAGCAGACCAAAAATTCTCTGAGGAAAATATATCTCCTGAGATTGAGGGACCAGAAAAAGACAGGGGACTTACCATTTACCCATACATCTTTATTAAAGAATGACCTATTGGCTAAAAGTTAGGATCATAAATCCCTATAAGTCAGGGTTCATGCCTACCCAAAATGCTTCAGCAGTACCTAGCACAGTAAACACCACACAGGGCTACTTAGTAAGTGCTTTGGAATGACAATAAAAGCAAAGCTGTCTATGGTATTCACAGAGTGGAAGCCTTTCTAGGAGTACAATCAGTTAAATAAAAATTATTTTTCCCAAGCCAATTTATGTATATGGAGATAGATATAGATAGATATGTATATATTATATGTTTATGTATAAATATATGTCTATGTGTGTGCATATGTAATATATATATTACAAATATATAGATAGATAGATAGATAGATAGATAGATAGATAGATAGATAGATAGACAAATTAGAATTCAAGGGATCTAGAACATAAATTCTAGATTCTAATCCCAGTTCTGGCACAATTTATTGTCTGACCTTAGGCAATTCATTTATTTTACAGGATGATTTTCTTAAATATTTAAACACCAGGGGACATTAGTTGATCAAGTTTTCTGATCCTATTCAGTAAAAAATACTGCCGGGGCTGCTAGGTAGTGCAGGGAATAGAACACCAGCCCTAGAGTCAGGAGGACCTGAGTTCAATTTCGGCCTCAGACATTTGACACTTACTACCTGTGTGTGTACAAGTCTCTTAACCCCAATTGCCTTCTTCCTCCAAAAAAAATACTGCCAAAAACATGGGCACCCCTAAAAGTTGAGTGCTCTACCCTTTTGTGGGTGGCAATACTTTACTTATTGGTATGTCTTTAGAATGTGGGGTTCATGGTGCCATACCTACTAGAAAAATTCTAACTCTCATCCCTGCTGATTTTAATGGAATTTACAAAACATGGCAGAAACATATACAGTTTGTTAAGCATAACAATTTTTAAATGGAATATAGTAGAGGTAGAGTAGTTAGAGTTGTCTGGGTACTACCATCATTCTGAGAACAAACAACTTTTCTCTTTGGTTTCTTTCTGTTTTGTCAAAACAGCAAAACAAAACAAAACAAAAATCATAGTTGGAGTACTCAGATTTGGCCTAGATTGAGTAGTCTAGGTCTTCAGCTGACTCCCACCATGCTGCTTTTCTGCTCTACATCAGCTCCTGGCCTGGCTAACTTGACCATGCCTCCTCCTCTGCACTTTCCCTTGAACTCTTCATTCTCAAAGTGAGCAGCATCATTACTAATATCATCAGGAAAGAAGTTGGATGGGGAGGAAACAAGTTAGCTTCATTCCAATAGTAGTCTAGTGTCTGTTTTTCCTTAAAAAGCCATGTTTATCTGGTCCGTGACCAACCCCCAAGGTTACCTTACCCACTCAGGTTAATGTCTCATGGTCTTATCAGCTGGAGAATATAAGCATAGTTACATACCCCACTGTACCTGTAAATCCCCCTCATCCCTCACTTACTAGAGTTGTAACAAAAGACATGAAGATACCTTGAAAAGTTTATGGAACAAATATTGAACTTGGAGTTTGAATTCTGTATGACCCTGGGCAAGTTACTTACTTTCGTCCTTTGCCTATCTCACAGCTATTGTGATGACCAGATGAGATTGTGAATTTTAAAGCACTTTGTTGACTATGAAATTCACTGTTATTCTTGTTATTATGCATCTAAAGGACTAAAGAGATATTGAACTTGAGTGGGAGGGGAGGTGGGGAGGAAGTCTGCTGTAAAACTTAATAAAAGAGAGTGAAGTATCTTCCAAGAGACTTCTTCCATGACTAGAAAGAAATTTATTACAAGTGTCAATGCCCAGGAGATAAGAATGAAATTGCAGAGCTGGACTTCTTTGCTTATTTCTGAGACCTTATTTTTTTAAATACTTTTCAGACTTGAAGTAGTTATGACTGGGAGAACCAATGAGAAGCAGAAATGGACTTTGATAAGGCCTAATTCTTATGGACTGAAGGACAGCTAGCACTGAACCAATAATAAGGAAATGCTTGATACTCACCAGCACCTGTGGGCGGAAGCAGACTGATAAAGGATCCTATCTGGAGGATGTGACAGCAGATCATTTCTTTCAAAATTATTAAAAAATATTATACTAAAATCTAACAAGAACTAAATTTTATACCAAACTTTACAAAAACCATAGAGCACCAAAACTAGTGTCTCCTGTACCAGTAGACGACTGCCCCTATCAGATTAATTAATTAATTTGATAACCTGGTACAGCCACAGAAGTACCTAGTATATCCAGTCACTTTGGGAAAAAAAATGAAATGTGGTCTTGTCTTGTTTTGTACTTTGTCAATCTAAGACACTGGTTTTCTAAATTTCTTTCTCAAATTTTATCACTATGTAATGGGGTAATCAGAGATGCCCTCTGATCTCCTCTGGTAAGAGCATTGCCCATTATAGAGATGAATTGAGATTCTTTGGTCACTGCTTGGGACTTATCCTTCATCATAAAGGACTTTGAAATGACATAGTAATCCCTTGACCCTGCAAAGGAGTTTGGCCACTGAGCCTAGAAGAGCAGTCCAATCATTGGATCTTACAAATGACTCCACATTCTGGTTGTTGTGTTTGTCCTTCATTGTCGAAGAGGGCCATGGCATCAGGGAAATGATGACATGACTTGCAGTTGACTTTGATTTGAGTGAGGGAGGGAAGGCAGTGCAAGGTCACCAGCCTCACTTTCTCTTCCAGAGTCATCTGGATCCAGTGACCAGATATTCATCAGGATGACTGTAGACAGTTTCTTCCTATCTGTCAAGAGTGTGGAAATACTGTCTCTCTTGGACTTCCTGTGAAGAGGCATGGGTTTTTCTCACCCCCAACAAATATGTCAACTGGTCACAGATGACAACAAACACATTGCTACCTGAATGAAAATTACTAAAATCTTATATTTAACTTTATAAATATTATATAATGTCCAAAAAGAGTATCTACTGTAACAGTTGTAGCAACATCTTAGTAACATTCTTCCCTATTCCACCTCAGTCTCTGGATGGAGTGGAACCAAGACCCCAGGACCCTTAGACAATTCTACGTCACCAGACCCTGTCAACAAAATCAAACCAAGACAGAGCAGCCAAAGAAAATTAATACCCAAGGACTCTAATGTCTTTGAAGGCACCTCTAGTTCCAGCTATGCAGCCAATCAAAGAGTTTTCTCCTAATTATGGGCTTAGAAGACAAATCAGTTACAGAATATCTACACATACTAATAGTAGAACTAAAGCACACAGATCTTAACATTCTCACTATAAAAACCAAAAATGGAAGACAAGGTAAAGATGTGAGTAAATCTATCAACAAGCATTTATCAAGCCTAATGTACAGGCACTGTACTAATTGCTGAGGATACAAAGTCAAACATGAAATAGTCCCGAAAGAAACTTAAATTCTAACAGTGGAGGAAACATATACCTATAAGTATATATAAACTATATATAAGATCAACACAAGGTCTAACAATGATGCAAGGCACTCCATTGAAAGACAAAGAAAGCAGTTAATGGAGATAGTTTTATTATGTGTTGAAAGACAACAAGAAACTTTGTTTCATATGAAATTTAATAAAAACAACAATAGATAACATTTATGTAGTGCTTACTTATGTGCTAAGAACTTTATAATTATCATCTTATTCCATACAAATGTGGTCATTTGGTAGTATAGTCCTCATGACAAGTATTTACAAAAAGATCGCCATGAAAATGATTGCAGTTTATGTATCAACATATTTCATGGGGTGATGACGTAGAGAAAAATATATGAAGAATGTGCTAAAGCCCTCTAAATTAAATCAACATATAATTTTATACTTGGTTTCTAAAGAAAAATATTGTAGGAAAAGAGGGGAAAGCTTGGCTTGAGTAAGAATTTGGATGGATGAATGAATAAATGACTGAATGAATGAATATTTTCTTCTGGTGATTCATGGAGGCACAAATACTGCCACAAAAGCCTGAGAAAGCATCACCAAAGAAATGTGGTTAAAAAAAATTGAAGATTACAAGAGTGTTACTCATGTTTTCATCACTGCTGCACATTGAAGACAAGGTATTCAGAAGAAACAAGTTGGCTTGGGAGGTGAACATCTCATTCCAAAAATAGTATGTGAGAATGGGCACTAATTTCTGGATCAAAACTTAACATGTAGTATTCCATCATGGATGGAATGTTCCTAGCAAAGGCTTGTTGGAACGTGATTACCCTATGTCTTTCAAATTTAATAAGAGTTTTAAACTAAAAAGGATGGATGAAGAAAATTGTTCAATCAGCCAAGCTAGATACCATAGATAGAGAATAACTACAATGTAGAAAGAATTGCTATTGAGACACTCAAAAGCTTAGAGACAAAATTCAAGAAAGAAGTTGGTAGTATGTCCTCCAATGTTTACATATAGATGCCCAATGACTAAACAACAAGCATTATGAACTAGAAAACCTAAAGGAAACAAAGAACTTTATATGATGAGAAGTTGAGGACAAAAGGTGGTAAATCTGGGTGACTGAAAAGATAATGGTGTCTCGATAGCAGTAGAACAGGGGAGAATAGGAGAGGGTTTAGGGGGAAAGATAATGAGTTCTGTTTTGGACAGGCTGAGCTTGAGATGTCTATGGTTATTCTGGTCCAACAGACAACTGGTAATTTGGGACTAGAGATCAGAAGGAAGACTAGAGTTGGACATATAGATCTGGGAGTTATCCACTTGGAGATGATAATCAAACCCAAAGAGATTGATGAAATCATTCATATGGCCACCACATGAGATAAGGGTTCATGACAGAGTCTCAGGGGACAATCACTGTTAGTATGACATGGATGAACATCCAATTAAAGAAGACTGAGAGGGAGTAATCAGCTAGATAGAAGAACCAAGAGAAAAATATCACAATATTGAAGAGGGAAGAAAAGTGATCATTATTGTCACACACTGCCTAAAGACAAAAATTGGGCAGGGGGAGGGGGGAGGAGAAGAGAGACCATTAGATTTGACAATTAAGTAAGGAGACAGTAAAAAGCACATAGATGCCCTTGATGAATTCAAGTCATCCAACACAGTTGGATACTGAAAGAAATATGACTCCTAAAGTACATTGGCTAAAAGTCAATGACAGTTCAAATATTACAGAGAATAGGAGAGGCACCTCAAGACTTGAGAAATATTCATGTCCCATCTTTCAAAAAAATCAAAGAAAATGCCTTGATCCTGATCAATAATAAAAATGCCAAACCACAAGCCCAGATCTCTGGATCACTCCACTGGAAACCTAACTGTAAGCCAGTAAGCTTGACTCTGAACCATGGGAAAATTCAAAAGTGAAATTATTTTGATTATTAATTAATACTCAGATGACAAAGTAATTATCATTCACAAAAAAACCTAGCATGGTTTCATCAAGAATAGCCAGACTGTGTTTTCTTTTTTTTGTAGTTTTGCTAAACTAATTTATCAGAAGAATGCTATAGCTGTAGTTTACATAGATTTTAGTAAAAATATTTGATACAATGTCTCATGCTATCTTTATGCAAAAGATAAATAAGTATGATTTAGAAAATAATACGCTCAATTAGATTTGGAACTAGTTGCATCAGTCGAATAGCCACGCTAAAAGAGTAGACTTTAATGGTTCAAAGTCAACTTCAGTAGAGTGACCCACAGTTTTGTGCTTGTCCCTGCGTTGTTTGGCATTTTTAACACTGACCTGGATGAAGGAATAGATGATATCAAATTTACTGAAGAAGCAAAAATAGAGGTGGGGGTTAACTCACACTTGATGGCACAATCAGCATCCAAAAAGACCTGAAAATTGGACTGACTCCCATGAGATGAAATTTAATAGGAAGAAAAGGTAAAAATTCAAAATACCTATTTCACAAGTACAGGATGCAGAAGACAAGATTAGACTCTAGTTTGTCTTTAAGTGATCTAAGGATTTTAGTGGACCGAATATTAAATATGTATCAACTGTATAATATATTGGCTAAAAAAAAAAAAAGTAATAAAATCTTGGGCTTAATTAAGAGACACATAGGTTCCAAACTAAGGAGATCATAGTTCTTTTAGCTTCTGCCCTGATCAGATCACATGTAGAATATTGTGTTCTATTCTAGTCACTACAGTTTAGCAAAGTTATTGGTAAATTGGAAAACAACCAGAATAGTGAGGGGTCTTGAGGCCTGAGTCATGTGAGTATCAGTGAAAGTAATGGGGGTGTTAATCCTGGAGAAGTTAAAAAGGGGAATCTAACAGCTGTCTTCAAGTGTTTGAAGGGTCTTCCTTTAGAAGACAGTTTAAACTAATTCTCTTTAGCTCCAGTGGGCAGAATCAATTGGTGAGAATCACCAAAAAAAAGTAAATTTAGGCTTAATAAAAAGAAAAAAAATCCTAATAGAGGTATCTAAAAGTGAAATGCGTTGCTTCAGTAGGTAATGTGTTCCCTTCCCTAGAGGTCTGCAAAGCCCTAAATATCAGGTATGTTGGGTTAAGGAGATTTATTTTTAACAAGTATGGATTGAATTATATGGATAATGAGATTTCCTTCCAATTCTAAAAAATCTGTGATTGTTTGACTTCGTCATGAAGATGGGGATAAAAAAGGAAAGCAACAACAACAACAAAAGTTGAAAAAATGTGAGCCAGGAACAAGGAAGGAGACAGACCAGACTTGTTAGAAAACAGTTAGTCTCTTGTCTATACTTTGAAGATAAAATCAGAAGGTACTTGACATGGTGAATACAGTAAAATATTTAAAAAAAAAAAAGAAATTGTTTCTGTTTTAACAGGAAATGACTCATTATTGATGTGTGTCATTCTTGAATCAACTATATGTGTTTAGTCAGATCACTGACTTGTTAAAGCATAGATAAAATTGATACAGAGCTTATAAGGCTAAGATTTTTTTTAAAAGACATAGCATAAAATTAAAACAACTAAAAAACCTGATATATTTACTGATGTTGAAATAAAGATATTAATGGAATAAAGAACAATGACACCTATCACAATAACTAGACACAGAAAATTAATTGATATAACTCAATTGCCATAGTTAAAAGAACAAGAGTCCATATACCACCTTAATCAGCAAACATTTGAATTATTTGACAAGCAGCAAGAGATGACAGCCAAGTAAATGCTGCTATGAAATAGAAATTAGTTTGTAAATTCTTACTGAAAAAAAGATCATAGAAAATTATTAACAGCATTGCCTCCAAAAATAAAGAAGGGATAATGTTTTTGGTGTGTGGCCCAACTGAGTATAGTCATACCAAGGAAGATGACCTTGGAAGGAAGAAGACATGAAATGTGGGGGGAAATATGCAAGTACTTTTAAAATCAACTCTTTTCACCAAAAAGGAAAATAGTGTTGCCATACTTGAATTCTAATATCCCCATCCTAGGGGAAATTAGAGGAGGTAAAATAGCGTTAAAGAAAATACAGATGAGAAAAGCAAATACACATAGAGGTCAGCATTGAGGGATAGAGTTTCCAGATATATGAAGGAAAAAAGATGTGAAAAGTTTAAAAAAAATTTATTACTACCTTGAAAAGGCTAGCATAAAGACATGAGCACCTGTCCTATGCATATAGATATTTTATAAAATTAATCTATGCTTACATCTAGGTTATTTTTATGAGTTCATTAGAAGGGAATAGGTAGAGTTTTTTTTTTTTTTTAAAGCAATTGGGGTTAAGTAACTTGCCCAAGGTTACACGGCTAGTTATTTTTGTGTGAGTGTTAAGTATCTGAGGTCAGAACCGATCCCCGGGTCCTCCTGACTCAGGGACTGGCGCTCTTACTCACTGCACCACCTAGCTGCCCCTAACATGTAGAGTTTTACAAGTGGCACTGTCATATAAATGACCAGAAGATATAACTATGTAAAAATGTCACTGTTCTTATTGTTAACTATTTTTTGGAGTATCCAATTTGGTCATTCAAAATTTCATCTTAAAACTCTCTCTAACAAAGCATCTCCATGCAAATGTCAAAATTATACAGGATTTATTTTAAGATACAACATATAGGGGGCGGAGCCAAGATGGCGGAGTAGAAACAGCTCGTCCAAGCCTCTCTGCCCCCAGATTCTCCACAAACTATGTAGAAAAGGACTCTGAAAATCTTCTGGAGCCCCAGCACCCACAGAACGACACAGAGAAGCTACCCTCCCGCTGAGGACAGCCCAGCACCCTGCAGGAAGGACCAGCGCAGTGGTCTGGGAGCCGGCAGCGCGCAGAGCGCAGGAGCCGAGGAGCCCAGGTCCACGTGAGCCGAGGTTTTAGCCCCAGGGCGGCAGGGCCAGCAGCCGGCTGGAGGAACCCCAGAACACCAGGAACTGTGGAGACGCCAGAATTATCAACATAGACTTGCCTAGGACAAAGTAAGAGGTTAGTGTCCTATGGACTTTGGGACCTGTATTTGGGGAATGCGTCAGCTCCCTCCCCTGGGGGCTAGAAGCTGCTGAGGAGACAGGCCATTGTGTAGTTTTCATAGGCATTTCCGGCTCCCAGCCTACAAATCGTGGGGAGATCCAGCGATCAGTCTTGGGGGGTAATCGCTCTTGCTTTAACCTCCCTGGATCTGGATTGTGATCTAGGGTGGAAGTTGTGGGTGGGTTTACAGCTTGCCAGAAATGGAAGTTGCCCCCCACATGTTCGGGAAGAAAATTCTCTATCTGGCCTTAAAGCCATAGTGTGGCAACAAGCCTAAAAGTCAAGTAATTAAGTGGCAACATGCCAAGGCAAAGGAAATAGAAAAATGCAACCCTAGACTCCTATTTTGGGGGCATAGAGTGGGAAAAGGACTGTGAGGTCACAAGTCCTGCTCCAAAAGCCCCAGGGGAAAACATGAGTGGGTTGCAGGCCATAGAGGACCTAAAGAAGGACTTTAAAAATCAAATAAGAGAAGTGGAGGAAAAATTGGAAAGAGAAATGAGAAGGATGCAGGAAAGTATGAAATGAGGGTCAATAGCCTGACTGAGGAAAACAACACCTTAAAAAATAGACTAGCTCAAATGGCAAAGGAGGGGCCCAAAAGGGCATTGAGGAGAAGAATGCCTTAAAGTCGAGTTTGCCAGATGGAAAGAATCTCAAAAGTTCACTGAGGAGATTCATTCAGAGTTAGACTGGGCAAATGGAAGCTAGTAACTTTATGGAAATCAAGATGCTGTTAAGCAGATCCAAACAAGCGAAGATTAGAGGCAGTGTGAAAATCTCATGGGAAACCACTGACCTGAGAATAGATCCAGGAGAGACAATTTAAAAATTATTGGACTACCTGGAAAGCCATGATCAAGGAAAGAACCTAGAAATCACCCTTCAAGAAATTCTCAAGGAAAACTGCCCTGATGTTTTAGATCCAGAGGGCAAAATAGAGGTTGAAAGAATCCACCGATCATCTCCTGAAAAGGATCCCAAAGAAAACTCCCAGGAATATTATAGCCAGGTTCCAGAATCCCCAGATCAAGGAGAAAATACTACAAGCAGCCAGGAAGAAACAATTTCAATATTGTGGAAACACAATCAGAATAGCCCAGGACCTGGCAGCTTCTACACTGAGGGATCAAAGGGCATGGAATATGATATTCCAGAGGGCAAAAGAACTGGGAATGAACCCAAGGGTCACCTACCCAGCAAAACTGAGTATTTTGTTTCAGGGGAAAATATGGTCATTCAGTGGAATAGAGGACTTTCAAGCATTCTTGAGGAAAAAACCAGAGTTGAATAGAAAATTTGACATCCAGACGCAAGAAGTAAGAGATGCCTGAGAAGGTAATCAGGGAAAAGAAATCAAAAGGAACTTATCAAAGTTGAACTATTACATTCCTATATGGAAAAGCAATATCTGTGACTGATGATATCTTTCTCACTATGAAAATAATGGAAGAAGGGGGTGTGGTCATATGAATACATATGTGAATGTGTGTGTATATGGTTACAGTTATATATGGATAGAGGGCATAGGTTGATTTTGTTGGGAAGGGAGAGTACTCAAGGGATGAAATTATGAGGTGAGAGAGGAAAGTGGCAAGAGGAGATGGGGAGAGACATGGTAGGGTAAACTATCTCATGTAGGGGAAGTGGGTACAAAGGAGGGGGAGAATAAGGAAGGCTAAAAAGGCAAAACCACATTCACATTGAATTTGGTTCAGGGAGAAAATGACATACATACTAAATGGACATTCTCAACCTGCAGCAGGATAGGGGAAGGGGATGAGAGGAGAGATGATGGATGGGAGGGCATCCTTGGGGGGAGGGGAGGTTGGAAGTACACACTATAGAAGAGGGACAGGATCATGTAGGGAATGACCAGGTGGGGGTGGGATGAGGAGGAATTATAAGCAGCCTTGTACAATATATCTACTATGATAATGTTTTGCATAGCTAGACATGTACAACATATACTGAATTACTTATATCCCAAGAAGGAATGGGTGACAAGGGAGGAAGGAAATGGATCTGAAATTCAAGGTCGTAACATTAAATGTTTCAAATATTAAAAAAAAAAAGATACAACATATAATATTTAATGAACAAGATCTGATCTTGTTCTCTGATGATCAATTCAAGTGAGTCAAGAAGTAGTGAGATTTATGTTCATGAACAGGGTACAGCACTGTGATGGAGCAGTGATTCAGCACTGAGTTCAAATGAAAGAGAGATTCCCTAAATATGCTAAGATACTCCAGATGTTCTTATTTGAAAATAACACTGCCCAGATTTCATCAAGTCCAAGAACATTGAATAAACTTCTTGATAAAAAAAAAGTATATATATATATATATATATATATATATATATATATATATATATATATATATATATGTATATATATAAAACCTCTCTAAAGAGTTTAGGCTAACCACCAACACTGTAAAAACAAAGTGGATGAATAATTCCTATTGTCTGAAAAAAAAAAAACAACAACCAATGACTCCAGAAAACTGATGTTCCCAAACTCTTGGGAAAGAGATAATGAGCTAGAAGTATAGAATGAGGCATGCATTTTCAGACATAAGAAATGGGTGGATTTATTTTACTTGACTGTGCTTTTTTTTGTTACGTTGTAAGGCTTTTCTTTTCCTTTTTTTTTTTTGCAGAGGGAAACTTGGGAGAGAGTGGAAAAGTAAAGTACTGAAAGTGAAAGAAAGAAAGGAAGAAAAAGCATCAATGAAATATTTTAAATTGCATAAAAGAAAACAAAAGGAAATTCAGAGAAAGATACCAAGAAGTAGGATAGTTTTAGGAGCTAATGTGTTGACCATATCATATACGCAAAACAAAAACCAAGTGATTTATAAAAGAGATGAACTATTTAAAAACAAGGAGTTTTTTTTATATAAAGAAATGATCATGCTTGTAGATATTTGTTAAGTTGATAATAAAAGAGAACATTTTAAAAAGAAAGTCTATTTTTCATATTATGATATCCAAGGAAATGGATAACAGTGTAAGCGCTGTATATTTAATGGACACTGTAAATGGACAATGAGCAGAATGGAACAAGAGAAGGGGAGTAGGCTGAATTGCCTTTGGGAAATTGCCAAGTTGTTTTTTTTTTTTTTTAATGACTCCAATTTTATTCCTGAAATAAAGACCTGTTTTCTTTTTTTTTTTTTCCAAATGCTTTAACTTCTGGTTTACATCATTCATTTCTGCCAGATTTTGAGTTACAATTTTTTCCCCATTTTTCCCCCACCCATCAACCCAGAATAGCAGTCCCACAGGATATCCCCTCATCCAATCTGCTCTCTCCCATATCTTCTCCCATACCCCCTTCGACTTTTCCATTAGAGCAAGGTGAATCTCTGAGCCCCAATGCCTGCACATCTTATCTCCCAATTATATGCAAAATAATATTAATAAAGTATTTAGATATATTTGAAACATTTAATTTTAAAACTTCGAATTCCAGATTCATTCCCTTCCTCCCTTGTCACCAACTCTTCTGGGAAGATAAGCAATTCAGTATATGTTGTACATGTATAGCTATGCAAAATATTACCATAGTAGATATATTGTAAAAGACTTTCCCTCCCACCTATCCCACCCCCCACTTGGTCCATTCCCCACTTTGATCCTGTCCCTTTTCAAAAATGGGTGCTTCCAACCTCCCTTCCCCCCAGCATGCCCTCCCTTCCATCATCCTCCCTCTCATCCCCCTCCCCTCTACTCTCCTGTAGGGTGAGATATCCCGTTTAGTATGTATAAGACCTGTTTTCTTAATAGCCAGTATTCTACCAGTGCTGTTGTGGATTATGGTACATCAAAGTATACCATGAACCCCCAAAAGATCCATGGATAGATTTCAAAGGATTTAAAAGTAGAGTAGCAAGATGCCTGAGACCAATGCTTATGGTCTGGGGAGAAAGAGACAGACAGACAGACAGAGACAGAGAGAGAGACAGATTTAGAGTTCTACTTCTCAGTGCTCTGGAATGCTGCTGCTAGACTGTCATCCATAAAGGAATGATTTAAGAAGGGGAAGGGATGGGGGGAACGAGCATTGCAGCCACTGTTAAAACCACTTTTCTGGGATTCCACAGAACCCAAGGAAACCATGCCAGGTTTCAGAATAGGGCCTGATCAAGCCCTGGGTTTTCTGACACTATTCAAACTGCTGAGAACAAACTTGGTGATTCCTCATGCTCTTCTCGATCCCCAGACTCTGTTTGTTTGCTTCCCATTTCACTTTTGTTTTAAAAGTCAGTTTCTCTAAGATAAATGTGATTAACCACAGCTTTGCTTCTTCAAATGTTTTATTATTCAAAAGCAGTAGGAGGACAATAGGGGTGGGATTCCAAGGAGAAATGCCATAGCCATGATTTACATTAATCTGGACAATTGGAGGGGGGAGAGGGGCTTAAGTTAAATGTTTTAAAATTATTGAATTATTTTTTATACTTACTCAAAGCAGGAAAAGAAGCATGGACCTAGACCTTACTAGGAAAGTATGAGTCAGCAGGGTTTGTAGGTGGAAGGCTGTGACTAACAGAGGTGGTGTGAGAGGTGGTACCTCTGGCATTTTCCTCTCCTATGTCTTCCCTGTTTAGAGAAGAAAGCTATTCCTACAGAGCATGAATTCTTAACCTGGAGGTCCCTGGATAGATTTCAGGGGGTCCATGAACTTGAGTTGGAAATATGCATACACACACCCATATATATGGCTGTGTATGAATATGTGTATATATACATAGATGTATATCTTTATTTCAATCTAATTGACTTTCTTCATAATCCTATGTATTTTTATCTTATGAATTTAAAACATTATTCTGAAGAGTCCATAGACTTCACCAGACTGCCAAAGGGGTCTTTGACATGCAAAATAAAGTTTAAAAAAAAAACACTCCAGAAGAATAAAACTGAAGGGCAATTAGAAAGCAAAAAAAAAAATCATGCCCAGTTGTGAAGCTTAGAGGAAGTGGCTGGGAAGTAGTGTTACTGCCCACATGAGCCTGGGAGTCAGAAGGAGGGAATGAATAGCCTTCCTCATCAGCACAACACCCCACACTATACAACACTGCTACCTAAGGAATGCCAGAGAGCATCAGAGAAGTGCCTGGTGAGTGAAAAGAGGATTAAAAGGTCAAAAAAGAAGTCAGAGAACAAAGAAATTGATGTAGATTAAAATTATCAGTCAAAGATTTTAGCCAAGGTTTCAATGAAACATCTGGAGGTAACCTAACCAAGCCCCTAAATCTCTCCTGTTTTCCCCAGACTCCCAACTCAAGGATGGTCTAAGACAGGGTTGGGGAACGTGCGGCCTCAAGGGCACATATGATGCTCTAGGTCCTCAAGTGTGACCTTTTGACAAAATCCAAAGGGCCATACTTGAGGACCTAGAGGACCACTTGTGGCCTCAAGGCTACAGGTTTCCCATCCCCTGTCTATGACTTCTAGGTCTGGTCAAGAACAGGACCAACACCAGAAGTGGAGAAAGGATGGAGAGTTGTCATTCTCCCAAACTTGAATTGGGGCATGTTCTCTCAGAATTCCCTGGGTTTTCTTGAAACCCCTGGGTTGTTGGGTTTGGGGTTTTTTATTTTCTTTTCTTTCTTTTTTTTTTTGAACCCAGGAAGTCCTGAGGAACTCACAGAATTATAAACTGGTCTGGAAGAGTTCCCCTAATTTTATCACTTCAATGACTTGCCCAAAGTTACAAGGTAGGAAACTTCAGAGCTGGAATTCCCCAACTGTATTCCTTGAGCAGTGCCATTTTTTTTAAAGCAATGCTTATATTGCAAGAGATCCATTTCCCTACAGAAACAGCTGCCTCCAGGCAAGTCTTACCCTCACAAAGTCAAATTCTCCTAAGTACACTTGCTGAGAATCAGACTTGGGCCCTGATGATTCCTAAATAAGAACATAATTATTTCTTCAACTGAATAGTCCTGAATTCTACCACAAATCAATCAGTTCTTCTAGTGTAAGAAGCTTTGACTCTATTTTAGCTCAATGAAAACAAAATCAATAAAGGCCAATTATAGCCCATCTTGTTAGAGTATGCAAATGGTGTGCCACATAAATGAGATGCAATTTCTTCCAAGAACTGAGAAAGTCAGAGCTCAGGATGAGAGAATCAACCATGAGCTGGTACTGGCCTCTAGCTGCCTAAGTCAGCACAGCACCAACCAAGTTGGCAGTTCTTCAGACAGAAGCAAGAAGGCAATCATTCCTTCAATTGGCACACATGTGCTTAAAGTCAGCTGTAGGCTCCTGCCCTGATAAATCTAAATAAATTATTATTAAATATTATCAAATAAATTAAAATAAATAAGTAATAATTTTTATTATACTATGTTATGGAAATACTTGTTTTATTCCATAAATTAAAATTTATTTTTTTAAATAATTCAAGGGACAAAAATATTAGCACTCCAATACCTTAAATTTCCCAGTCTAGTTGACACAGTCTGACAAACATGTGACAAAGTTCATCACTTGCATTTGCAGCTATGTGAGCTCTGATCCTTACCTCTACTTCCACCTGACAAATGAGTCAGGTCGTCAGAGTGAGGGGAGGTGCACCTTTTTGTCAGAAGCGCAGGTGGCTTTCTCTAGGGACATCTGCTCAAGCTTCCACTGGTGCTCTTCTGCCGTCCTTTAGGGAAAAATAATTATCACTTGAGAACCATTTCTGCCTCGAGTAGCTTTGAGAAAGGGATATTTACTAAGGTAAATAAGAACAGTGGGTACAAAACATTCCCACAAAACACTCTCACACTCTCCCAGAGTCCACAGGAAAATGGTCTAAGCCTAATGATCACATGTGATTGTAATGTAAATGGATTTCAGATCTTCCCCACCCATACATAGGCCTCACGTGGAGCCCATTAAGGGAAGCTTCCTCAGGGGAGGCTTGCTCTGGAAGGCTTTCACACCTTTTGCTGATTTCTAATTAGGCACTGAGTTATGAGGGTTGTGATGCCTTCTGACTCTGAGAAGGGTATATATATTCTGAGTTGGTATTTTGCTTTGGGGGCTCACTTAAGATAAGGATCTTGTGATTCCCTGGTCAAAATTCTGAGTCATGTGTTCAGACCTACCTGAATGCTCAGATGTAAAGGCTTTCTGGATCCAGGGACATATGTAAAGTGTATAGTTGATCCCAGGTTCTAACTCTCTTTCCTAGTAAAGCAGATCTAAGAACTTTGCTAGCAGCCATCCTGGGTATGCCAGTGTGGTTGTTGTTACACAACTTTATTTAGATTTATTAGGGCAGGAGCCCACAGGAGTAACTCAGAGCTCCTATTTTCTGGAAGTCCTTTTCTCTCATTAATGGGGTGCTCAAGAAATTTCAAGAAAGGGGATATTAAACCATACGTACAGATCCCTGAAGCTCAGATAACATCAACATTATTAACATTATCTGTGTTCTAGTCTATTTTTATTTTGTTAAATATTTCCCAATTACATTTTAATCTGATTCAGACCATTCTTGGGAGTGTTGTGAACTACACTGATATATAGTAGATTCTTTTCTGCCTCCTTGGAGAGTCTAGCCTTTTCCTGGCTCAGAATGCAAACACTCTACCAACTGATCCAAGTGACATTGTTTAAGGCACCAGTGTGAAAACAAGAAGTCTAAATTTTCCTTTGGAGCTCAAAAGATCCTCCAGACAAAGGGAGGGAAAACAGGAAGATGTGGCTAAGGCTGAAGTCAATGTTTCTTAATTCCCCCAGGATGGTTCTTTCCCAGGGGTGGCTTTCAGCTAGAACTCCACACATACTCCAATTTCTGGAATTCTCTTTTCCATCTAACTCCATGTTTCTATATGCAGTCCAGAGACCAGAATAAAATCCCCCAGCCAATTAGGCAGAACATTTATGTGGTTATCATTTCACCTTATCAAATGGCTTCCAAAAACTTTTTGTATCTCTTCCCAAAACCTTTAATTGAGTGAGTGAGTGAAATGTTTTCACCTGGTCAAGGTGTCTAAACTAAAATGACGGGGGATTGTTTTGACATCACCCTTACACATTTAATCTATCTGCTACAGCCTCCCTCCACTAAAGTCATACTCCTGGTGACTCACTGTGTTATGGTGGTGACCCTAGGTATTTGAAAATTTGGGCTAGAGTCTGTGCTTTCTTGCAGTCTTAGGACCTCCCAGTGAGGAAACTCCCTCTACCAATTCAGATCAGTACCCACTCTGCAACTTACTAGCTTTAGGCATCTGCAAGTAGGCACTGAGAAATTTCTCAGAGGCAAGATTTGAACCCAGCACTTTCTCAGTCCAAGGCCACCTTTCTATCTGCTATGTCACTAAAACTTAACAGCAGCAAAAAAAAAAAAGTGAACTATATAAAATTCCACCAAAATGAAAAAGGTTTACTATAGTCCCAGATATAGATTCCTGGTTTGTTATCCCAAAAAGAGACTATTTAAGTATAGAGAAGTTCATGATCATCAAAGGGGTGGCCATTGAATGATGTCTATTTTGGCCACAAGAACCCATATTTACTAAGGCATCAGAAAAGGGAACATTCATGGTCATGGGATAAGAAATCCTTGAGGAATAGAAATATGTATGCCCAGTGACTTTAGCATAGATTTCACATACATCACACAATGCCAGACCCAACTCTTGAGTCATATATTAGACTAGCTCTTTGCAAGAAGTTGGAGCCTATCTCTCTAACACCAGCACTTTCTTAGTATAGGTTCAATTTGGAAATAAAATGAGGGACTAGAGAGTCACTGTATATTCCTTAAATGAGGTTAACTTTTCCCTAACACAGCAACAAGACTAGAGTGGCACTTAGTTCCTCTAGATGCCACTCCCTCCCCCTCATCTCCATATGGAATCCTGTCAGGAGGTCATAAGCATATGGTGACATATGTGATTTTAGGCACACACAAAGTCTTTCAAGAAACCTAAAAAAGAAATTATTCAGATCTCTTAGAACCAGAGAGGCAAGTGGAAATAGAAAGAATATACCAGTCACTTCCTGAAAGAAATCCCCAAATTGACTTCTATTTTCTCCCATTTTTTTTTATTTTCTTCTCATGAGTTTCTTCATACTTTTCCATTGAAATATACCTAAACCAGAACTTTCTGCTTCAAGTGAAGATTTGCCTAAGAAAATCATCTGGGGATTGGTAAAGACAATGGACTTTTCTCTGCTTCTTTACTGAGAGGAAAGTGAAATTTAAAATCAAAAGTAGAGATTTAAAAGCAAAGGTGCAGATTGTTCAGAAACTGGGATGCAGATTTGAGTAGTTGAGAATCTGGTTCCTGGAACTGGAATCCTGTTTTGGGATATGCAGTTCCAAGAGTCTAGGCTCCTGATTGTCCTAGTGTATTTTTATGAAAGCAAATTACAATATTCTAGGTCAGGATATTGACTGAGCCATGTGGTGACTGCAGCACTCAAGAAAGAGAAATAAAATAAAAGAGTGCCACAAAATAAATGAAAAGAAAGTTCTCCTTCCCTTAGATATAGGCATATATACTCCCACACCATCACTGGAGTAGGACACACAAGGAGAATATACATGACGAAGGAAGATACATTAAGGAAATGTAGAGAGAGAATACCAGAGCACAATTGGATGGATATACATATTCAGGGCACTACCACCACACCAAAGATTTGCCACTGAACCCTGCTGCTTTCCAGAAAGTGCCACATCTCTGTTCTCTGCTGGGCATCGAATCTCTGCCCTCTTTGAATCACTATGTCATCTCTGCTAAGCATGGCATCTTCCTTCTCCCCTGAAGTCATGACCACTAAGTTACTTACTCTACTATATGCATAAGTAACTTACTTCTTCGGTCTTTTCAGGATTATCTATAGCAATCTTTTGCTATATTCTTGAGTATTGTAGGTCTATCCCTATAAGGAGAGGAATAAAACTATTTTAATGCATACCTGGAGATAAGAAATGTTATATGCATGGTGCCAACAAAGAGAAATGCCACATTCATGGTGCCAACAAAAGCCATCAGAATGTCCCAGGCTAAGATTAAGTCTGTACTTATAACTAACTTTCTCTTAATGTTCAAGGTCCTTTTTCCAAGGCAACTAAGTGACTTGGAATTGCAAAATTATTTTTAATTCCCTGACATTTATATCATTAGCCTATCTGGGGGACTCTGCCCCCAAATGTCACAGGAGTTCTATGGGAAATTATATGATAAGGCTTCCTTCAGCTCCTATGGCACTCCCTAAATAGCAAACAAATGTACCTAGGGTTAAGAATCAACCAATAAACATTTGTGAAGCACCTACTATGTATTCCAGGCATTGTGCTAAGCCCTGGGGATACAAAAAGAGACAAAAGACAGTCCCTACCCTCAAAGAGCTCACAATCTGATAGGAGTAGCAACAAGCCAATAAATATATACAAGCAAGCTATATATGGGATAAACTGGACATAATTAACAGAAGGAAGTCACTCGAATTAAGAAAAGTTAGGAAAGGTTTGCTGTAAAAAAGAAATTTTAGTTGGTACTTAAGGGAAGCCAATAGGCAGAGTTGAGGAGGGAGAGCATTCTAGACATGGGGAACAGTCAGAAAAAAATTGTCCAGAGCTGAAACATGAAATGTTTTATTCCTGGAAGAGCCAGGAGGTCAGTGTCACTGAACTGAAGAGCATATGTTGGAGAGTAAGGTTTAAAAAGATTGGAAAGATAGGAGGGGGCTATATTAGGAAGGGCTTTGAATGCCAAACAAAGCATTGTATTTGATCCTGGAGGTGACAGAGACCCACTGGAGTTTGTTAAGCAAGAGGCAATGTGGCCAGACATGTGCTTTAGGAAAATCATTTGGTGGCTGAATGGAAGATGGGTTGACGTTGGGAGAGACCTGAGGCAGGTGAAGGCCTTCAGCAGGCTATTGTAATAGTCCAGGCAAGAAACAATGACAACCTGAACTAGAAAGAGAAGGGGGCCATATTTGAAAGATGTTGCAAAGGTGAAAAAAAAACAGACCTCAACAACAAATTATAAAGGGTGAGAGATAGCAAGGGATCAAGGATGACAGCTAGTTTGCAAACCTAAGGGACCAGAATGATGGTGTTTCCCTCTAAAATGATAAGGAATGTAGGAAGGGGTAGGGCTTAAGGGGAAAGGTAATAAGCTCTGTTTGGGGCATGTTTAGTTTAAGATTGGCACATCCAGTTTGAAATGTCTGAAAGTCAGCTAGAGATGAGAAATTATACTTCAGTAGAGTGGGGTAGGATGCATTGAACGAGAATCATCAGCATTGAGATGGTAATTAATCCATGTGTGTGCTCCCCAAAACTGTGTGCAACAGAAACCCTTACCCAAATAACACTCAGAGGCTTCTCAAGGTAGGAGGCAGAAGAGAATTGTTTAATACGATCTCGAGAAAGGGCCACCCTCCTGACAAATGGTCAGGGAGGAGAAGCCATTTACAAAAGGAAATAGTGAAGTTATAAAGCCCTAACGCAGAATCCCCCCATTCCCCCAGACCCCCACTCCAACCCTTCCATGGGCTGGAAGTTAGGTGTACAATCTACATGGCAATCGACCTCAAGTACCGGAACAAGGAAACAGTAGACCACCCAATGTACATTTGAGAAAGCATTTCTGTCCTTGTTTGGCATATCTTGTGCAGAGGTGGCACTGGGGAGGGTCTCTAAGTCCCAGATTCCTGCAAGGTCAGGTGACCTCGCCACTCTAAATTTGATTTTTTAGAATGGGGAAACTTCACTGCAAATTATCCCTCACTCATGGAAGCTGATGAAATCAACAAGTAATACAGAAGGAGAGAAGAGCCCTGAGAGACACCTTCGGTTAGAGGGCATTGTCTGGATGAGGATCAAGCAAAGGAGATTGACAAGGAGCAGTCAGATTGGTAGGAAGAAAACCAGGGGAGAACCTACAGAGAAGACAGTATCAAAGAGGAAAAGGGGGTCAATAGTGCCAAAGGCAACAGAAAGGGAGAGGAGAATGAAGATTGAGAAGAGAGCTTTGGATTTAGCAGCTAAGTGACCACTGGGAACTTCAGAGAGAAAAGTTCCCATGGAATGATAAGGTCAGAAGTCAGATTGTGAGATAAAATAGAAGCACCAATTGTAGAACACTTTTCAAGGAGTTTAACTACAAAGAGCAGAAGAAAGATAGAATTATTGTTAGCAGAAATGAAAGGCTCTATCTCAGGATAGAGAAGATTTTGGGGATGTTTATAGGCAGCAGAAAATGAACCAGTAGTCACAGAGAGACTGAAAATAAGTGAGAGAGTGGGCATGGGGTCGGGGTGGGGGGAGAGAGGAATTATTGGAGGAGATGGGATGGAATGGGATTGTTGGAGCAGATAGAGGGGTTAGCCTTGATAAGAAGTAAGAGCACCTCATCATGTAAGACAAGGGTGGTGGAAGAGAAAGTAACAGAAGGCATCTGAGTGAAAGAGATGGTGAAGAAGGGAGAAAAGGGAGCTCACAGTGAATGGCCTCAATTTTTTCTACAAAATGAGGCAAAGAGCTTAGTTGAAAGAGTGAGCAGACGGGGACCAGTGAAAGGGTTAAAGAGGGATGAAAAAAATTGGAGTGTGGAGATATAACATGTGAAGAGTGGGGCAGTGAGTTGTTTGTCCTTCCTTCTTGAAGAGGACCAACTCTGTCAGGAGGGTAATGTTTTGATTAGCAAGTGAATTGGATTTAAGTAGGCAGACCTGTGGAAAATGATCAGCCTCACTTTTTCTGCCAGAGTAATTAGAGTCCAGTGGGAAGACATAGGCCAGGAAGCTTGGCAATGACCCTGGATACAGTGAAGAGACCTTGGCCTTTTTAAGCTAAGGTCTGTCCCAGGTCTCAGTTTGTCTGAGGCCACACCCATTCAATAGTTAAAGGTTAGGTAAGGGTTGAGGCAAAAGATGGCCTAGTTTGCCTTCACAATAGAGTCAGTCTAGGAGGGGAAGACCCTCAGAGTTTCTGGACAGAATAGAAATAATTGCTATTTATACTCACTCTGAGGGGTCAGAACCCAAACAGTGAGCAGGTAAGACTTGGGCAGAGACCTATTATGGGTCAATTAGTAAGAGCCTTGAGTGATTTGGGTTTAAAGGTGGAGTCAAGCATCTCTATTTGAATCCCAATGAGCTATATTAAAGCCTAGTGAGTTTATAAGGCAGCTATGGAAGGATTGCCTAGCATCAGTGAGGGCCCAATTGAGGCTGTGTAACATATATTTATTAGGTTGACCAAGTCAGAACAGTTGCATGATTTTCTCTACCTTTTTCAGCAGCACAAATGTAGGTACAAAGACAGCAGATAGAGGGAGTGATCCAAGGCTGAGGCTTGGTGGGACATAATCTGTGAAATGATAAGAGGGCTAGAAATTCAAGACTAGAAAACTCCACCTTCCAACTCTGAGGTACCACATCTCACCAGTCAGATTGGCTAAGATGAAAAAACAGGAAAATGACAAATGTTGGAGAGGATGTGGGCAAATTGGAACACTAATGCATTGCTGGTGGGGTTGTGAACTGATCCAACCATTCTGGAGAGCAATCTGGAACTATGCCCAAAGGACTATAAATAATTTTTATTTATATTTTATTTAATTTTATATTTATATTTATATTTATATTAATTTTATATTTTATTTAATTTATAAATGCCTTTGACCCAGCAATACCACTTCTAGGGTTATATCCCAAAGAGATCATAGAAGAGGGAGGAAGACCCATATGTACAAAAATATTTATAGCAGCTCTTTGTGGTTGCAAAGAACTGGAAATTAAGGGGGTGCCCATCAATTGGGGAATGGCTGAACAAGTTGTGGTATATGCATGTAATGGAATACTATTGTGCCATAAGAAACGAGGAGCAGAGGGACTTCATATTTACCTGGAGAGGCTTATACAAACTGATGCTGAGTAAGAAGAGTAGAACCAGGAGAAATTTGTACACAATTACAGACACAAAGCATGTATGATGACCAACTTTGATAGACTGGACTCTTCTCAGCAAAGCAGTGATATAAGTCAATCCCAAAAGACTCATGGTAGAGAGAGATCTAGAGAAAGAACTAAAAAGAACTGAGTTTGAATCCTGATTGAAGCAAACTACTTGATCTTTTTCCTTTTCTTGTTTGGTTTTATTTCCTCTTTAACATTTTTCATTCCATGTGGTACAATCTGCCTTTGTAACCTGACTAATGTGTAATTCGAAAGTATTTGCAGATCCTATACTGGATTGTATGTCGTTGTGGTGGGAAGTGGAGGGGGGGAGGGAAAGAAAATTTTAAACTCAAGGAATTGTGGAATTGAATCTTGTAAACTAAAAGTAAACAAATTAATAAAGACAAAAAAATATTTATTAAAAAAAAAGAAAAAAAACAAAACCGCACCTTCACCAAGGGGTCAAAATGAAGAAGAAAAGAGGAAAAAGTGGCTAGTACAGAGGAGATGTCCTGGAAGAGAATGGAAAGATCAAGAGATTAGGGGTTATTGTGCCAATGAAGAGTAAGGTTTTGTAAGGGAAGACTGAGGAAAAGGTGAAAAATAAATAAATTATGTTTGGGTAATGGCAAGATTAAAAATATGACTATCTTTGAGTGTGGCTGAGATAGGGGTAGAATAGCAAATGGGAAGTGAGTAAATTGAGTATGTTAGAGTTCCATAGTATGAGGGCAGGAGTTGGGAAGGAGAGAAACATTGTGTAAGCCTGTAGGTTTAATGGAATGTAAGATCTTCCCCATCCACTAATAGGCCTGTGTGATCACATGTGTTCCTTTTTCCCTTGGAACAGGATCGGTTTTCCCAGGTTTAAAGGTACACAGGTATTTCAATAATGGATGTCTTACTGCTTTGAATTTCAGCTCAGTTCCCAGCTGTGACATCCTCAGTCACATAGAGTTCATATATATATATTCGGGAGGATTTATATTGCCATGGGGGGAGAGCCTACTTAGGGAGAAGCTTGCTTAAGGGGAGACATGCTTGCAGGAAGGCTTTCAGACCTTTTGGTACTGAGCCAATTAGACCCTGAGTCATGTGGGTTGTGATGTCTTCTGGCGCTGACCCTGTTAGTTGAAAACTATATATACTTGGAGACTGGTGAATGGGAAAGGTGAAACTTCTCAGCCCATAAGTTTTGTGGGAGGGAGCTGGAGTTTCAGCTTCCCCTTTCCCCCTTTTTCCCCCTTCTTTAATATTGCCACATTAGCATTAGGCCTCTTCAGGAGTCTTTGGACCTCCACCCTTGTTTGCCACACCCTTATGGGCATTAGGCCCTTCAGGGTTTTTGGACCTCCAACCTTGCTTTAGCCCCTCCCTTCTTCACTATAAGGATAGGTACATTTGAATTGGCTATCTCCTATTTCCTTGTTTTTTGTAAGCCTACCTCCCAGACACAGAGGGATAGTGGCCAGCTTCTTTGTTCCTTATCTTTGGGGGAAATATTCATGCTCAGATTGTAAACCCGCCTCCCAGCCAATGGGAGAAGGGACAACAGGGCAGAGGGGGCTTGACATCATTAGGGTATAAATTCTTGTTCTGTCTTCTGAAACACACCTCCTCTCCTTGATCCCCACCATGGAGAGGACCACCCTTTTCCTTGGGGAAAGAGAATAAAAATTCTGTTCCTTCCTCAAGATACCTCTGACTTTTCATTTCTTTTGGGTAGGGGATGTTTGGTGTCCCTGTACCCCACACAGATTCCCATACCCCACACATTGGTATTTTACTTTGGGGCTCACTCATTGGAAGAATATTTCTTTGTGATTTGGTCAGGTGAGACTCTGGGTAGCCATTGTTAAGGAGTCTCCCAGCGTTGTGAACCCAGATGTTGGAGTTCCCTGGTCTAGTGATTAGTTATCTATTACTTGTTTAGATATTTGGAGCCCTATCTATTAGATTCTTTCTTGGATACTCACTTCTTTCTACAAATATGCAATTAAAGTGAGATTGTTAACATCTTTAAAACTGTCTTTCCTTTAGAAAAGCAGATCAAGGAGGTGGAGCCAAGATGGCGGAGTAGAAACAGCATTTCCAATGTGCTCTGCCCCACACAAATTTCAAACAATGTGAAAGGGAGCTCCGAACAACTTCTGGAGCAGCACCCACAGAACAGCACAGAGAAGCTAACCTCCTGCTGAGGACAGCCCAGCAGCCCTGCAGGGAGCGGCCAGCACAGCGCTTTAAGAGCAGGCAGCACAGTGTGCTGGGAACCGACAGCGCAGCCCACAGAGCCGAGCCCAGGTCCACGGTTTTAGCACCAGGGTGGCCGGGCCTTCAGCTGGCTAGAGGGACCCCAGAACACCAGCAATTGTGGCGATTCCAGAATTATCAGCACAGATATGCCTAGGACAAAGTGAGAGGTTAGTGCCCTATGGACTTTGGGACCAGTATTTGGGGAACACGTGGCTTCCTCCCCTGGGGGCAAAAAGCTGCTGAAGAAACAGCTGCACAGAAGCCATTTTGCAGCATCAGTAGTGGCTCTAGCTCCTGGTCTGCGAACTGTAGGAAGATCCAGCAATTAGTCTGGGGGTTAATCGCTTTTGCTTTAAACTGCCTGGATCTGGATTGTGGTCTGGGGGGAAGTTTGGGGTGGGTATCCAACTTGCCAGAGTGGGTGGAGGCTTTACAGAGGCCACCCAACTGGCTGAAGTTGTGAAGACCCCACGTTTGGGCGGAAGCTCCCCTGTCTGGTGGCAGAGTCCTACTGTGGCAACAAGCCCAAAAATCAAGTAATTAAGTGGCAACATGCCTAGGCAAATGAAACAAAATAAACAGAAAAGTTCAACATTGGACTCCTATTTTAGGGGCAAAGAGGCTCAAAGCATGGAGGAGGACTGTGAGGTCAGAACTCCTGCACCAAAAGCCCCAAATGAAAATACAAGCTGGCTACAGGCCATAGAGGACCTTAAGAAGCAGATAAGAGAAGTGGGGGAAAATTTGGGAAGAGAAATGAAAAAGATGCAAGAAAAGTATGAAATGACAGTCAACAGCCTGACTGAGGAAAATAACACCTTAAAAAATAGACTAACTCAAATGGCAAAAGAGGCTCAGAAAGGCAATGAGGAGAAGAATGCCTTAAAAAGTCGAATTTGCCAGATGGAAAAAGAATCTCAAAAGCTCACTGAGGAGATTCATTCCTTCAGAGTTAGACTGGAGCAAATGGAAGCTAGTGACTTTATGAGAAATCAAGATACTATTAAACAGATCCAAACAAATGAAAGAATAGAAGGCAATGTGAAATATCTCATGGGAAAAACCACTGACCTGGAAAATAGATCCAGGAGAGATAATTTAAAAATTATTGGACTACCTGAAAGCCATGATCAAAGAAAGAACCTAGAAATCATCCTTAAAGAATTTCTCAAGGAAAACTGCCCTGATGTTTTAGACCCAGAGGGCAAAATAGAGGTTGAAAGAATCCACAGATCACCTCCTGAAAAAGATCCCCAAAAGAAAACTCCCAGGAATATTATAGCCAGGTTCCAGAATCCCCAGATCAAGGAGAAAATACTACAAGCAGCCAGGAAGAAACAATTTCAATATTGTGGAAACACAATCAGAATAGCCCAGGACCTGGCAGCTTCTACACTGAGGGATTGAAGGGCATGGAATATGATATTCCAGAGGGCAAAAGAGCTGGGAATGAACCCAAGGGTCACCTACCCAGCAAAACTGAGTATCTTGTTTCAGGGGAAAATATGGTCATTCAGTGGAATAGAGGACTTTCAAGCATTCTTGATGAAAAAACCAGAGTTGAATAGAAAATTTGACATTCAGACACAAGAAGCAAGAGATGCTTGAGAAGGTAATCAAGGAAAAGAAATCAAAAGGAACTTATCAAAGTTGGACTATTTACAGTCCTACATGGAAAAACAATAACTGTGTTTGATGAAACCTTTCTCATTATGAAAATAATTGAAGAAGGGTACATGGCATATGTTCACAGGTATACATGGATAGAAGGCACAGGTTGAATTTGATGGGAAGGGATGATTATTTTTTTTTGGAGGGCAATTGGGGTTGGGTGACTTGCCCAGGTTCACGTGGCTGGGTTTTTGTCTGTGTGTCTGAGCCCGGGTCCTTCTGGCTCCGGGGCTGGCTCTCTGCTCGCTGCGCCACCTAGTCACCCCAAGGAAGGGATGATTCTTAAGGGGTGAAGTCAAGAGGTGTGAGAGGAAAGTGGCAAGAGGAGATGGAGAGAGACAGGGTAGGGCAAACTACCTCATGTAGAAGAGGCAAGGGGAAGTAGTTGCAGGGGAGGGGAACAGGAAGGCAAAAAGGCAAAAGCATATTCTCATTGAAGTTGGCTCAAGGAGAGAATCACATACATACTAAATGGAATATCTTACCCTCACTCACTCTCCTGAGTAGGGGAAAGGGGGATGAGAAGGGGGATGATGGAGAGGAGGGCATTCTGGGGAGAGGGGAGGTTAGAAGTATCCACTATCAAAGAGGGACAGGATCAAAGTAGGAATGGACCAGGTGGGAGGTGAGACAGGTGGGAGGGAAATATAAGCAGTCTTTTACAATATATCTACTATGGTAATGTTTTGCATAGATATACATGTACAACACATACTGAATTGCTTATCTTCTCAGAGGGAGTGGGTGACAGGGGAGAAAGGGAATGGATCTGAAAATCGAAGTTTTAAAATTAATTTTTTCATAAGATGTCCAGGCAGTGGGGCTCAGAGATTCACCTTGCCCTAATGGCAAAGTCGAAGGGGGTATGGGAGAAGATATGGGAGAGAGCAGATTGGATGAGGGGATATCTGGTGGGACTGCTATTCTGGGGTGGTGGGTAGGGAAAAAATAGGGGGAAAATGTAACTCATAATCTGGTGGAAATGAATGATGTAAACTAGAAGTTAATAAAGCATTTGTTTAATTAAAAAAAAAAAAGAAAGAAAGAAAGAAAAGCAGATCAAAGAACTTGTGCTAGTAGCCTTTCTGTGTGCTGGTGTTATTGGTCTTACACCTCCACAGCAGCTACAAGTATCATAGTTAGGGGAGTGGGGAGGACGGGAAGGGTAGATGTGAAGAGCAAGAACCTCAAAGGAAGAGAGATTACTGAATGAGAGAGCAGATAGGCACCACAGTGGATCAAATAATAGGCCTGAATTCGAGGAAGACCTAAATTCTAATCCAGCCTCAGATACTTACTAACTCTATGACTCTACACTAGTACCTTAAGCCTTGTTTGCTTCAATTTCTTCATCTGTAAAGCAGGGATACTCATACGACCTACTTTGTAGGGATGGTATGAGGATCAAATGAAATAATAATTATAAAGTGCCTGGCACATTATATAAACTTTAGTTACTATCACTGTTTATTGAAGAGAAGCATTTTTTCTCACCCCTTTTTTGTAGGCTTCTCTTATGTGGTATTTTTTGCTTCCTCAGTACTTCAAAGGTCTGAAGTTCCAACAGAGCAGCTTCATCCTTCACTGATGCAGATTTCAAGCCCTCTAACTTGGTCCTCTAGAGTTGCTATGGTGAAAAAAATTCAATTTCCTGCAGTAAACCTGGTGCTAAGCTTTTCAAGAGAGACACTCAGTCTATTGCTGGGCAAACACTTCAAGAGTTTGACCTCATGTTCTACAAGCTCAAGGATCACCTCCATGAGGCACCAGAATAAGATATTAAGGGATGTTTTTACCTTTTAAAATGAATTTTTAATTTTAGCTTTAGAGGAAAATCCCCAAAGGAAGAGAGAAAAGATTCCAGAAAAGCTAAAAGTTCTTTAAAATGAAAATAGTCTTCCTTTTCTTAAAAGTCTGGGGAATTTATGGCCAACCTCCTTCATGAAATCTTTTTTTTTTTAATTTCCTATCTGTCTTTCTTTTAAAATATCTCCAGGCAAAAGTATTCCAGCTTCTTTTCATTGGTTTATTTCAATATTATTCTTATTCCAGTTTTCTATTGAAAGTTATATTGACTCAGTTGTTGCTAGCCCTGCTTGTCAATCAGTGTTGAGGAAGGTGTCACCCAGTCCCTTGATATTTGTCATGCAACCAAGTCACACCCTCCTCATCTCTGACCTTTGTACCCCTACCTGCAAATTGACACATTCTTGATACTTTGGAGAGGAACTGAAATGCTCAAACTCTTTTGCTAAAGTGGATCTATCTGGATTGTCTTAAAGTTACCTATAAAAGCTGACCCCACCTTGAAACCATTGCTGATCTCCAGTGACATGTTGCTACCATGATGTACTTTTAATAAACTCCTTTTAATTAGTTCTCTTTGTCCTGAGTTTTGCCTCATTAATCAGGGTGAAAACCCGAATGAAGAATTTTCTTTTCAACATTTCCTTTGCTTCATCCAAATTCTTCCACTAAAACAAGCTCATTTCCCTCAGCTACTGTAGATCCATAATGGAAATGTTGAGTTCTACTGCATTCAACTTATTATGTGCAGAGTTTAGAAATTTAAAAATAAAGTTAAAAAATAAAAATTCTGCTAAAGGACCTACTTGAGACTTTCTTATAGCATTTGCGAGGCCATTGGGTATCATGCCACATGGATTTCATTGGTACTCTTCA
Organism: Gymnobelideus leadbeateri; assembly: GCA_011680675.1. NCBI lineage: Eukaryota > Metazoa > Chordata > Mammalia > Diprotodontia > Petauridae > Gymnobelideus > Gymnobelideus leadbeateri. The sequence continues at coordinate 464,313 of WOXC01004029.1, forward strand.
GATGAGACACTTGAAAGAATAAAACTTGATAATAAAAGGATTTGTTCTGTGAAGTCTGGATTCAGTCAAACGCCACACTTGAGGTCCTAGAGGGCCATATGTGGCCTGGAGGCTTCAGATTCCCTACTCCGAGATTGTCAGGCCTGGCCTACCAGAATTGTAGACAGAGTTGCTCAACATTCTCCACATCAACTTTAATTTTTACGAGCAATATGATAGCCCCAAATTATTTTTATCTATCATATAATGAGAAATACTACCTCTGAACTTTATTTTTTTATTTGTAAAATCGTCAGATTGGACTAGGGAAATCTGCTATATACTCTAAGCTTGGCTCAAACCAGTCTTCAGGTCTGGTATTCTAACAAAATGAGACATTCATGGGCCATCTAATAAAAAAACTTCAGCATACCATATAAAGAACATTCAGGTAGGATGAAACACTGGCTCGCAGAGATGTGCTACACACCAAGCCCCTCATTTCTTTTTCTGCATATGCAAGTGGATCTGACCAGCAGGGTTTGCTGTTTGTGCTGACTCACTGGTCAGTGGGACATATGCCAAGTCTAAAGGGCACTAGTCCCTTGTGGGTTGGCCTTTTATGCCCTAGGCTACTGGAAAGCTATGGAAATAGCATAAACCTTAACACCCTAATGACTAACATCCTAGTGACTAATCCCTGCTTTTTAGGTGGGGAAAAAATGAGCCCAGCCTATATGGCAAGTATTGCTTCTAACAGAACATCTAAAATCCTTTCCAAGTCTGACCTCCTATGATGTGTTTCATCTCCATAAAGCTATATCTCTCTATCTGCTTTGGAACCTTCCATTCTGTGCCAGAAACCCGGCCTAGTAATTAGACTATATTTGATTTTGTGCCTATATTTTGACCTGCAAAGTCACACTTTGGAATACCATGTTATTCTGGGTCATGTGTTATAAGTTCATAGAGGAATAATTTGCAAATTGTCTACAAAAGAATAATTTGCTTTACCCCCTGCTCTTTTCAAGGGTCAGAGAAGGACAACATAAATCAAGGGCTCATGAGAGAAAAGAAAAAGTGATGAAAACATTCTGCTTTCAATTTTGAAAACTAGCAAAGCAAGGAAAATATGCCCAGTATTTGAAAATAAGGAAATAAGTACCTCCACGTAGACCTATCCCCAAATGTATAAAACAGCCTGGATTTTACAAATGCAGAAATAAATGCCTATTTTAAAGTATAGCTTGGTCGGCTGAGCCATCCTTTTAAAATGAGCCTATGTGACCAAAAGACTGTTCCCACTACATCATTTCTCCACTAATCTGCCTTGTTTGACAAGGCCATATTTTCAATCTGAAAACTCCACTATTTCTTCCTATAATTTTATCATCAATAAAAACAAAGATTCAAATTTTAAAATGTAGGTGACTTAAGTATCAATTAATCAATCAAGAGACATTTATTAAATGCCTACTATGTGCCCTGCATTATTCAAAGCACTGAAGATAAAAAAAAAAGTCAAATAGTTCCTGCCCTCAAGGAAAGGGGAAGGGAAGGAAATAAGCATTGATATGATACCCATTGTGGTTCCAGGCACTCTGCTAAGTGCTTTACAAATATTTTTTTCATTTGATCAAGGACAACATATACAAATATAGCGGACTTGTAGAGATATTCAGCCAGCAGAGATCTTAAGAGACTAACAGCATGAGTTTCTGGAAATCCAGTCCAGGTGGACAGCATTGTTCTGGTCCTGAATGAAACTGAGATGATCTTGAGCTCTGAGTTGGGTGAAGCTATGTCTGGAGAGGGGAGGAAAGGGGAGAGAAGGGGAGAGGAGCAGAGGGAAGGAGAGGAGAGGAGAGGAGAGGGGAGAGGAGAGAGATGAGTGGGGAGAAAGAGAGGGAAAGGGAGAGAAGGATAGAGAAAGGGATGGAAGGAGAGGAAGAGGCAAGAAAGGAAGTAGACAGAGAGAAAGGGAGAGATTAATCATAGAAATGTGGGTGCTGAGTGATGAGGCAGCCCAGTTGGCTGTGGGGGCAATGCCTGGAGCCAGGTCCTGCAGCTGCTTTGACTTCCAGAATCCACAATTCAGGAGTGGGTGTCTGAGTCACTAGTGGTTCCTGACTTTCTACTAGGAAAAAATGATATCAAATTGAGAAGCAGACTCTCCTTTTCTCCCTGCCTCTCAGTATGAGTGGGACAGAAACTGATTCTAAGTTTATCTCTCTTCTCTAAAGATAACTTTCCATTTTCTTTGTAAGTAGTTTCATAAAGTAGCTAGATAAAATCTGATCAATAATTTTTATTTGTATATGTAATGGGGGGAGAGGGAGGTATTGAAAAAAGAGAGATAGAGACAGAGATTGAGAGAGATTATTTTGAAAAATTCAAGTTCAAAACTCAAGCTTCTCCTATCTGGGGACTTGATCCAAATGCCAGAGAATCTCAATGAGTTTTGATTTTTTACTTTTTTTATAAAATTCCCAAGAGGGCTAACAAGCTATGTGAATCTAGACTATTTACCCCAGGCAATGCCTGAGCCATGAGTAAGCAGATTTAAGTGAGTTAAGGACTTTCAGAGAATAAAGAATGAGAGATACTTACTTCTTTGAGCTAAATCTTGTGTGATTCTGACTGTGGCTTAATTCCTTTCTTCTGGCTGCTTACAGTATTTCTTCTGTTTTGCTTTTTTTTTGCTTTTGGAGGGCAAGTGGGGTTAAGTGACTTGCCCAAGGTCACACAGCTAGTATTTGTGTTAAGTGTCTGAGGCCAGATTTGAACTCAGGTCCTCCTGATTCCAGGGCTAGTACTCTATTTACTGTGCCACCTAGCCACCCCCTAGGTTTCTTTCTTGAATGTCCCTGTCACCATAATAGATTTCTATGGTGAAATTCTTTTGTTGTTTATTCATTCTTCTGACCTATTTCCTTACTTCCAACTTGATGTTGTTTCTGGGTTCTATTGACTCTTAGAGTAAGAGCTGAACTGGTTCTGCAGCTTCTTTCTTTGGGTATTGAGTATTACTGTAGTCTCAGACATCAGGGATGGCTCAATCTGGTGACCTGCAAGCTATCATTGCTTCCAAAGTGGTTTGATCCAGGGAACAGTTTGGTCCCCTGATCTGAGCTCTGCAAATTCCAGACCTAGGTGTGGTCTGAGCAAAAGTAGACTGCTGCTAGATTCAGCTACTGTCAGCCAGCTGGGAAACTGCTGTTTCAGAGAGACAGAACTTCAGGCTTCCCTTTGGCTGGGATTTCTTCTTCTGTAGGCTTCATAATGGAATAGAAGTAATTGAGACCCAGCTCCTGGGGTCTGAGTAGCACTGCTGCTTCTTAATTCCTAATTTACTTTTTTCTTGGTACCCCACCCAGAGTCTGACACAGCCTCCTATGCCAAACCCAGGTCCTCTCCCCAGTCTTTTCTGGATCTATGTATGACCTGAGAAGGCTAACAGCTGGCATCTATTCTCACCCCCTGTAGAGATTATAGGGCCCCATTATGGGTACATGGATTTCCTCTTTCCCTGGTGTATAGTTTCTCCCTATGCCAATGTGCAACAAGGCAAGATCCTGGCAATATCCCATCCCCAGTGTCCACAGATCTCTCTTTCTTTGACAACCTGGCCTAGAAAAAGTACTTACTGTGACCTTTTCTTGTTTTTCCCAATTAGGATTCAGTCTGGTACATTTTCTAGAACTGTTTGGAGGAGTTAGGGGGAAGAGGAGGAGCTCAGTGTACTTCTTCTTGGTACTCTGCCATCTTGGCTCTGCTTCCCTGAGACTCTCATTATTAAAGTCCATAGTTTTTGAGAAGCTCCATTAGAGAACAATTGAAATTTTTTTCCTTTGTTTTAGGCTGAAATTACATAGTAGTCTGTTTCCCAATGTGTTTCCTTTGCAAATCACATCAATTCCTTTTTAAAATGACTCTTTTTTTTTAAACAAATGCTTTATTAACTTCTGTTTTACATCATTCATTTCCGACAGATTTTGAGTTACAATCATTTTCCCCCCGTTTTTGCCCTACCCACCCTCCCAGAATAGCAGTCCCGAAAGATATTGCTTCCTCCAATCTGCTCTCTCCCATATCTTCTCCCAGACCCGCTTCGACTTTTCCATTAGAGGAAGGCGAATCTTTGTGTCCCAGTGCCTGCACATCTTATCTCCCAATTACAAGCAAAAGAGTATTAACGATAGTATTTATATATATTTGAAACATTTAATCTTAAGACCTCGAATTCCAGATCCATTTCCTTCCTTCCTTGTCACCCATTCCCTCTGGGAAGATAAGTAATTCAGTATATGTTGTACATGTCTAGCTATGCAAAACATTACCATAGTAGATATATTGTACAAGGCTGTTTATAATTCCCTCCCACTCATCCCACCCCCCACCTGGTCCATTCCCTACTTGATCCTGTCCCTCTTCTATAGTGGGTACTTCCAACCTCCCCTCCCCCCAAGGATGCCCTCCCATCCATCATCCCTCCTCTCATCCCCCTTCCCCCTATTCTGCTGTGGGTTGAGATATCCCATTTAGTATGTATGTCATTCTCTCCCTGAACCAAATTCAATGAGAATGTGGTTTTGCCTTTTTGCCTTCCTATTCTTCCCCTCCCTTGCAGCCACTTCCCCTTGCTTCTTCTACATGAGATAGTTTACCCTACCCTGTCTCTCCCCATCTCCTCTTGCCACTTTCCTATCTCACCTCGTAATTTCACCCCTTGAGTATCCTCCCTTCCCAACAGATTCAACCTATGCCCTCCATCCATATATAACTGTAATCATATACACACACATTCATATATGTATTCATATGACCACACACCCTTCTTCCATTATTTTCATAGTGAGAAAGATTTCATCAGACACAGTTATTGTTTTTCCATATAGGAATGTAAATAGTTCAACTTTGATAAGTTCCTTTTGATTTCTTTTCCCTGATTACCTTCTCAGGCATCTCTTCCTTCTTGTGTCTGGATGTCAAATTTTCTATTCAATTCTGGTTTTTTCCTCAAGAATGCTTGAAAGTCCTCTATTCCACTGAATGACCATATTTTCCCCTGAAACAAAACACTCAGTTTTGCTGGGTAGGTGACCCTTGGGTTCATTCCCAGTTCTTTTGCCCTCTGGAATATCATATTCCATGCCCTTCGATCCCTCAGTGTAGAAGCTGCCAGGTCCTGGGCTATTCTGATTGTGTTTCCACAATATTGAAATTGTTTCTTCCTGGCTGCTTGGAGTATTTTCTCCTTGATCTGGGGATTCTGGAACCTGGCTATAATATTCCTGGCAGTTTTCTTTTGGGGATCTTTTTCAGGAGGTGATCGGTGGATTCTTTCAACCTCTATTTTGCCCTCTGGATCTAAAACATCAGGGCAATTTTCCTTGAGAATTTCTTGAAGGGTGATTTCTAGGTTCTTTCTTTGATCATGGCTTTCAGGTAGTCCAGTAATTTTTAAATTGTCTCTCCTGGATCTATTTTCCAGGTTAGTGGTTTTTCCTATGAGATATTTCACATTGCCTTCTAATCTTTCATTTGTTTGGATCTGCTTAACAGCATCTTGATTTCTCATAAAGTCATTAGCTTCCATTTGCTCCAGTCTAACTCTGAAGGAATGAATCTCCTCAGTGAACTTTTGAGATTCTTTTTCCATCTGGCAAATTCGACTTTTTAAGGCATTCTTCTCCTCATTGCCCTTTTGGGCCTCCTTTGCCATTTGAGTTAGTCTATTTTTTAAGGTGTTGTTTTCCTCAGTCAGGCTGTTGACCCTCATTTCATACTTTTCCTGCATCCTTCTCATTTCTCTTTCTAATTTTTCCTCCACTTCTCTTATTTGATTTTTAAAGTCCTTCTTAAGGTCCTCTATGGCCTGCAACCCGCTCATGTTTTCCCCTGGGGCTTTTGGAGCAGGACTTCTGACCTCACAGTCCTTTTCCCGCTCTATGCCCCCAAAATAGGAGTCTAGGGTTGCATTTTTCTGTTTCCTTTGCCTTGGCATGTTGCCACTTAATTACTTGACTTTTGGGCTTGTTGCCACAGTAGAACTCTGCCACCAGCCAGGGGAGCTTCATCCCAAATGTGTGGGAGGGCAACTTACATTTCTGGCAAGCTGTAAACCCACCCACGACTTCCACCTCAGACCACAATCCAGATCCAGGGAGGTTAAAGCAAGAGCGATTACCCCCCCCAAGACTGATCACTGGATCTCCCTACAGATTGCAGGCCAGGAGCTGGAGCTGCCTCTGAAAACTGCAAAATGGCGTGTCTCCTCAGCAGCTTCTAGCCCCCAGGGGAGGAAGCCAACGCATTCCCCAAATACTGGTCCCAAAGTCCATAGGGCACTAACCTCTCATTTTGTCCTAGGCATGTCTATGTTGATAATTCTGGAGTCACCACAGCTGCTGGTGTTCTGGGGTCTCTCCAGCCTGCTGCTGGCCCTGCCACCCTGGGGCAAAAACCTCGGCTCATGGGGACCTGGGCTCCGCTCGGCTTGGCTCCCTGCGCTCTGTGTGCTGTGCTGCTGGCTCCCAGAGCGATGTGCTGGTCCTTCCTGCAGGGCTGCTGGGCTGTCCTCAGCAGGAGGTTAGCTTCTCTGTGTTGTTCTGTGGGTGCTTGGGCTCCAGAAGTTGTTCAGAGTCCCCTTTTACATAGTTTGGGGGGAATCTGGGGGCAGAGTGTCTTGGATGACCTGTTTCTACTCTGCCATCTTGGCTCTGCCCCCCTTTAAAATGACTCTTACATAGTTGAATACTTAAGTACGTATACCTTCTTATTACTAAATCTTTTAAATATAGTGATATTGAAGTTAATAAGAGATATATGGATTTTGGATTTGAAAAATGCAATTTGGATATTGCATTTTTTTGCTTTTGCTTTTGCCTAGGTGATCTGTTTATTCTGTTTTTAAACAGACATAAACTGCCTTCTATATTGTGAGATCCTTATAGTCTGTAGGAAAATAGGATAAAGTTTGTCTGCTGTCCTAGAAACCCCAAATAATCAACCCCAGGTGCTTAATCCTTTTTCAGAATCTCATACTTTTTTGAGATATATCTGATGCTGTTTCTTTTCTCTTGAACTGAGTCTACTTGTTGAGTCTGAAATTACATTAGGATTGTCGCTGCCATTGTCCTTGCCATTGTCCTTGCCACTGGGAAAAATAGCAAATGCTCTTAGTACAGGGTCACTGAAAAAATTTACTTTAACTTGTTTAAAAGTTCACTTATCATTTAAGGGACTCCTGGAAAAATGTTGTTGCTACACACACACACACACACACACACACACACACACACACGTGTCTGTATGTCTGCATGTCCATATGTATGTGTGTATATATATGTAGTGTGTCTGAGTGCGTGCGTGCGTGCGTGTGTGTGTGCGTGCGTGTGTGTGTGTGTGTGTGTGTATGTGTGTGTGTGTGTAAAGGGATGTCTAGAAAGTTTGTCCAGACTTCATTTAGGATAGACCTATGTACTAAGAGAATCATGAGAGAGTTTTCACCCAGGGCAATTTAGTTCCTCAACTATGATAAAAGGATGAATTCCAGTTAACCCCAAGCCCTAAATCCCTGCAGAGAGGGCCCCCCTTGGTTAGGGAAGCTTTAGTGAAAGTAGATTTCTCCCCAATATAGGAAACTGGATTTTCTTTGCCTTTCTTTTCTTTATTACCTTTGGGTTAGCAAAGGCCACTTCCAGAATCAAGACATGCCCTCGTTAAATCCTAGGCAAGCAGTAATTCAAAGCTTGTTAAACTTTATACAGTGTTCTTTGTTGAATCTGCCTAACTCTGTATTTGGCGGCAATTGTAATTTTTACTTGTACATGGCGGACTATAGGAGATCTGTGTGTATGATGTTGATTATTTTGATACTCGTTCCTGCATGACATTGTTGTTTAGTCATTCAGTCACGTCTGATGACCCCATGGGCCATGGCACTGGAAAATAAGTGAAAGGACAATATTTATGCCTTCTTGGTATGCCAAAGTACATGGCTATGGAGTGTAGTGGCTCTCTGAACAAAGTGGTCAAAACTGCACCCTGGCTGATTTGCCCAGTACTGCAAATTTTTAAATGGGAGGGTGAGAATGTAAAGGGTGGACTGACTAAGAAGGTCCCAGCCCTGTGAGCCTTCTCCGTCTGTTCATGCCAACCTGCCAACCCAGAAAGATCTTCGGGCTTACCCTCCTTTCCAGAGCATGCATGTCGGCATTCTCTATTTCCTTTCTGCTTATTGTATGAGGATGAAAAACCTTTTAGTTGGCTAGAGAGCTAGAAAGGAGTGTATGTTCAAGGGAGAAGCTCATCTTCCTCTTCCCTGGTGGCAAACAACACATGAACATGTGTTCTCTATGAACTCTGGAGCTCATAGTGATGCTGTCTTATTAATATGTTGTTAAGTGAATGAGAATTGAAGACAAAATGATGTTTGGGGCTTTGAAATCTGAGAAGAATCACCCAAGGCCCAGGAACTGGAGTTCATTCTAGAGTTTGGTGGCAGCCCAGCCCAACGAGCTGATGTAGTCCTGAGAAGTAGCCTGGCAGTTTATGGCCCGGGCAATCTTGATAGATGTCATGTCCAGCAAGCAATCTGTCCAGTGACCATGCAGCATTTGGAAGTGAACTTGGTGTGACAAATACTTTGTAACAACTATTTCATGTTTGGGCCCTCTCGACAAAGGGACCAAGAAGACAGAGGGGAGAGTATGCCCTGGTCTGGAGGGATAGTTTTGTCCTTTGGTTCTTGCCGTATCTTTTCAGTTAAAAAAAATTGTTAAAGCTCTTACAGATTTTATTTGGCTAGATGTTATTGGAGTACCAATCACTGGTGATCATGTCAGAGAGATTATGTCAGAACGAAGTCTCAAACTTATAGGTTAGAAGAAACTTAATTACCCCAGGATTATTTATAGGACACTGAGGGGAAGACGTAGACACCCTACATCTTTGGGAATCCACTGTTAGTGCCAGAAGAGCTGGCATTAGAAGGGTGAGTTTCTGAGTCTCTGTACTGGCTAAGCTAAGAATAAAATAAAATAAAATAAAATAAAATAAAATAAAATAAAATAAAATAAAATAAAATAAAATAAAATAAAATAAAATAAAATGAAATGAAATGAAATAAAATAAAATAAAATAAAGCATCTCTGACTCAGAAAAAACAGAATACAATATAATTAAGAAGACTAAGAAGAATTCATTTTCTGTCATTTTTTTTTAAATCAGAGCCATACTAAAAATCATTCTTTTCTTTAATTTAAGGAAAATAACTTAGTGGTATTTGAAGATGTTAAATGTGTTCTCTCTGTGTCTAGAGTCAGCTTTAAGAAAGAGTTCTTCATTTGGTACCAAAGAACCTGGGTTTGATCCCTGACTTTGACATCTAATACCTCATTTAAACTTTCTAATGTTTATTGATTGATTGATCGATTGATAGCTTCAGTTTCCTCAGTCATATAATCAGGGAGCAGAATCAGATGAATCCTAAAGTCCCTTCTAAACTTAATGATTTGAATTACTTTCTCCTTTTAATTTTAAAGTAGTTTCTCCATTATTTGACAGCTTTTGTTTTGTTAACTAAATTAAGTGTCTAGGCCAACATTTTAATAAATATGTTGGAAGTTCATAAAGGAGCCTAAGTAGCTCATTTACATATGTCACTAATATTAGTATAAATAACACCAGAGCCTAAAAAGAATATATAATGAATGAAATATATGCATGCACACTCATACACATACCCTTCTGCCACAAAATATAAAATTTAAAATCTCAAATTCAGACACTGGAGCTTAAACTATTCCTGGTTTTGAAAGATAAACCTACCTCAAGTCTTAACCTTAGCCCTACCCCAAATGGTTAAGGATGCCTCTTACTATTCTGGGCTGCCTTTGATCCTTTTTTTTTCCATATGTCTATTCAAGGCCATCCCTGAGTCCCATCTATTCACCACTTTGTAGATTCTCCCCCTCTGCCCCCCAGGTTTTTATTTTATACTATTTTAATGACTCCTTAAAAAAAGAACATAAAATTCCTTTTATGTCTCCTTGTCCTTTCTCCTCCATTTTTTGTCAGCTTCCATTTCCTGGGTCATGGTTAGTTCCTTGAAGTGGACCTGTTAATGCAAGGGTAATAAAAACAAGGGACGTGCCTTGAAAATATTTCAATGGGACTAAGGCAGAGGGTTAGAAGAGCTAAAACTTCATTCCTACTGAAGTCTTCATCATTTTGTTCCAAAACTATCCCTAAAGTATCAAAACTTGAACTTCCATAAAATTATTTTATGGCATAACATTGAGAAATACCTGTAAATTCTCAGGAACCTGATAGGCACTGAAGATAGATGATTTTTTTTTTAGTCCCTCGGATAAGGATGCTTCTCTTGTTCATAATTGTTGTGTTATTGTTTCCATGAGAAATCTGGGACAACTCTTGATGATAAAATAGGTCCTCTAGGGATCAAACAATTTTGTTATCATCCAAATGAAAGTGTCCTCAGTTAGTTTTCATCATTAATCCCAGACCCTGTAAATCCTTAAGTTCTGCAGGCGAAGGGCTGTTTAAATCACCAGATACCCAAGTCACCAATCTAACTTGGAGGAGAAATCATAATTGCCTTTGTCAAAAGACTTTGCTGACCATCTTATGGTCCTTCTGAATTGGTGTTTGTTCTGAATACAGGCTTTGATACACCAATATTCTGACCTTGTCTTTGGAATCTAACCACCTCAGCATAACATATGCATTGATGCCTCTGCTTAATTTGAGATTTCCTGATTGACACATGTGAATGTTCTTGTAATCTCACCTGTTAGTTTCCTCTATGTGTCCACACTCCTTCAGGTCTCATAGAATTTCTTGACCTGCCCATATCCTCCTGGATCTTGGTCTTGTACTGCTCTTGTACTTAAACTATAATTGTATATAAACCCATTCTTTGGTCCTGGGTCCTTTGCTCAATCAGCTGCCATCTTATTAAATAGTCCCATACTGCTCTGTGACCATGGCTCTTGGCTGTCCCCTAGTGGAAATTTATGGTACTACCCAAATATATCAAATTAACTGGCTAATTGGCATCATTTTCTCAGAACTGGCATAGGCTACTTGCTTGCAAAATTATCATTTTACCATAATTGGTATAATCCTGGGAACATGGTATGGAACGTTGCAGGTAAATATTTTGCTTAAATGTTTTTTTTTTAATTTTTTAAAGAGAAGGTTCTTGTCAGGGGCTAGAATGGAGGGATATGTCCAGAAATGTCTGTGATATAAAAATAAAAAGCATCAATATTGTTTTTAATTGGAAGATATCCAGGGAAGATGGTGGAATGAGGCTTACTTTAGAGACCACCTCTCTTACTACTACTCCACATAAAAATAAACAAATAAAGCATTTTTAAAATACAGTAACTACAGCAAAGACATGAAAAGTCAAAGGAACTCGACACAAAGTAATTCTTACAGAAAAAATATGACTAAATATAAGCTTGAAATCATGACACTATCTAAATTAATTTATTCATTCAGTTTTGTAACAATCAATACCAAAGGATCATTTTACAGAGCTAGAAAAAGATAATAAAACTCATATGGAGGAACAAAAGGTCAAAAATCTCAAAGTAAATAGAAAAAGCAGACAGAAAGAGGTCTTCATTACCAAAGCTGAAACTATACAGCAAAGCAGTAATCATTAAAACTAGTTGTACTGATTTTAAAAATAAAGAGGTCCGTCAGTGGGACAGATTAGATACACAACAAACATAATAGTCTAGTGTTTTATAAACCAAAAGACTCCAGTTACTGGAGCAAGTTGCTCACTTCACTGAGTGAAGTTGATTGAAGATTTTATTACATAGTAACAAAATGGTAAAATAGGAAAATAGTCTGTCAGAAATAAGGTATAGACCAACATCTTACACCATATACTAAGAAATTCCAAATGTACAGAAGACTTAGAAGTAAAAGATGATAGCGTAAGCAAATTAAAGCATCAAGGAAGAAATTACATTTCAGATCTATAGAGGGACATGGATGAAGTTATGATTAAACACGTGACAAGATCATGAAAAATTGGTGGATAATTTTGATTTTATAAAATGGAAAAGGTTTTGCACAAAAAAATCAAATTCCATTAAAATTATAATTTTTCCCAGATAACGGGGAGAAGATCTTTGTAGTAAAGTTCTTTGATAGAGGTTTTATATCCAAGATATATAAGGAATTGATCTAAATTAATAAGACTAAGAGTCATTCTCCAATAGATAAATGGTCAAAGGATATAAATCGGTAGTTTTCAAAGGAAGAAATTCAAGCTAAAAAATGACTACATGAAAAAATACTCAAAATTACCAATAATTCGATAAATTAAAATTAAGGTTACTCTGAGGTTTCCATCAGATTAGCAAAGATTACAGAAAAAGAAAATGACAAACATTGGAAGGGCTGCAGTAAAATAGGTACCATAATGCATTTCTGGTGGAGGTATAAGTTGGTCCAGTCATTATGGAAAGCAATTTGGAAATTTGCTTAAAAAGTTACTAAACTGCATATCCATTGACTCAGGCCCATAAGACTTAGGCCCATACTTCCAAAGAGATCAGAGAAAGAAGGAAAGTACCCATATATAAAAATTATATGTGGCAACTCTTTTTTATATGGTCACAAAGAATTGGAAACTAAAGGAATGCCCATCGATTAGGGAATGGTTGAACAAGTTATGGTATATGAAGGTAATAGGATGCATTGTACTATATAAGAAATGATGAAGGGAATGGTGTCAGAAAAACCTGAGAAGACTTGTATGAATTGATGCAAAGTGAAGTGAGCAAGACTTAGGAGAAAAATTTACACAGTAACAACAATATTATAAAGATAATCAACTTTGAAAGACCTAGAAACTCTAATCCATACAATGATCAACCACAATTTAAAAAGACTCATAATGAAGCATGCTATCCACCTCCAGAAAGACACCTCCAGAGTCTTTCTGTCTGCTCCTATTGTATATTAAAAAAAAAAAAAAACCCAACATACTATCTGAGAGACAGAAGACAGGGAAAACATTAGTGGGTAAAAAAAAAATGTATATAGAAAAATATTACAAGGGGCAACTCAAGAGGTTAAGAGGAAGAAATGAAAGAATTTTTAAAGAACAAAATTTTTTCATTCTAATTTTTTTATACTTCCTTTCTTCCCTTTCACAATAGTTGGATCAGTCCACAGCAAATCAACACTACCTCTAGGAGGATAATAAAGAAAAAACTCACCACAGGCAGCAAAAGAAAGAGTTGTATAGGATGTTAAGAAAAGACAGGTCAGGATTTGAGAAGAGAGGTTAAGGAGATACTTTCAATTTTTCCCCCTGACTTTGGGGTGATGAAAGATTAAGGTTTATAACAGTGGTGGGAGGGTACAGATCACAGAGGTAAAGATGGGAGTTAGGTGCCCCCAGCAGAGATGAATATTCTATCAGCGTTACAAAGTGATCCCAAAGATTGAGGGCACCTTCAACTATTTTGGAGGGGGATGATCAATAGATCAACTTATTTTTTTTTATTTTTGTTTTCTATTTTGTTACATTTTGAGTTCTGAGCCATTCCCCTCTTTTCCTCCCAATCTTGCACTAAAGAAGACTTACATTAGACACAGTCAATCTGACATGTGTGTGTATATACATATATGTGTGTATGCACACATACATATGCATGAATATGCATATATACATATATGTGCATGTATACCTATATAATACTATATATGTGTGCATATGTATATGAAACCACACAACACATATTTTCATATGTTCTTTCTCTGGAGATGAATAGCATCTTCCTTCATAGGTCATTTGCAGTTGATTTGAATATTCATATTACTCAGAATAGCTCACTCTTCCACAATTACTCTATGAACAATATTGCTGTTACTGTGTACAACATTCTCTTGGTTCTGCTTGTTTCACTCTTCATTATTTCATGCAAATCTTTCTATGTTTTTCTAAAATCAACCTGCTCATTATTTCTTACAACACAGTACTGTATTCATTATAATCATATACCACAACTTATTCAGCCATTCCCCAATTGATGGTCATCCTCTCAATTTCTAGTTCTTTGTCACCATGAAGAGAGTTGCTATAAATATTTTAGAACTTGTAGGACCATTTCCATTTTCCCTGACCACTTTGAAAAACAGATCTAATTGTGATATTTCCAGGTCAAAAGTTATACAAAGTTTTATAGCTCTTTAGGCATAATTCCAAATTGTTCTCCAAAATGGTTGGATCAGTCCACAGCTCTATCAACAGTATCCCAATTTTTCCAAATACCTTCCAAAATTTGTCATTTCTCCCTGGTATTATTTTAGCCAATCTGACAGGTATGAGATGCTATCTCAAAGTTGTTTTGATTTGTATTTCTCTAATCAATAATAATTTAAAGCATTTTATTTGACTATATAGTATGTAACTTCTATTTCTTCTTTCAAAAACTGCCTATATAGTCATATCATAATCATATAATTTCTACAGTTAACTATAAAGTTTTTATGGACTAATATATGGTCAATTTTTGCCAACATGCCATGTACTTTTGAGGGAAAAAGGTATTTTTCTTTCTATTTCCATTCAACTCTCTCCAGGTATCTATCGGCTATCTAAGATTCTATTCATCTTGACTTCTTTCTAATTTATTTTTTTTGTTAGATTTATCTAGTTCTGAGAATTGAAGGTTGAAGTTACCCACTATTATGGTTTTGCTAATTATTTCCATCTGTAAGTCATTTAGCCTCTCCTTTAAAAATCTGGATGCTAAAAATCTGATACATATAGTATTGATATTACTTCATTATCTATGGTACATTTAATCATAATGTAGTTGCCCTATATTTCTGTTCTAATTAAATCTATTTTAGCCTTAACTTTGTCTGACATCATAATTGCTACCCCTGAATTTTTTACATCAACTGAAGTATAATAAATCCTATTCCAATCCTTTATTTTTACTTTATATGTGTCTCTAATTTTTAAATATATTTCTTGAAAGCAATATATTGTCAGTTTCTGATTTTTAATCCATTTTGCTACCCATTTCTGTTTTATGGGTAAGTTCATCCCATTCACATTCAAAGTTATAATTACTACTTGTATATTCCCCTTCATATTCTCTCTCTCTCTCTCTCTCTCTCTCTCTCTCTCTCTCTCTCTCTCTCTCTCTCTCTCCTTATTCTATCTCTCCTCAGAAATCTGTTACTTCTTTAATTTGCCTCTCTAACTGTATACCCTTCTAAAAATCCCTCCCTTATCCTGTCCCATTGCCCTCCTATTTCACTGTAATTTAAGTATGGATGGGTTATTCTCTCTTTAACCCAGTTCCAATGAGAATAAGATTTTAGCACTACCCACCCTTCACAGTATCCTCCCCTCTATCACAAGAGTTCTTTCATGCATACCTCTTTTAATGACATAATTTGCTACATTTTACTCCTACCTACTCAATTTTATTTTCTAGGATCATTGCATCATAACCAATTCAACCCCAAACTTTCTATCTATGTAGTTTTTTGAACTACCCTAGTAATGATAACATTCTTAAAATGATTAAGATTTTCCTATCTAAGAAGCAACTCGTTTAACCTTATCAAATCCCTTATAATTAGTCTTTCATGTTTAACATCTATTTCTCTTCATTTTTATAACGCAAATTTTCTGTTCAGTTCTGGTCTTTTCCTCAAGAATACCTGAAAGTCCTTTAATTCATTAAATATCTATTATTTCTCTTGCACTCATTACGCTCACTTTTGCTAGGTAAATTATCTTTGGTTGCAAACCCTTCTCCTTTGCTCTTTAGAATATTATATTCCGTGCCCTTCCATGTAGAAGCTACTAAATCTTGTGTTATACTGAGTATACAGCTCCACAATATTTAAATTGTTTCTTTCTAGTTACTTGTAATATTTTCTCCTTCACATGGGAACTCTGAAACTTAGCTATCATATTCCTGTGAGTTTTCATTTAGGGATCACTTTCAGGTGGTGATCAGTAGATTTTTTTTCAATTTCTATTTTTCCCTCTAGTTTCAAAACTTCAGGGAAGTTTACCTTAATTTCTTGAAGTATGATTTTTTTTGTCATAACTTTCAGGTAAGTCTAACAATTCTTACATTAGCTCTCCTTGACTGTTTTCCAAGCTAGTTGCTTTGTTAGAGATATTCACATTCTCTTCTATTTTTTATTATTTTGATTTTGTTTTATTATTTCTTGATGTCTTATAAGTGATTAGCTTTCCCTTGTCCAATTCTAATTTTAAGGAGTTATTTTCTTCCTTAAGTTTTTGGATCTCTTTTTCTAATTGATTTTCTTGCATTGCTCTTAATTTTTTCCCCAATTTTTCCTCAACCTCTCTTATTTAAAATCTCCCAAAAATCTCCCTTTTGGGGATTGTGACCATTTCACATTTTTATTTGAAGCTATATAAGTAGCTGTTTTGACTTTGTTGTTTTCTGAATTTAAACCCAGATCTTCTTTATCACCATAACAGCTATCCATGGCAGGGGATTTTTTTCTGTTGTTTGCTTATTTTAATGGCCTATTTCTTTGTTATTTTATGTTGGGGTTGGGCTCTGCACCTTAGGTATGGGGGATAATGTCTCTGGCTTTAGATTTCCCATGCTCCTGATTTCTGAGCTCTTTCAGGGGGCTTTGACCTCTTGGTTCTTCCAGTGTTCTATGATCCAAGGCCAGGTGTAGTCATTGCTCCTCTAGCTCACACCTTGGTCTGTGAGTAACTTCAGGTACTCTTCTCCCCCACTGAGCTGATATCAGGACCCCCCAAAATGCTGTCACTGCAAATTCTTTTAACACCTGTGGTTTTTCTGGGGGTTGCACTCTTCAGCTCATCCCTCTGTCCTACAACTGAAACCAGGGACTCTGCTCTCCTGCCAGTGACCACAACCAGCAGGACCCTGCCCTCTGTGACCACACACTCATAGGTATATGCTCACTCCTACTCACTTATAGCTGCAACCTGGGACTCCATGGTCAATGCACCAGGGCCCCATATTCAGTACCAATACCAGCCCCCACAATCTTCCCCTGAAATAACTCCCACCCAGGGGAGCAAAAGTTCCCAAAGTTGAGGTTGTGGCTGCCATTGCTACCCCAAAGGCTTCCCATTTGTTGACTTGGAATCTGCACTTTGCTCAAGCCAGACCACCGCCCTGGGAAGTCAGATCTTTCCTAACATCCTCCTTAGACTGGATGACTGCCTTAGACTGGATGACTGCCTTACCCTGATTTTTCATTATTTCTGCAGCTCTAAAATTCACTTTGAGACATTGTTATTGGGGGGAGTTTGGGAGAGCCAGGCAATTTCCTGCTTTATTCCACCATCTCCCCATAATTCATTTCAGATCAGTTTCTTAAAACTAGGACTGCGTATATCAGTACAAACTTTCATGAGGAGTATGATGATCACATTGGTGCACAGTCAGTCTGTCAACAAGAATTCATGAAGGGCTTTATATGTACTAAACATTCTGCTAAAAACAGGAAAGTCAACAAGAAAACAAAAGCTTAGATGCTGACAACTTTGTTGGGCAAGTGAGAATGTCTTTTTATCCCTTTTCTTTACATCAGGCAAAAAAAAGTGAATCATTCCTCAACTAAAATTCCAAAAAGGTGAGCAGAAGGCTTCATGCTGAGACGCTTTAATGAGCAAAAGTAAGAGAAAAATTTCCAACATACATGATAGCTCAGGAAGATCCAACAGGCCTTCTGTCTACACAGGACATTTCCACATGATTAGACAAGATAGACCCTTGGTTCTATTAATACACTGTTAGTGAAGCTATGAACTGATCAGCCATTCTGGAAAGCAATTTGGAAGCATGCCCCTGGAACTATTAAATTGTGCATTCTCTTTGACCCACTGATGCCACTTCTTTACATGTACCCCAAATAGATCAAAGAGGAAAAGGACCTATATATACAAAAATATTTACAACAACTCTTCTCGCAATGGCAAAGAATTGGAAACTGACTTAGGCAATGGAATAGGATACAGGACTATTCCTTCTTTAAAAAAACTGAAGGGGATGATTTTAGAGAAACCTAAAAAGCCTTGTTAAGGCAAACGACTTTGAAAGACTTATGAACTCTGATTGACACAATGAACAACTACAATTCCATAATATTTTTGATGAAACATACTGGAACCAATAGACTCAGAGTGCAGAATGAGACATCTGGTGGGGAACAGAAGGTAGAGCAGGTGAGGAGAGAGAGGTGGACATGGTCAGTTCAGGGATTTATTTTCCTTCATATTATATGTCTATAACAGGAACTATGTTGCAAAAAGAATATAGGATGACAGGTGGACAGTCAGAGTGCTATGCTTGTACTCTCATGACATGAGGAAAAAGCAAAGGAGGCCTCAAGCAAATTGGATGCATCCTCTGTGGCAAACTTTTGCTTGGACAGCAGTTACACAGTATGGGAATGCAAGGATGCCTTGGGATCTAAATTATTGAAGGGAAATTCCAAATCAATGAGTTCATAGATCTACTTGAGTATTTGATTATGCATAAAAAAACTTGGGCAAATCATTTAATTTCTCTCAGTTTTAGTTTTATTATGTATAAAATGAAACAAATATTATTTGTATTACCTGTGTTATAGTATAATTGTGAAAATCAAATTGGATAATTTGTGTAAAGATTTTTTGTAAACCTTTAAGTGCTATACAAATGTAAGTTATGGTTTTTATCATAATTTATGCACTGCAATTTACAAAAACAGTCACTCAGAATTTAATAGAACAGTGTTTTGACAAAATTCACCAGGAGAGATGTTGTATTGCCTTTAGGAAATTTCAAAACCCCAAGCTACCCATGCACTTCACAATTTGCCTGACTCTTAGGGGGTCTCTTTAACCCTATATCATGGATTGTCATGGTTCTTCTTAAGAAATATCTCATTAAAAAAAATAAAATGGATATCAGAAACTGAGACTGTCCTAGAAAAACCAGGACACATACTTGGGACTGAATCCTAGGTTTATTCTAATCCTTCTTTCTCCTTTCCCACTGTAAATAATTATCTGTTTTCAAGTTTTTGCCAAAAATATAATTTCTCCCTTCCCCTTTCCCATTGACTGCTGAAACTGAAGAAGTGAACAATCTTCACTATGGAGAGTCAGGGTGTTGAAGATTCTTATCTCACACTTTCTCAATGCTGATAACACAAGCTACCTCTTATACAAATCCACAAAGCAAATGTTATATTTTGTATAACATCGCCACCTGCTGGTAAGTCTATCTTTTTATGTGCTCACCAGAAGTAATAGCTGCCTAAAATTACCATTTTATCCTTAAGTAGAAAGTCTTGGGACCTATAACATGTCGAGCAAAATCAATGTAAATTAGTAAAACTGACCACATTAGAACTTTATCCCACTGCTGAAGCTAAAATTGTTTCCAGTACACCATATTAAAGAAGAGGGAAGATAGGATTTTTTCCTTTTTCAAAGGCAAGAAGTTTTCAGGGATCAGAGGGTTCCTTAGAGTCTGAAATCAGGATCCAATAAGCAAGAGGTGTTTAAATACCAGGTCTTCCCCTCCTACCCATGTGGTCATAGGCAAGTCACTTAACCTGTCTCCTCATCCTTAAAATATGGGACTAGAAGACTGTTTAAGCCCCTTTTACCTCCAAATCTATCATCCTGATCCTATGATCCTGAATAGATACAAATTTTGTGTTTTATTTGTGAGCTAATCAAGACCATCTATTGCTCAGATTACAACATAGAGTTGAAACAGCTTGTTGGACTCAGAATTTAATAGGAGAACAGTGTTTTGACAAAGTTCACCAGGAGAGATGTTGTATTGCCTTTAGGAAATTTCAAAACCCCAAGCTACCCATGAAAGCAAAAGTCCATGTTTATAATCCCAGCATTCTACTAGTGCTGCTGTATGGTGGTGAGACTTGAAATGCAACAGTCACCAAAGAACTGGAAATGACAATCACCAAGAGGTCAAGAGAGGTGCTGTCACGTGCTGGGTGTAAGCAGGCAGTAACATACAACAAATAAGGAATGCCATAGAAAAATACAAGTCAAAGATGTCATCAAGGAATTATAACAAGAAAAGATGCACTAGTTATGTGGCTAGGGCAAGGGGTAGCAGGTGGCCAGCAAAAGCAATCTATTTATATCTTAGTGATGTTACAATAAAATAAGGGAGTTCTCTACCATGTTAGGGGGGATCTCTATGACAAATATGGGAGAACGTGGTCAATGGTCATATGGCATGAGAAGACCCAGAAGGGATATGATTGCATTGGTGGAAGGATTTCCCAAAATGATAACATTATAGATCCATCAGAATGTATGTTTCCATTGAAACAACAGGAGATAACAAAGAGGATTTTTTGGAGGCTGCTGGTGAGCACTGGATCTGGAAATCAGGAAACCTGAGCTCAAATCTGACCTTAGACACTGAATTGCAAGTCACTTAAGCCCTGATTGCCTCAGTTTCCTCAACTCTAAAACAGGGGTCATAAAAGCACCTATCTTGCTTACATGATGCTTACAACAGTGCCTGGAACATGATAAGCACTATATAGATTCTTTTTCTCTTTCCCTTTCCTTCTCTTCCCCTTTTGGTTGATCACCATGTGCCCTCCTCCCCACCAACCATTTGGTGGAGAGGAAGTATTGAAGCCAATTAGCAACTGAAGAAGAAGAACCATACACCTAGAATAAAAGGAAAAACATTTCGCTCACCATTTTCTGACTGTAAAGGTTAGGATGCCAACAGCTCTCCCTTGGGCTTCCTTGAGAGAAACATGAAGAGAAGATTTCTTCTTCCATTAGAAAGAAAATGCTCAAAAATACTCATAAGTACATATTGACACTTAAACATGAAAGAGTAATCCATTATTATACTCTCTTAGGAAGACGATACTTAAAATATTAAAATATAAAATATGCTGTGTAACTGTGGGAAAGAAATTTCATTTTCACCTGGCTCTGCATTGTCGAAGCAACTCACTCAAGGTCCATATCTTCTGGCAAGGCAGGGCATGCCTTAGGGTCATTATGTCATGACACCAGGCATCCCTTCATCTCTTGTTTTGTTTGTTTTTTTCTTTTTAGAAGAAACCTTCCACAGGGCAGATGACACTGACTGAAAATCCTAAGAACACTGAACTCCCAAGATAGCCAAGATCGTTCTTCTGTGCTCAGGGAAGGAAACACAAGGCAAGAGATTAAGAGATGCAACCATAGTTTAGAGTTCAGTCTCAGGCTTAATCTTAGCCAGTGTGTGTGATCACCACCATGTTTAGACTGTTGTAATTGCTGCTAGAATTGACAGACGATCCACTGGGGGAAATGTAAAGGTTTACCTACATGCAGAAGATTTTTTTTTTTTTACCCAGGACATCTCACCTGAGGATGAGCAAAGGAGAGAAGGGATTTCCAGTCAACCTGAGCTTTCTAATCACTAGTGGAAGAGCTCCAGATATCTGGAAATTCTTTTGGAACTAGACCTTTTCTCTGAAAAGAGAAAGCCATTCTTTAGTTTTTCAATTTCCTTAGTTATTTGTTTTATTTCTATTTCAATCATATTCTTTGCAAATTGCTTTGTGTTTCAACAAGCCCTTGAAAGCAATAAGCAATTGCAAATGAGAACTCTGCAATATGTCAGGTGTTTGTCAGATTTGCTTAACTGTATTTTGGGAACTGTTTTTGCAATACTCCTTGGCCTTCCCAGAAGACTGTTAATTATGGGATTATCTAAAAACAATATAGAACTGATGGCTAGAATGGCATTTGGGAGATTGTTTAAGATTCTGCCAAGTAGATTTTGGCGAGACTCTTTAAGGCACTAGGGGAAGGTACTTAAAAGAATAATTCTTGATCACCATATCTTTCAAAATCTTTTTAGAATTGGGGATATGGAGAACTATGTCAAATGCCCAACCACCCCATTGATTTGATGAGAATTAACAAGTATTTAACTGATGGGAGAGTATAACAGAGGCAATTCTATTGAAGTATAAGATGGGGGGCTTGGCTTCTTAAGGAAGAACATATAAGGATCCAGTAGAGAAAATCCAGATCTCTGAAGCTGGTGACAGCTAGCTAAAATGAAAACTTCTCCCAACAAATACCCCATAGGAAGCTGCCAGAGCAGCGTGTTAAGAGACTGTGGCAGAGATTGGAACTTGTGACTTCACCACATTTTATGTAGTTCATGCCTTTAGAATAGGGGACTTTAAAATGACCCCTGTAATCAGAGAGGAATCTGTATCTGGAGCTTCCCTTTCAATAAAATCTTCTCTAGTGAAGAACAAGGGAAATATTTGAATTAGAGCATTGCCTTCTTTGATAATAATAATAGCAGACTTTCAGTCAGTCAACAAGCATTTCTGAGGTGGTCACTAGGTATTGGGCCCTGTGAGTATAAAGAAAACTAAAAAAAAAAACTGAAGCCTCAAGGAGCTCATATTCAAATGGGGGAGACATCATGCAGACAATTATGTCTGCATACAAAATATGTACATACAAATATAATAGACAAATAAATACATACAAATAGAGATTATCTTGAAGGTGGCTTCAGAGGGAATTTATGTAGTGCCTTAAGGTTTATAAGACAATTTAACATATTCTATTTCACTTAAGCCCCCTACCTACCTCTTCAGTCATTATAGTTATTATTATATTAGGCAACGTAGTAGTGCACTGGATAGAGAACTGGGCCTGGAGTTGGAAAGACCTACGTTCAAATCCAGCCTGAGACACTTACTAGCTATGTGATCTTGAGGAAGTCACCTACAGGTGACTTCTACAGGTCTCAATTTCTTCATCTGTCAAATGGGGATGATAATAGCACTTATCTCCCAGGGTTGTTGTAGAGTGTTTAGCATAGTGTCTGGCACTTAGTAAGGGTTATAGTTATTATTATTATATATTAATAATAATATATTATTATATATTGTGTTATGATATAATATATTATCATAATAATATAATAGTAAATTTTTATTATTATTATCCTTGTTTTACAGATGGGAAAACTGACTCTTGAAAAGGTTGAGTGGCTTATCTGAGGTCAGAAGAAGGAGTGGAACTCTGACCCTCTTAATTCCAAGTTCAGCACTCAATCTGGTAGGCCAAACTGCCCAGTGGACCATGGTTATAGGGCCATAGCAAGTAAAGATGGAAAGGACTTTAAAGCTAGTATAATCTCCTTATTTTATAGAGGAGGAAACTGAGATTTAGAGAAGAAATTACTCTGCCAAGGTCACACAGAAAGTAAGTGGTAATGTCATTCACCTCAGTCCTCTAATTTGAGATCCAATGTTCCTATCACTATGGCACCCTGCCCCTGCAGTGAGCTCATAAATTATTGGTTCCTATCCATCCCAGGTAGAGATGTGTTTCGCATATTCTGATTTGAAAATTGGGGTACATTTTCCCAAAGAAGTGATGTTATACACTATGTATGACAAAATTTGCTTTGATAAAAGAGTCCATAAAATGCATCTCCCTTCCTCCTTCCTTATGAAGGTCAAGGATTGTGAGCATGAAACATTGCGTAGACTGCCAGAGTTAGTTGATAATGTTGATTAGCTTTGCTTAAGAGTCTTTTTTCCCTTTTTAAAATTTCTTTGTTACAAAGGGCTGGAACCTTAGATAGGGAAGAGGTAAAAATGAAGATGTTATTTTCAGAAAGTCACCATTTTTTTTCAAAGAAACAGGGTCATATATGATGATGAAATACAGTTGAAACATAGTGCTATTTTTTTATACTTCAAGTGCCTTATCAGTTAAATTAAGCTATATTATTAAACCTAGAAATCTATCCATCATTATAACATGATTTCTACAGGAAATTGCATCTCAAACTTCCAACAACCAACTTATAAACTTTGAAGCACAACGCCATGACAAATTAGTTCTTGTAATGGATAAATTCTATGAACTTATGAGTTTACCACAAGATGGCAGCTAACTGCCACATTTTCTAAGGATCCTAATTCAGTTTCAGATAACCTGAGTTATCTACAGGGTTCTGTAGATAAGACTTCAGGGAGTCTGTGAAGTAGGATTAGGGGGAGGGAGGGAAATTATCTTTATTTTTATTAGCCTCCAACCGAAATTTACCATTCCCTTCAATTATGAATTTTTTAAAAGTTTTTCTGAGAAGGGGTCCATAGTTTTTATCCAAAGGGGTCCAGGACACAAAAATGGTTATGCAATTTACGTGATTCTTTCCCTTTGTGTTTCTATCACTTGCCTTTTTTTACAATGACCCACTATTTCCTAGATTTTCTTGAGAGCTCTGAATATGGTATACACTAAATAAATATTTGCTGAATGAATGCTGAATACTGTTTAATGAATGATTCATCCTATCTCTCCAGGCTACATAAACCTCTACAATGATAATGATTTCTAAATCTCATTCTGATCACAGCCACACCTTAGAGCACACATTCCAGCTCCTTGCTAAAGGACATGTACAACCAGAGTCTCTAGGTCAGAGGTAACCTGATCAGCAGTCCCACCAAATATTTCAAGTATTTGCTAATGTGTGTTTGTGATTCTTTTGTATTAGGTTTTCTCTTATGGTGCAGGAAATAAATAGTTGCTAAATAACTAGTATTTATTACTTTGAATAGGGATCCCCTTTCTAGAAGGGACCCTGTGGATTCTTTTTTCTTTCTTACTTTCTTGGGTTTTGTTTTGGTTTTTTTGGTGGTGTTGGGGAACCTTAGACAACAGTCATACCTAAGTTTCATTTAACATATTTTCCCTAGGATCCTGGAATGGAAGCCTAATGTGCCAAGCTGAGGAGGAAAAAAATATAAATCAGGGTCCATGTAAGCTTGTCTCTTTCTTATAAGGGTCAGAATCCCCCCAAAAGTAAAAGTGACCCTAAGAGTCTAGAACTAGACCTTCTTCATAATGAATCTACCCACCCCCTTTTGGTTGTGATCCTGAACAAGTCTCATAGATGTTATTCTTAGTATTTTTAAGAACACCTGCTAATCTGTAGGAATGCCTAGCAGGGGAGCTTCTTATTGTATATTTGAGTTTTAGTATTTAGTATTTGAATTTAGTATTTGGTATTTTAGTAAATTTCTTTAAAATAATTTTTTTTAAGTGGAGGCACCCATTGTAAGTAGAATTTAGCCACAAGAGAGAGGAGAGGTACACAACAATAGCTATCAAGGATGAATGGATTAAGTAAAGATATGAAGGAGCTCTCCATGAATAGCCTTAATTTTTTCAATGAAATATAAGGCAAAATTCTAAACTGAGACTAGCAGGGAGAGGAAGCAATGGAAAGTTTGAGGGAGGACAAATAGTTTTGAAAAAGCTGCTTTGGTGAGAGAATAGTAAATCAATTACAAAGATGTATAAGGATTGCTGAAGTCAGAATTCATTTGAGATCACATAGCATAAATTTGTAGAAAATCCAGTCAGTAGACTTTTGTGATTCTCCCCAGCTTCATTCAGCAGCACATGTATAGGAGCAAAGGCAGTGAATGGTGAGAATGATCCAAGGCTGAGTCTTGGGAGGATAAGATGGTAGTAGGTTAAGTGGGCAAAAGATCTCTTAGGAGAAGAGGAAAGGAGTGAATCATCAAACAGTTCAGATGGGGAAAGGAGAATGTAGTCAGTCAAAGAACTAAGGAGTCAAGGGATTGGAGGTTGTAGTGAGGATAAAGAATGGAATTTGGAGTTGCAAGGTCAATGGAGAGGTATAATGACAACAGATTGCTCTCATACAAGAGAATTTTAGAAGTGGAGTATTTGTGGCAAGATCAATAGTATGATCATCTCTGTATACACTGAGGTAGAGTAGAAGAGTAGAACCACAAGTCAGTCAAAGAACTTGAGCCAAAGATGTTGGAAGGAGTATCAAGATGTGCATTGAAGTCTTCTAGAATGAAGGCTGGAGTGGAAGAGGGGAGAAAAATTGGAAAAACTGTGAGCTAGGCACTTAACTCATTAAAGAAAGAAGCAGTGTACCCCAGAAGTTGGTGGACAACCAGAGCCTGAATTTGAGTGGTGGACATGGATTCAACAAGCCTCAAGAGAAGAAATGGTACTGAATGATGGAGGTAGAGAAAAAGCCTAGAGGTGGTCATGGAGAGCAAAATGTATGCCAAACTTCCCAACTTTGACTAGTGAGTGGGAGGAAAATGAGGAAAAGTGTGGCCAGTGCTGGAAAGCTAGGGAAGCTGCATCACCAGGAGGGAGCCTGGTGTCAGTGACTGCTAGATGATGGAACGAATGGCAAAGGAAAATATTTAAGATGAAAGCAAGTTTGTTACCTACAGCATATATATTCCAGAGAGAACAGTAGCAGGGTGGGTAGTGTTTGGTTGGGACTTTGGGGTGGGAGGATTAAAGAGGATAGAAATGTAAGAATTCCAATGAATTGAGTCACCACATATAGAAAGAGAAGTTTGGGGGTTGTGTGGGGTGTTTTGTTTGCCCATTGCATGGGTCTGTCTAAAGGTGATTCACAGGGAGTCCTCCCCCAATCCTTCTCCAAAAGAGATTTTGATTCTTGGTAGGAAAGGAAGCAGGCTATTAGGGACAGGGGCTAGATACTCTGCTCCCCTCAGAGATGGGGTGGATACCAGACTAAAATTATATTTACATTCTCAGACTTCCAGGAGCCAAGATGGTGGAGTAATAAGCAATAAATCACTGTAGTGCTGCCATATTCACCTCCAAACAACCATAAAATAGCACCTCAGAACAAATCCTAGAATACAGAGCCAGCAAAAAGGCAGGGAGTGTGATCTTTTAGCCTTGGAGACTTAGACGATTGACAAAAGAGGTCTATCTCACTCAGGTAAAATGGGAGTGCATTCGAGGATGGGAAGCTTCCCAGCAAGCCCCACCTTAGCAAACCAGCAGGAGATTCTGAGCCCCAGGGTGGTAGAGCAGGCAAATGCCAACACCAGGACTCCCTGACCCCCCCCACCCCAAGCCCTATGTCTCAGTATTGCCAGGGGAATCAGCAGATTCCAGTTCCATGAACTATCACATGCTTCAGCATAGTCCAGGGCTGTCCATCCTGAGCTATGCTGAAGCATGTGGGACAGACATCTCCATGTGCTTCAGTGTAGTTCCAGGGAAATGCAGAAAATCTCTATGTGGCCTCAGCACATACCAGACACCACCACTAGTATTCCAGCTCAGCACCAGGCAAGCTGTCAGACCCTTATAGTCTCCAGCAGTGCGAGCCACTCCCTGCCCCACCCCTTCAACACAGCACCAGACATGAGGGTCCTCTGTGGATGACAGGGTGACATCGGTGTAGCACCAGGTAAATAGCCAGGGCCTGCAGTCACTGGTACAAGAAGCCTGAGATAGAGCCTCTTCCACCCTGGGAGCAGAGCTCAAATTAAAAAAAAAAAAAAAAAGGAAAAAATGTATAGACACACACACACATACACACATATATACATATATACATGTATGTATACATACACATATTTGTATATATGTGTGTGCACATATACATATACATATATATATGCAAAAAGAATCTGACTATAGAAAGTTATAGAAAGTTGACAGGGAAGATTAAGACACAAACTCAGAAGAGGACAACAACATCAAAACACCTATAGGCAAAACCCCAAAGAAAATGGGAAGTGGTCTTGAGCCCAGAAAGAACTCATGGAAGAGCTCAAAAAGGAGCTTTAAGATTATGTAAGAGAGGTAGAAGAAAAATTAGAAAAAGAAATGGGAGTGAAGCAAGAGAATTATGAAAAGGGAGTCAACAGCTTGGAAAACTAATTAAAAAGTAGAATTGGCCAAATGGAAAAGCATATACAAAAACCCACAGAAGAAAACAACTCCTTAATTAATACAATTGGTTAAATGCAAAAGAAAGTACAAAAGCTAACTGAGGAAAACAACACCTTAAAAGTTATAATCAAGCAAGTGGAAGCTAATGACTCTATGAGACATCATGAATCAATCAAACAAATTCAAAAGAATGAAAAAATGGAAGAAAATGAAAAATACATCATGAGAAAAACAACTGACCTGAAAATAGGTTCAGGAGAGACAATATCAGAATCATTGCACTACCTGAAAACCATAATCAAAAGAACAACCTGTATAGCATCTTTCAAGAAATTATCAAGGAAAATTGCCCTGATGTCCTGAAACCAGAGGGCAAAATAGGCATTGAAAGAATGCACCAATTACCTCAGGAAAGGGATCCCAAAATTAAAACACCAAGGAATATTATAGTCAAATTTCAGAACTATCAGGTCAAATTAAATATACTACAAGTGGTCAGAAAGAAACAATTCAAATATTGAAGAGTCACAATAAGTATAACACGGGACTTGACAGCTGCAACTTTAAAGGATCAGAGGTCATGGAAAATTATATTCCAGAGGACAAAGGAGCTAGGACTACAACCAAGAATGACTCACCCAGCAAAATTAAACATAATACATCAAGGGGGAAATGGTATTCAATGAAATAGAAGGATTTAAAGTCTTCATGAGGAGAAGACCAGAATGAAACCAAAAATTTGACCTCTAATATCAAGACTCAAGAGAAGCATTAACAGGTAAAAAGAGAAAGCATAAGGGATTCAATAGAACTAAACTGTTTGCTTTCCTACATGGGAAGATGATGCTTGTAACTCTTAAAAATTGTATCACTAACAGTACAGATAAAAGGAATATACATAGACAGAGAGTATAAGGGGATTTGAGAAAATGACATAAAAAATTAAGGGATGAGAAAGATGAGTACAATGGATGTAGAAGGAAGGGAGAGGCAGAATGGGGTAAATTAACTCACTTGAAGAGGCAAGAAAGATCTATTACAGTGGAGGGGAAGATGAGGGGAAGCAATGGATATTTCTTGAACTTTACTCTCATCAGTATTGACTCAAAGAGGGAATAAAATACATAATCAGTTGAATATAGAACTCTATCTTACTGGACAGAGAAGTAGGTGAATAGGAGATTAAGTAAAGGGGGTGAGGGAAAGGTAGGGACTGACAGAAGGGAAGGTAGATCAGGGGAGGTGGTAGACAGAAGCAAAATACTGGTGAGATGAGAAAGGGTGAAAGAAGAGAGAGGAAAAACAGGATGGAGGGAAATACACAGGTAGTAATCATAACTGTGAATGTGAAAGAGATAAATTCTCCCAAAAAAACAGAAGTAGATAGTCAAGTCGATCAAAAACCAGAATCCTACAATATGTTGCTTAGAAAAAACACACTTGAATCAGAGAGCTACACCAATAGTAAAGGTAAGGGGCTGGCTGGAGCAGGATCTATTACATTTCAAACGAAGTTTAAAAAAAAAAAGCAGGGGCAGCAATCCTTATCTTAGACAAAGTAAAAGCAAAAATAGCCTTACTTCAAAGAGATAAGGAAGGCAACTACTTCTTGCTAAAAGGTACCATAGGCAACATAGCAATCAAATTAGAAGAGCAAGGAATAATTTATCTGTCAGATCTCTGGGGAGGGGAAGAATTCATGACCAAGCAAGAGATAGAGAGTATTACAAAATATATGAGATAATTTTGATTATAATAAATTGAAAAGCTTTTGCACAAATAAAACCAATGCGACAAAGATTAGAAGGAAAACAGAAAGCTGGGAAACAATCTTTACAGGAAGCATCTCTAATAAAGGCATTATTTCTCAAATATATAGAGAGTTGAGTCATATTTATGAGAATACAAGCTATTCCCCAACTGATAAATGATTAAAGGATATGAACAGGCAGTTTTCGGATGAAGAAATCAAAGCTATCTATAGGCATATGAAGAAGTGCCCTAAATCTCTTTTGATTAGAGAAATGCACATTAAAACAACTGAAATACCAACTCACTCCAAGCAGATTGGTTAATATGATGGAAAAAGAAAATTATAAATTTTTGAGAGGATGTGGGAAAAGAGTGAATACTAAAACAGTGTTGGTGGAGTTGAGAACTGATCCAACCATTCTGGAGAATGTAACTATGCCCAAAGGGCAACTAAACTGTGCATACCCCTCGATCCAACAATACCACTACTAGGTCTATATCCCAAAGAGATCATAAAAAAGGGAAAGGATGTACATGAGCAAAAAATATTTATAGCAACCCAATTCATAATGGCAAAATATTAAAATCTCAAAATATTGAAATTGAGGTGATGCCCATCAACTGGGAAATGGTTGAACAGTATAAGAATGTAATGGAATACTATTGTGCAATAAGAAATGATGAGCAAGGGGGGGCTAGGTGGTGCAGTGAGTAGAGCATCAGCCCTGGAGTCAGAAGGACCTGAGTTTGGATCCGACCTCAGACACTTAACGCACACACAAACAATACCTAGCCGTGTAACCTTGGGCAAGTTACTTAACCCCAATTGCCCTCCAAAAAAAAAAAGAAATGATGAGCAGGCAGATTTCAGAAAAATCTGGAAAGACTTGCACAAACTAATGCAAAGTAAAATGAATGGAATCAGGAAAACACTGTATATGGTAGCAGCAACCCACTATGAATAATAGACTGTGAATCAACTAATAATCAACTATGAATAATTCATTTTTTCTCAGCAACACAATGACCCAAAATAAGTACAAAGGATTCAAAGGAAAATGCTATTCATATCCAGATAAAGAACTAATGGATTCTGAATGCAGATAGAAGAATTTTTTTTTCACTTACTCCATTCTTTCTCATGTTTTTTTTTCTTTTGATCTGTTTCTTTTTTCCACAACTGTGATGAATATGTAAATATGTTTTACATAATAGCATATGTATAAACCATATCAAACTGCCTATTATTTTCAGAATAGGGGAGGAGAGGGAGAAAAATTTGGAACTCAAATCTTGTAAAAATGAATGCTAAAAATTTTCTTGGTATGTAATTGCTGAGAACTTGCCTCAGGTCAAGATGAAGAAAAGACCCCTCCTTGGGTATTGAATGCTGTGATATCATAACCTCGTAGTGGCTTAGGGATAGATGGTCTTTGTGCTCTCCACTGCCCCTTTGAGAAAGTGCCTGGTGGTGATGGGTGGTACTGTAATTCAGTTGTGATCCTGGGGTAGAAAACTTTTGACTTTTGTACTTTGTGACTGACCAAATGAATGTGTTTTGTTTATGATTGGAAACTAATCTCCACTTGAGATGAGAGAAGTTGTGATTGACTAGATGAATGTACTACACAGGGGAGGAGTACTTAAGACTTTGTGATTAAGTTGAGGACTTACTAAATGATTGAGTTACTCTGCATTTCAATTTCATTTTTTCTGTGAATGTTTTGCCTTAATTTGTTACCAAATAAATGGAGAGTTACTATTCTTGTAATTCTGGAAAATTAGAAACCTGGAAGTTGCTTTTGCTTGGTGTTACACCCCTGCAGGTGAGAAGGGTCCCTTGCAAGTGAGAATAGGTAAGACTAGGGGGCTAGCATTTCACAGAATGGCTTCTCTCTTGCTTCTCTGCTGGCAAGAAGAGGGGAAAGCCAAGTGAAAAGAGAAAGAATAAAATCATCCCTTCCAAAAAGAAACCCAAAATTAAAATATCCAGTAATGTTATAACCAAAATTCAGAGCTTCAAAGTCAGAGAAAAAAAAGATTTCAAGCAGGCAGGAAAAAAGAAAAGTTAAATAAATCCCTTTCCCATACATGCTTTACATTGTATATTACACTTATATTGTACATTTACATCTACTCCTCCTTTTGGGGGGAAAGACAAGACTTGAGTTCAGACCTAAGTTTAAATAACTTTTCACTGGGATATCAACATGGGAATTGAATGAACTGAAAAGTAGGAAAAGGGAAACCAGTTTCCTTCTAATCAGAGACCAGGCTCTTCCAGGATTGAACCCAGTCCAGATTAGTTCAGTGTGGGTCTAGGGCAGAGTGCCCCAGTCCCTAAGTCCAGCAGTGGCTACTATTATTAGAAAGACAAGAGATTAAAACTTTGGGGATGTAGTCAAAGCAGTCTTTAAGCAAAAAAATCTATATCTCTAAATACTTTAATCAACAAGAGAAGATATCAATGAAATGGAAGTGCAACTAAAAAAAAAAAACTAGAAAATGAAGAACTCACCTATGATCCAAATTAGACATTCTTAAAATAAAAGATCAATGAAATTAAAAGCAAATAAAAAGGTAATAAAATTAGGGTTTTTTTTTCATTTAATGAGAAAAATTGAGGAGCTAAACTTCTTACTGAAAACAAAAAAAGAATTAACAAAGAGGAAATAAAATTAGAAATTACCCAGTTATATATAAAAACTAATAAATGAAATGTATGAATATTTATACAAATATTAAGTACTCAGATTAATAGAATAGAGAATTGAAATAATTCAATCTCAGAAAACACACACACACACACACACACACACACACATATATATAACAAGCTAGAGAAGAATTCCCAAAGGGAAAAAAGTCCAGGACCAGATAGATTTATATGTAATTTATTTTTTAATTTCTTCATTGAAAAAGTTTTATTTTTACTTTTCACAAGTATTTTCTCTTCCTCCCACTGCCTCATTTACCTCCCCTGCCCCAACTGAATTGAATAATAAAAATATAAAAATAAAACCCTCATTTAAAAATGTGCTTAGTCACAGAAAACAAATTCCACATTAGCCATATCCAAAAATGTCTCATTCAGCATTTTACATCTAGCATATCTCTGGATATCTCTGTCCTCTGGAAATGTGACTTATCATTACATTAATCACAGTTCTAAATTCTTTCAAAGTTGTTTTTTCTTTATGTTGTTGTTTTATGAAGCATTTTCTTAATCATGCTCACTTTACAACTGTCTTGCCAGTTTCCTCTGAAACTGTCCATGTCACCATGTCTTACAGTGCAACAATATTCTATCATATTCATAAATCATAAATTATTTAGCCATTCTCCAATAGGTGGGAACTCCATTGGTTTCCATTTTGAGGCTGCTATGAAAAAAGCTACAATACTTTTCTATGTACAGGTTCTTTTTCTTTTATTTCTTTGGGGTGTAGTCCTAATAATAGCTAGGTCAAAGGATATGTCTAGTTTAGTAATTTGGAGGGCATAGTTCCAAATTGCTTTCTAGAATATCTGGAAAAATTCATAGATCCACCAACATTTCATTAGCATGCCTGTTTTCCCACACTCTCTTTTGTCTTCTTTTTCATTCTGGGGAGTATGAAGTGAAATCTCAAGAGTTGCTTAGTTTCCAACAGAGTCCAGTATCAAGGCCAAAAGCCATGTCTTCCCCCCTCCCCAATCCCTAGTTCCAACCTGGTGCAAGCAGCCATCACTGATTGAGGGTAGCAGCCCCTATGGAGAAAGCCAGTCAATAAACATTTTAGCCTCTAAGTAGTAAGAAATGGCCCACCATCCCTTTGACCATAAAAAACAACCACCACAAAGCCCTAGAGCCCCAGGAATAACACTGTAATTCATCACCCCACCCCACCACCAGCCCTACTTCCAGACTGGCCCATGGAACCATAGCCTAGAGAAACAACCCTTGTGATGTGACCTGCCAACTGGTCCAGAAGCCAAAATTACTAAATAAAGTTCTCATGGCTAAAGTCCTTGGCACTGCCAAATGACTCAATTTCAGAAGTAGATTTTGCTTTATTCTTGGAAATAACAGTATATAAGATTTTTGCATCTGTTTTGCTCCTGGAACCCAAGGACCATAGAGCCTTCCTATCTGACTTGAGGCTGAAATCTGTGTTATCTCCCTCTCTTGGAAAGTGAGCTCTTTAACAGCAGAAGATGCTTTTCTGCTTGTAGTCCAGGACTTAGCACAGCGCTTTGCACATAATAGCTGAATAAATGTCGTCGGATCCCTTCCTGGGGCCTTCGGACGCCACGTGGCGGGGAGCGCTGAGCAGAACAAAGCACACTTACACAGCAACTCAGGGGGCAACTCCAACTTTATTTCCTGCTCTTCTACATATATAGCCTATCCTATGCAAGCACTTTCCATTTTGGCTCTTGGCCAATTACAACACCTTTTGCCTTTTAAGGTCAAGCACACCTTAACCCTGGGACTCTTATCTCGTGATTTCTACCTGGAGCAAGGATATTCCTTGTGGACCCGGATGTACCTCACTCCTTAGAACAAGGCGTGGTCAGCTGCGGGCCTAGCAGTCCTTCAAGTGTCTAGAGGGTTAATGGGGGTGAGAGGCCTTGCCATCATCGCCTAAGCCCGGAGGCAGTGCTGTCACAGGTCCAGGGACCTCTCAAGGGCACTGAGGTAAATCCATGTTGGCTCTCCCACAAATAAATGCTTTTTTATTCATGATAAACCAAAAAAAGGCCCTTAACAAATATTGATTTTTGGTATAAGCATCCCTGTTTGATTTTTTTTAATTTAAGGGGAAAAATAATTTACCACCACATTTTATTTGTTGAATTGAATTAATTCCATTTGCATTAACTCCTACCTCATTCAAATTAGTGTCCTGGGTTAACAGGAACTGAAACTTGATATAAAAGAAAAACAGGAAGGATTCTTGAAGTAGGTGAAATTAATTACCATGCAATTGGGTGCCTAAAAACTTATTCTGAGATCAAGGTAGAAAAGGGTGTGTACCTAGGAAAATGTTGCTTTATGCCTCTATGTGTTTAATAGATAAGCTCTCAAAAATCCACCTAGAAATAACCATAGTCATGGCCTTCACAAAGTGGCCAGAGACAGAATCTGTAGCAGATGCCCCTGCTTTTACCAGGGGTGGGGAAATTGCAGGCCTCTGACTGAATCTAAATTTCACAGAACAAATTCCCTTAATAAAAGGATTTATTCTGTGAAGTTTGGATTCAGTCACACTTGAGGGCCACACTTGAGGACCCCACCCCTGGAACAGACTAAGAAGAAGGGCATAGTTAATCTTTACACCACAAAGAAATTCTCCACCAAGCATGTCCCAAAGTTCTGCCTAAACCCAAAACAAGTAATTTTTTTTCATTGAGGAAAAAGGGTCCTATATACTTGAAGAAATTAGGTTGTAGAAGAGAGGGAAAAAAAGAGACATTTAGAAATATAGAATTTATTTTTGTTGTGTTTACAATAAGATAGTTTCAACATTCTTTACATCAGAAAATAATAGATAATACTTTTCACTGTGTTTAAGAATTGCATTATGTTGTTAACAAACATTGCTTATGCTGTGTGAGTTGGGAAATATTTATTTTCCCTTTTACTCTTTTTTAAGGCTCAGTTTTTCAGTTATTTTACTTTTTTTTTTTAAACTGTAAGGGCAAGAAAAACATACCCACCCCAATGGCATAGTGCCACATGTTTCTACATTCATGCTTCTATTAAAGATATTCGATGCGACTTCATTTTCCTGATTCTAGCACGTGAAGGTTTGTCTATGAAAACAAACTATATGTCTACCTAGTGGCAAACAAAAGAAGGGCTGAGAACACTAAGAGGCAGAGTATAATATATGAAAGATGCTAGCAGATGACTGGTAAGGTGCTCTATTACAACACCTGCTCTTAGAATCAATTCACTTTTCCATGTTGGACACATGTGATGAGTGGAGGTCCACAAAAAATGTCTGTACTTCTATCCCAAAATATGGACTTTCACAGCACTGTACAGCCAAAGCTTGTTTCCTGAAAATCCCCAAACATCCCATCTTCAAATTTGGGTAATAGAATTCAAGTTTGTCAGGACACCAGAAGAACTGTCTACACCCAATGAGTACTTTTACTTGTATTCCTTTTCTGGGGATGGTAGGGATAGGGAAAAAGCAAAGCTAATCAGAAAGTGAAGTCTGGCTGACCTTCTGGAATTATTATAAACAAGGAGCTCCAAGAAAGCATCCTTTTCAAGATTTACTACATAAGCATTTCAGTCCAATATTAATTATTTGAGGGAGGACCATTTTAATCCGTTTCACTTTAAAATGGTGGAAATCTATTTCATTCCAGTAAACTACTATATAATTCAGTGGAATGAGGTTATGATGAAAAATCCATTTCTATGTTCTGCTTCCGGCACAGAAAACTGGCTGATTTCATTTTTGTACTCAATCAGAATCTATATTTATAGACCCATTTCCAACTATCATCTTGCTATAGTTCTTCTGCTGTTCCTCCTTGAAGGTATCTTTGACTTTGGCTCTCTTCAGACCTCCGTCCCTGAAAACATAAAGCAGGGATAAATAAGAGACACAGTGGAAACATCCACTGAGAAGGATTTAGGTACTGTATCTTTAAGTTACACAAAAGCTGCCAACATGCCTTCATGGAGGGAATTCCACACCAATGAACTCATAGGTATGTACCCAAAAAAGCACTTGACATTATCCACAAGCTAGGAAGGTGTGGTCTAGCTCCATGGAAGGAAATCACTGACCAACAGACTAAAAATCAGAGGCAAAATATAAAAGTAAGGAGCTACTTTATCTTACTAATAAAGACAACTATAACTACTTCACTGATTACTGTTTACATAAAGAAGGTATATTATGGGTCCTAGCCAATTAGGTCTGCCTATAAGTCTGATAGTTAAAAGTGGATTACTTGTATTAGAAAAGAAAAATAAAATGAGTAACATATAAATTTATCACAGCTAACAAATACAAAATTACCCCACATTCTTTATACTACTAGCTTGACAATGAATTGTTTATTGCCTGGTGCTTTTTTGCTTTTTAAGGAATGTGGTCTCTCAAATAACATGGCCAGGTGGGGAACATGGAGGATCCCAGATAGTCCACAAACACTCTAGTAAAACTCTAAGAATATAGAAAGGAGGAGAGAGAAAAGACTTATATGGGCTGATGCAAAGTACAAAGTTCTAAAAATGCCCCAAAAAAGGAACAACAAAAATGAAAACCAAAGAAAAACAGCTATAAACTCCTCCATTTAGTCCATGACTGTGCAAAATGACTGAAAAGAGGACAAAATCTCTTCCGAAGCTGAGGAGATTCCTGGGAAGGAATAACAAGAAAAAGCAAGGATTCAGACCAGGACTCAAGGCCAGAGCAGGGTTCAGGTTGTTTAGAGCCCAAGCAACCCAGCAACTCACACAGCCCATCAGAGACACAGGAGACAGTACCAATCCGCACCCAGACAACACCATGCCTAGAACCCAGGAAGCAGTAAGAGAGATGCAGCAGCAACAGAGACACAGAAAGAGACAGGACCAGATGGGCAATGACACCCACATCACACCAGAGAACAGGGCCAGACAGCAACAAAGCTGCCCACACTTGAGCCACAGCAAATGAAAGGGACAGGGCAGAATCTGGAAAACACAGCATCCAGAGCCTCCCAAGAAGCCTGAGCAATACTTGAGCAGGATTTAGGTTCTCAGCAAGGGACAGAGCTAATTTCGGGGCCAGAACCACACAAAGGGGAGACAAAGAGGGGGCCAAGGTGAGCCACCAGGGAGCTGAGTCAAAATTCAAAAACTGCTGCAAGAAGGTACAGCTTGGTTTTCACCACAACACCTAGGATCTAACAGCATCTACCCACACAATCCAAGAATATGGAAAGTGCCGGCCCTGGAGTCAGAAGGACCTGAGTTCTGAGCCAGCCTCCGACACTTAATCCACATAAACAAAAAAACCTAGCCATGTAACCTTGGGCAAGTTACTTAACCCCAATTGCCCTAAAGGGGTGGCTAGGTGGCGCAGTGATTAAGAGAGCCGGCCTCAGAGTTGGGATGACCCGAGATCAGATCCGGCCTCAGAAAATGAGCACCCCGGCATAAATAATGACTAGCCCTATAACCTTGAGCAAGTTACTTAACCCCAATTGCTTTAAAAAAAAAAAAAGAATGATCCAAATTCAAAGCCTGGTCCTGTAATGGAAATGCAAATTTAAAGATCTTCCCTGCCCCTAGGCCCTTAGATAGGCTTAAGAGACTCTGAGAACCTTACTTGACTAGAAAATATACTCTGCCCCCTAACAGTCTGAATGTGGTCACATGGAGCCTGTGGCAGGAGGCTTAGTTTTCAGGAATGACCACACCTTGATGCTGTGTGATTGGGCAGTGGGTGGTCAAGAGGGTGGTTACATTCTCTGAGCCCAGGAGAAGGCTATATAATCCCTGATGTGAGGCTTTGCTTTGGGACTCACTTTGAGAAGTGTTGTGTGATTTGACCAGATGAGACTCTGGGAAGCTGTTGAGAGCCCATTGGCTTTGAAAACCCAGACGTTGATGCTTCCCTCTCTGGTAACTGTGATTTGGTATTGATGTAATGGTTGGGCAGTTTGGAAGCCTGTCTGCTTGATGTGTTTCTCTGTGTTGTAACTTCTATCTGTACACTCTGAAGTTCGGGGTGCTGACCTTTTTCCCCTTAACTAGGTAAATGATCTATGTTTGATTGATTAAAGTAAGCTTGTTAACCCGTTTTGAGTTGCTTTCCTTTAGAAAAGCAGATCTAAGAACCTGTGTTGGCAGCCACCCTGGGGATGTTGGGGTGCTTGCTGCTACAGGTCCAGAAAATTGAAGAAATGCATTAGACTGAGAGAAACCAAAGAGGTAAATCCAGAAGAGAGAAATTCCACAACAAAACCAAATTGAGCATCAGGAGGTTGGGGACAGGGGTGGGAGGAGATGATAGACCCCCCACAATATAGTAGTATCTTTGAAATGTAATATGCAAACACAGGCATCAAGAAAATCGAAGAGAAGTCAATAAACTTATAAATAGGAAGGAACTATGAAATGAATTGTTTATATCCTAAAAGAATGAGGAAAAACCAAAGTGTCTTCTCAGTCTGCTAGAAAAAGTTAAGAAAGTCAGAGGCCCTGGGGATGGTTCTGTTTATCTTAGGAGAAGGCAGCAACAGGAGGGCCAAGGCAATGAACAGGGGATGAGAAGAGGAGGAAACTGTCTAAAAGAAGAGGGAACTAGGGGTGGCTAGGTGACGCAGTGAGTAGAGTGTCGGCCCCAGAGTCAGAAGGACCTGAGTTCAGATCCGACCTCAGACATTTAACACACAAACAAAAACCTAGCCGTGTGACCTTGGGCAAGTTACTTAACCCCAATTGCCCTCCAAAAAAAAAAAAGTAAAAAAAAAAGAAGAGGGAACTGTCTAATCGCATAACAGAGGAGTGCAAGAGATGATTATATGAAAAAGGAGGAACAGATAGGGAGAAATGTCATCCCATGAACCTCACTTTGAACTGAACCATACAGGATGGTAGAACACACATACACACACATTTATATTCACATGTACAAAAAGTTAGGTGTAGACATATATTTAAAACAATATGGAACTAGGAGGAACCAGGGAGAGTGTAGAGGGGGAGTTTAAAAGGAAGGGTAAGATAAAGGACAGATTAAAAGGAAATGGGGGCAGCTAGGTAATACAGTGAATAGAGCACCGGCCCTGGAGTCAGGAGAACCTGAGTTCAAATCCAGCCTCAGACACTTGACACTTATTAGCTGTGTGACCTTGGGCAAGTCACTTAACTCCAACTGCCTCACCTCCCCCCTCCAAAAAAATATGTGATAGGTGGGGCAGCTAGGTGGCGCAGTGAGTAGAGCGCTGGCCCTAGAGTCAGAAGGACCTGAGTTCGGATCCGGCCTCAGACACCTAACACACACAAACAAAACCTAGCCGTGTAACCTTGGGCAAGTTACTTAACCCCAACTGCCCTCGAAAAAAAAAAAGCAAAAAAAAAAATGTGATAGGGGGACAAAACAGATACAGTATGGATTACTAATGTTTAACTTTTTCACCATTTTTTTCTTTATTAATAAAAAGTGGGGAAGCACAAAGGAAAAAGAACAAAAGGACAGGATGAAGGGATACACAGAATTAATAATGTGAATGTGAACAGGATGAACTTACCCATAAAATGAAAGAAGATAGCAGAATTAGAAAATGCAATCCAACAAAATGTTGCTTACAAGAAAAACCCTTCAGCCTCAGACACTTAATACTTAGTAGCCACGTGACCTTGGGCAAATCACTTAACCCCAACTGCCCTGCCCTCCCCACTCCAAAAAAGCCAAAAAATAAAAAAGAATCAAGCTTCTGATTAGCTGGGCTGGCACTGAGAGAAGAGATATTTATGTTCTGCTGAAGGATTCAACTTGAAAGCTTTCCAAAATTTTGTAGGGAGTTACATATAAAGTGATACACAGGCACCATCTTCAAAAACTAAGGGTTTACATTAGCCTAAGGCTAAATTCCTAACCTTGGCATAGGAATTTAGGAAGAGAGTCCAAAGAAAGAGCTTTAACATTTTAGAACTCCTGTAGACAACTATATGTCTTACCAAGGAAGCTCGGTCAATCCTCCTTGCACGGCAATAGCAGACTTAACCCTATTTGCGAATTGTACTGCATCTTCATTTTCCTGTAAGGGAAGGTCAATGGTTAAACTTCTGAAAAGATTATTCCACCAGATTTTTTTAGAGTGAATTATTACATAGCTGTTGTAGTTAAAGAAGTCAACGTCACAATTTATCTAATTTATAATCTGGGTCAACCATAGAAAATGTTCTATCTTCAATCATATATACATATATATATGTATATGTGCAAGATATAAGCATCAATTCACATTTTATTTCATTTGGATATGTAATAAAGTTGCAGAAGAAAGAGGCAGCTTTAGGAAAGTGACTAAGTTTCATTTATGGTCTTAGACAACGTACAACTTTCAATAATAGGTCCATAGGTCAATGAAGCTAACAAGTTATCACAAAACTTTCAAATCTCCAAATGGCTCGAGATGTCAGTCTGATTTTATTGGGCTGTAGCTAAGCCATCATTCAAATCTGGAGTTTGACCTGCTGAGAATGTATTTGAGCAATTCAACTTTGGCAAAAAGGCTCATCCAGGTTGTTCAGAGTTAATGCAGTCAGAGTAATAAAGATCAAACATTATCTATATCTTACCTCTCTGGTCATCGGGGGCAGGTACCACACATCACAGACTATGGCCCAGCTGGTCATTATTCGAAGCAAGTAGTTCACCATGCTGTACTTACTACTGTTCCAAAATGCATCACCAAACTGAGGGTTATACTGCAAGAAAAGAACAAAACGGGGGTGGTTAGGTGGCACAGTGAGTAGGAGTCGGGAGGACCCGGGATCGGTTCCAGTCTCAGATACTTTAGACCCACACAAAAGTAACTGGCCGTGTAACCTTGAGCAAGTTACTTAACCTTTAAAAAAAAAGAACAAAATGCAGTCTTGTATACTTCTGAGCAGATTCTAATTCCCTCACACAGCTTCTGGGGACGG
This sequence comes from Gymnobelideus leadbeateri, assembly GCA_011680675.1. NCBI lineage: Eukaryota > Metazoa > Chordata > Mammalia > Diprotodontia > Petauridae > Gymnobelideus > Gymnobelideus leadbeateri. The sequence continues at coordinate 505,544 of WOXC01004029.1, forward strand.
CAGCCAAAACCTTTCACCTGACCCCATCGGCTATTTAAAAACACAACACATCTATTCAGCAATTCGAATTGCTATGGTTGCAAAAGAAAGAACTCTGAATAAGAGGTCAAAAAAAGATAAAGTTCATTCTTTTCACAAGAGCTACCAAAAACCTAGTCCAAGCTGACTCCTCCATTTGTTTGTAGACGTGCGGAACCTGTGGGCTCGGGACCACATGTGGCCCTCTTAGTGCTCAGATGAAGCCCTTTGATTGAATCCAAACTGTTTGGGATTTGACTGGGTTTGGATTCAGTCAAAGGGCTGCACTTGAGGACCTAGAGGGCCACATATGGCCTCGAGACCCACAGGTACCTCACCCAGTTTGGAGCATAATCCTAATGAGGCCAAGACTGCAAGCTGGGTCTGGATATACCACCTGACTTCCCAAACTAAAAAATGTTCTATTTCTAAGCCACAGACAGAACCACAAAACTCGGTTGTTTTTATTGATTTCTGCTATTCCCTATAAAGTAGAATGGTCCTCAGGTAAGAATGTATGGTTGATTTCATTTAAGCCATTACCACTAGTGACAAACATGAGAAAAAAAAGACCCTTCTGAAAGAATCAGGAACATTACTTTTCACACACAAAGCACAGCAAAATCACTAGTAAAACTGTAGCAAAAGAAATGGTTCATTTTCACATAATCACATTTTTTTAAAAACCTACCAATTTCATTTTTAAAATGGTATATAATATACCTTTATTGCAACTGGATATATGGTTCCTCCTATTTCAAAACTGCCCTTTTTAAACATCATGACCGAGGTGTTGTTTATACAGGTTCCTAGTCAAATAGACATAAAAAAGAATTTAAAAGTTACTCATGCTAAGCAAAATTACCCAGGTATTTCCTGGAAAATGAATTTTGTTCAAGACACACACACATTACACACTGCCATGACCATATAAGTCAAGGCTTGTCTAAAAAGCAGAGCAACCAGAAGCAACATTTCTTACATATTCAAGCTATTTCAACATCATGATGGGTTGTACTAATTCAAAACAAAAAAGCACTTAAAGCCCAAAAGGAATCCGTCTGGCACAAGCTACATTTTCTGCATGATTAAATTAAGGAAAATTAAAAAGGTCAGAAGGCAGCAGCCTTCAAGTGCTCGTAAGTAAAATACTCAGCAAGCCATGGAAGATCTAAGATGCCATGGAAAGAGCAAAACCAGAATGGACGTTGGTGAAAAAGTTAAGAAAGCAGCTGTTCCCACAAGCTCGCAGAGATGTAAGTTGTAAGAATTTCCAAAAGGACATTTCCCAATGGTCCCAGACCTCTATTTTTTCCACGTTGGTTTTTCACTCAGTCCTTAAGTATATTAAAGCCCAGTAATTAATCTTTGCTCTTACCTTCAGGAAAGATTAAAATGGGCAATTTCTTCTTATCGGCAATATGTTCTTTCAGTCTGAGAAGAAGGAAAAAGACCAAACGGGGTAACTTCAAAAATTAGGAAGGGTTTTCTATATTCTTTATAAGAGTACGGTAAGATAAAGGAAAAATGACGAGCTATAAGTCAAACAGATCACAAAAGAAGCAATGTCTTTCCTAAACAAACACAAAAGAGTCCAGGTTATGTGTAACACTGTAACCTCCTGAGGTCTGATTTTACTGAATCTCTTATGGATGTAGTAGAAAACCATGGACTGAGAAAACTGCGAAATTAGAAATAACAAAGAGGAAACAAAAGTATCATTTGTCTGCAGATTATTACTCTCTCCTTCTTTCTTTAATGATCACAATTTTATTCTCCTTTCCACAACTGACATCATTATGTTATCCCATTTTCTTTCCTTGTTTTTGGGCTCATCTTCCCCCTAGAGTCTGTGATAGTGAAATATGGGCAAGATAGAGACGTTCTCCATACTGACTCCCCATCATCCTAAGGACATTTTATAAACCATGCATCCTTTCTCTATCATTGTGCTAGTTCTGGTTTGAGGATGTTTGCTTCTCCATTTCTTAATACCCTATCTGTCAGATAGATAGATTAGACAGTTACACATAGATATGCGCATATTTACATATACACATTTACAGATAGCTAGATATACATATAAATATCTATCTATAAGTTGTTCTATTTTTAACCCAATAAGTGCCCATTTGGTTCTGAGCAGTAGAACAGCAGAGAATCTTTTATAATCTCATAAAAAAAGTCCACCATTATTATGCATTGTTATTTGAAGTAACTATTTACGCCTTTTGTCTTTACATCAGTAATTTCTGGGGAGTAATGAGAAGTTTCTTTCTTGCTAGCCTCCCTTCTAAGAAAGAAAAGCGATTAAACAAGCTCAATTTCTGCCCAAGTAGGTTTTCTGCCTCTGTCTCTTTCATATTTTATGACTTCCTGGGGGCTAAGCCATCTTTACAATCCATCAGCCTTCCAATCATCTGTCTACCCTCACCATCTGCCCTGATGCTACATACGCATTGCTCCTTTTGTTCAGAGCACAAGTATAACAATACTCTAATTCCTGTAAGCACCTAGGAGACACAGTGGAGAACACTTAGCAGGCTGGGCCCGGAGTCAGGAAGACCCAAGTTCAAATCAGACCTCAGGAAGGAGCTGACACTGTTTCACTCCCCTTTTTTCCCCTTATCTTTTTCGACACTGCTCCTGAGACTTTTCGGTCTCTATTGCTATATCCATATCTCAACTCATAACTCTGTGGTTCCCCCAAAGTTCTTTCCAGGACTATTTTCGGTCCCCATGTATGTATGTATGTATGTATATGTAATACACACACACACACACACACACACACACACACATATATAATTTGTAATAGACAAAATAACTAATTTGCTCAAAGTCATTCTTAAAACAATGTTGCTATTACTGTATACAGTATTCTTGTTCTGCTCATTTCACTCTCCATCATTTCATGCAAGTCTTTCCTTTTTTTTCTAAGATCATTGAGCTCCTCATTTCTTGTAGCAGAATAGTATTATGCCACAGCTTGTTAAGAGGGATTTTCTTGTTAGGAGTTGCTGACACCAGTAACATCCTAGGTCTGGAGGGACAAAGAGCTGGATGAGCAGAGAAATGAGATGATTTCCCCAAGGTCATAGGACATAGAGCACCAAACAGGGCACACTGCATCAAGGGATGTAATGGGAAATAACTCAGGAAGGGAGGCTGAGAGCCAGACCCTGACTGTGAAGAGTGCCATAGGACAAATGGAAGAGTTTTCATTTGTTTCTGTGGTAATGAGGAGCCACTGAAGATTCTGGAGCAGGCAGTTGGCATGGTCAATGAGGAGGGGAGAGACGTGGTTAGGCACGTGCTTTAGGACTTGGATGTCCCATAGTTATCTCAAACTCTAACTGTCCAAAAAAGAGCCTTTTCCTCTTTTTCCATCTTTTCCTCTAAACTGAATCCTCTTCCAAAGTTACCTCTTCTGTCAAAGGCACCTCTATTTTTTCAGTCACCCAGGTTCCTAATGATTCCTCTACCTCTCTCCCAAACCCTCTGCTATCTGGCTTCCAAACTCACTACTGACTTGAAGCTTCTCTTCCACGTTACCAACTCCTGGCAAATCCAATGGCCTTTCTTCAAGTCACATCTTCTTTGAGCTCTCAGTAGTATTTCACATTGACGAGCATCTTCTCCTTCTGAAACCTCCTTCTTTCTTCCTTCTCCTTTCACCTGCTACTCATAACTTCTCAATCTTTTTTGCTGATTCTTCATCCAATTCATGCTCCTTAACTGGGGGTGCACCCCGAGGTTCTGTCCTGGGCCCTCTTCTGTCCTCACCCTGGTAAGAGCATCAGCTTGAAGGGCTTCAATTATCTACTCAACATAGATTTCTAGATCTACAGAATAGTCCTAGTCTTTCTTCTGAGTTCCAGACCCACATCAACAATAGATAGTTCAAACTGGAGGGCCCACAGGCACCTCAAACTCAACATGTTCAAGACAGAGAATTCATTATCTTTCCCCTCAAACCCAGTCTTCCTCTGAACTTCCCCATTACTGCCAAGGGGACCACCCCCAGAGGCTGCATAGGGGAATGGAAAGAACACTCAGGTGTTGAGTCTGGGCTACGCCCCTATCTTCCTGTGCAACCCTGAGCAAGCTGGTTAATCTCTCCAGCCCCTCAGTTCCTCAAATGTACAACGGCAGCTGGATCAACTGGCCTCTCCCAGTCCTTTTCAGCCCTGTGTCCATCTCACCGTCAACATCTACTCACTCTTCCTCCCCTTCTACATTCATTAAGTTGCTAAATCTTAAGAAACAAGCTTAGGGACAGACAGTGACACTCACAAACATTTGTTCGGTTGTTTTCAATTGTGTCAGACTCTCTGTGACCCCATTTGGGCTTCTCTTGGCAAAGACACTGGAGTGGTTTGCTATTTCTTTCTCTGGTAGATTAAGACAAACAAAGGTTAAGTGGCTTGACCAGGATCACAAAGCTAGCAAGTATCTGAGGCCATATTTGAACTCAGGTCTTCCTGACTTCTGGCCCAGTGTTCTATCCACTTTGCCACCTGGCTGCCACTATACTAACTGTACCCTTGCCGTTTTACAACATTAATTTTGGGAAAAGATGAATAAGCGAAAAAAAAAAACAGAAAGCTATGCAACTGATATAGTTAATATAATAATGTTTATTGAGGACTAAATGCACTTAGGCTATAGACTAAGCACTATGCTACCATCAAAAGAGTGAATAAGGACTGGATTTTCAAAACTTTAATCTACTAGGGAGAAAGTTAAAAAACAAAACCTTACTTACCCCTACCCTTTCCAATCTTCTTATACCTTACACTTTCCCTCTAGATTCTGTGAACCAATGGCACTGATCTTGCTATTCCTCAAATAAGACACTACTCCATCTCTTGATCACTGGCAAGATCACTGGCAGTCTCCTACACCTGGAACCCTCTCTCCCCTCATCTCCACCCCAAGGCTTTCCTTGCTTCTTTCAAGTCTCAGAAAAAGACCAATCTTTTGAAAGAAGCCTTTCTTAGTCTTCCTTAATCTCAGGATGTTTCCTTTGAGATTAACTCAAATTTATCCAGTGTGTAACCCGACTCAAAATTATATGTCTGTGTATGCATACACATATGTACACACACATTTTTCTTGTTTATATGTAGTTGTCTGTATGATGTCCCCCCCCCTCCACTTAGGATGTGAGAGCAGAGATTATGTTCCCCCCTTTCATTATAATCCTAGCATTTAGCACAGTATCTGAAACACAGTTGGTGCTTAATAAATGCATGCAGACTTGTTGACTAGTAATAAAACTTTATCTCAACAATTTCTAGCAAAAAGATTAAACCTCTCTCTCTCTCTTTCTGTCACACACACACACACACACACACACACACACACACACAGCCCTATTCCACTGGTTATCTATCTATCTAGTCTTTTAGAAAGAAGGAGCTATTAGGACCACAGTTCTAACCTTTAGCAATTACAACCCTCTTAAAAGCAAAGTTCAATGTTTACTGCTACAACTAAGAGTATTTCTTACCTTTTGGTCACCAGATGTCGGTCCTTCATTTCTGAACGTTCAAACCACACATGTGGACAAGCCTTAACCATGGCCCTCTGAATGATTCCCATCAGTCCACCATGAACTTGACCAACCTGCAATCCATAATTATGTAAGTATTAAATAAACAAATAAAAATATGAAGAGCTATCCACAGAACCTTTTAGTAAATAATTTACCACACTCTCCTAAGAAGATCATATTTTTGTCTACAACCTATTCTGGTAGAGGAATGGCTATTGGCAAAAATGGTCTAATGAAAAAAAAATGCATAAAAAAAAAGAAACAAAACTTCAAATACCAAAACTGGTATTTAAGCCATAATTATTATAATGTCCAGGCTTCAAACATAAAGAGGAAAATACTGAAGCATCTCCCTATCCATAATTCCTACTTGAAAGCAGTATGGGCAGAAGGTATCATGCCACAAGTATAAGAAATAAGGAAATGAAAGAAAGAAAGAAAGGAAGGAAGGAAGGAAGGAAGGAAGGAAGGAAGGAAGGAAGGAAGGAAGGAAGGAAGGAAGGAAGGAAGAAAAGAAAAAAGGAGGCTTAATTTAATTAATTTAAGTAAACTTAAAATTCAGTTATGATCACTTGGGTACAAGAGTGCATCTTTCTTCCTCTCCTGAGCTATGCTACTTCTGATTTAATTTTTCCAACAGCAATTATTCAACAACAAGGTATTATATGCCCACTACACTGATAGGAATTTCAGAAAAGCAATGAGCCGGCCCCAGAATTGAATAGGAGAATGAGATTTGGCTGGGTCAAATTTAAGAAATGATGGTACAAAATGGCATAGAACATAATAATGCACAGCCAGGGTGCTACACTGGCACCCTAAAAATATGAAAAAACCCAAAGCCAGTCCCTCAGAGTAGTACAAGGACACTAAATCTGGGGTTAGGGCAGGGGTGAGGAACCTGTGGCCTCAAGGTCACATGTGGCCCTCTAGGTCCTCAAGTGCAGCCCTCTGACTGAATTGAAGTTTGAATTTGAATCTAACTGAAGCAAGTCAGTTCTCTGAACTTTTGTTTTGTCATCTGTAAAATGAGTGTGTCATCCATTGTGATCTCCTGGGTCTTTGTCTCTTAGAACTCTAGTGCTCTGATCCATGTGATTCTCCAACATGGTGGAAGGATTCTCCATGGAGAGTTTAAGGCATGAAAATACTGACCTGAGAGCTGGTAAAAGGAAGACCCACAATGATGAACCCACAGATTCCAATAATGTCGTGCCAAGGATTGTGTTTTGGTTTCTTGGGGGGGAGGGGGGAAAGAGGTATAAAAATAATTATGGTACTAGTCTTGCTGGCATGAAGCTTATATCTAAATGGTTTTTATAACTGCCTTACCAGTTAAACCAATTCAGATTTTAGAATAACTATATTTACGCAAACCTTGGTTTACTAGTTATGTTTTATTGTTAAGTATATCCTTGATGTACCTATGTTGTCCTATTAGGACTATCAATTAAAAAATTAAGATTCATGTTGAGTTCATTGTACTCAGTAAGAATGTCCTGATTGGGAACCATACCTACCCTCAACAATCCCAGCTTGGCAAAATGCTCAAGAAACAAAGTAGGTGTTTAATAAAAGCTTACTGACTATTGATTAACAATATTATTTGGACACCAGGAATGGACCTGGATCTACATGTATACTTTTGAAGCTAGCTAGCAGCAAGATGATACTTTATTTATCTGCTTGGCTCACCACTTAACGAACAGAACAAACATACTTAAATATGTGTGTATAATTTTTTTAAAAATTATTGCTATAACTATACCTTCACAGGAAGTATCTGATTTTATATATTTTTTCTTCTTTTGCATGAAGTCTCAGTCTATGCAAAGGGCCTTGGTAGAGATGAAAAAAATTATAAATCTAAAAATTTTACTCTTCAAAAATTAAGGATGATTTAAAATATAGTTTTACCTGAAGGTAATGGCATGGCCTCAACCTAACTCAAAGCCTCTATGAGTTCTGAGTCATATCTGGAAATGTGTCATCCATACACAAAAATTAGCATTCTAATGAGTCAAAAACAATGTATCTGAATCATTCACAAATGGCACTGGTGACTAGACAGTGGATTGCTCTTACCATGGCATAGCATCCATCAGTGGTCAAGATCAGAACATCTATCGGAGAAGTATGGTTGGCAACACAAATGCCTCCTTTCTGTGGTCGGTACTCTCTGCAATTACAAAAAAAAAAAAATTACCACCAACCCTTCTAAGAGAAAGGTGCCACCAGATCAGTCTAATGAAAACTTAAGAAGAAGGATGATCTACATTTTATCTGAATAAAGTCAAAGGCATTTGGCTGAGCGCAGTCTGCCCCTTGAATGTCAACAAGCATTTATTAGGCACCTACTATGTATCAGAACTCAGCTAGAAGAGAACACAGACAAAAATGAAAGAGTCTCATCCTCAAAGATCTTACATTCAAGTGACAGATACACCATGTATGTAATTAAGCACATATAAAATAAATACACTCAAAATACAAGGTCATTGGTGCAGCTAGGTGTCACAGTGAGTAGAGAGCCAGCCCTGGAGTCAGGAGGACCTGAGTTTGGATCCAGCCTCAGACACTTAAACACAAACACACACCAAAAAAAACTAGCCATGTGACCTTGGGCAAGTTACTTAACCCCAACTGCCCTCCAAAAAAAAAGCAAAAAAAAATTAAAATTAAAATTAAAAGAAAAAACAAAATACAAAGTCATACATGTTAAGGGGAAAAGGTCCTAGAAGCAGAAGGGAATCAGGAAAGCCTTCCAGTCAGAGGTAGAACCATAGCAAAGAGAATAGCATGACATCAGTAATAGAAATGCAAATTTAAAGATCTTCCAGGACCACAGGCCCTTTGATAGGCTCAAGTGACTCTGAGAACCTTCCTTGACTAGAAAATATACTCTGCCCCCTAACAGTCTGAATGTGGTCACATGGAGACTGTGGCAGGAGGCTTGGTTTTCTGGAATGGCCATACCTAGATGCTATGTGACTGGGCAGTGGGTCAAGAGGGTTGTTACATTCTCTGAAACTGGAGAAGGCTATATAATCCCTGATGTGAGGCTTTGCTTTGGGGTTCACTTTGAGAAGTGTTGTGTGATCTGACCAGATGAGACTCTGGGCAGCTGCTGAGAGCCCCCCAGCTTTGAAAACCCAGATGTTGATGCTTCCCTCTCTGGTAACTGTGATTTGGTATTGATGTAATGGTTGGGCAGTTTGGAAGCCTGTCTGCTTGATGTGTTTCTCTGTGTTGTAACTTCTGTCTGTACACTCTGAAGTTCGGGGTGCTGACCTTTTTCCCCTTAACTAGGTAAACAATATATGTTTGATTGATTAAAGTAAGCTTGTTAACCCATTTTCCTTTAGAAAAGCAGATTTAAGAACCTATGTTGACAGCCACCCTGGGGATGTTGGGGTGCTTGCTGCTACAACATCGCAGGGTGTTTTTAGGATTTGCTAAACAGCAATAGCCTATTCAAGGACAAAGAGTATTGTGAAAGGACCACTTAAGAGAATTTCAGTTTCTATTGGGATATGGGCCTTCTTGGCATAAGGTTCTCCTCTATTTCTTCCAGAGCATTTTCTCCAATTCCAAATCGTACTGTTTAAATGGTAGGCTCAAATTCTGAAAGAGCCTGTATAGCAAGAGGGATAATTTGCATTCGAGTAACAGTCAAAGTTTGTCCAGCTACAGAAAAAAGCTTGACTTGGGCCCAATGAACTTAAGTTAAATGCAAACTGAAAATACCCAACAAAAATTGACTTTCTAGGGAGCACAAAAATCAAATCACTGAGATGAAGACACAGATTAGCATTTTTTCTTTGTTTTTACTCATAAAATTATAGCTGGAATGAACTCTGAAATCATCTAGCCCAACCAATCAACCACAGAGAGCTTAGGTGCTTTTAAATGTTAAGCTCCTTGAGGGCAAGGAATGTCTTTTGACTTTTTTTGTATCCTCAATACTTAGCCCATTGCCTGGCACATAGTAGGTGCTTAATAAATGTTTGCTGACTGACTGGCTCCTTCAGAGTCATGCAACTAGTTGGTGACAGAGTCAGGATTAAAACCCAGGTCTTCAAAATCTCAGCATGATATCCTATATATTAACTCTATAGTATTAAAAACTTTGGTAGGGCCCATTGATGTTCAGATGAGACTTGACCCATTAACAAATGCTTCTCCTATGTAAAGTACTCCTCTGTTATATGTTACTCTAAGGAAGAATAGTCACATTCCATCAGACTGCTTTCTACACACTTTTAAAACTCAAAGGCCAAAGCCCAAGGTTCATCTTGAGTGTCATTCTTTGCCTTATAGACCTCCTTTGGTCAAGACTATGGACCCTTTCTCAGAACAATGTTCTTAAATGAACAAAAGAAAATACAGAGGATTAAAAGGGAAAGCAATATACTAAAACAAAGGTTTCGATAAATTTTAGAAACCAAGTTCACAGACCTCAGGCTAAGAACCTCTGACCAAGAGAATCCTACCTGAGATTCTCTTGTACTCACTTGTTATGGTAATGAATGGTACCAGAAAGGGATCTGACACAGATCCTGCAGCAAGTCAGGTGGACCAGTTCACTCAGCCAGTTCTTTAACCTGTAGGAAGAAAAGAACTGAGTGAAAATGGAGATATACTTGAAGACTAGATTGCAAGTTGTTATTATTTATAGTATAAAGAACAATAAAAGGGATTGATGAAAGGTGCTAAATATTTGATATTTGCAAAGTGCTAAATATTACTGAACAAAAGCACATTAACTGAATTTATTGCTCACGTCAGTCCTATAAAAATTAGGTACTCTGGGTCTTATTATCCTAATTTCGAGTTCCAGGATGATTTTTGTAGAGCAGTGTACTTCAGATTTTCATCTAATTCTGTGGCACTCAAAGTATACCCAAGATAATTTAAGATGTGGTAGTGAGAGTTAATAGTAGAAACATCAAGATAGCAATACAGAGAATGTTTTCCATTTAAGATGAAACGAATGGAAAGCTAAGATGACTGAACAGCAGAAAGTACAGTGAGTTCCCCCTAAAACAAACTCCTCCACACAGATCTAGAAAACATATTAGACCAAATCCTGATCAGAACATCTAAGAAAAAAAATCACAGTGAGGCAGTTTTTCAGTCCAGGTCAACAAAGGAAGACAAACAGAAAGGTCTGTGAATGCTATGGAGAGGATCTGAACTAGGGGTACCATGTGGAGAATTCCTACCCACAGAGAGGCTGTGAACCAGGGCAAGAGGAAGTCCAGAGCCAATATGGAAGCCATTAAACCCACATACAGCTCAGAAACAAGTACAATGGGGCACTTCTGCCACTCACTTGCTACTTTGTTCCCAGTCACAGATCCAGAGAGGACTGAGGAAGGACCCTGCACCCAGGAAGAACATTCAAGGATAGACTCTAGGCTGTGTACCCAGAGAGGAGCAAGTTTGGAAGCAAGAAGCAGCTATGTGGCTTGGAGAAATCTTCAGTCATTGGGTATGGGGTATGGCCAAGAGGCCAGGAACATTTTAGCACAGGAAGAGGATGAACACCAGGGCAGGAAGAGGTCCTGGATTCATCACTGGGGTATGGGGAGAAGGAGGTGCTAACTCCCTGTAGAGGGCAGGAAGAAGTGCCAATTAGCATCTCTGTGTTCTCTGTGTTTCACTACCCAAGCCCAAGTCATAGATCTAGGGAGGACTGGGGAAGCAGACCTGTGATTAGGGGTAGTATTGCAGGGGAAGGAGCATTCAAGGGCCCTAGATGCATAGCCAGAGAAGAGAAGGTCCAGAAGGAAGCAGCAATCATGGAGTTGGAGGATCCCATGAGCAAAGCAGGGTCTTACTTCCCATTTTCAAGCCCAGTCTGAACCCAGCAGAGATAATAACCACAGAAGGGATCCCAATCGAAAGGGAAGTTTACTCTTCCTTCTCTCTGAACTTCTCAGATCACAGAAAGTAGCTAAAGCAGTAGCAGTCTAATGAAATTCCCAAGGTCTGCTGCCAAATTCAAACCCAGAGCAGGAACTTGCAGAGTTCAGAGGAGGGGGCCAGATGATTTTAAGAAGACTAAAAGCTTGCAGGTGCCTGCTTGAGCTGCATTTAAGACCCTGTTTGCCTCAATTTCTCATCTATAAAATGAGCTGAAGAAAGAAAAGGCAAACCATTCCCAAAAAAAATATAAAAAGGGGTCACAAAGAGTCAGGTATGTTAACAACTAAACAACAACAACTATAAATGAACAGAGTTTAGAATACAATATGCCAGAAGTGAAGGATATCAGCTTACAACTAAGAATAACTTACCCAGCAAAACTGAGTATCATCCTAGAAGGGTTTTGGAAAATGGAAAAATGTAACTTAAATGAAATAGAGGACTTCCAAGTATTCAGGATGAAAAGATCAGAGATATGCAGAGACTTTCAAATGCAGACACCAGAGTCAAGAAAAACAGAAAGGTAAACAAGAATGAATAATCATAAAGAACTAAATAAGGATAAGCCAATTATATTCTAGCATAGGGAGAGGATACATGTATCCCCCCTAAACCTTATCATGATCAGACCTCATAGAGGGAGTCTAATTAGATAAAAGACTGGGAGTGGTTCAGTTACACCTAGAAGATCTTAAAAGAAGAATGGAAAGGGAGGGGGAAGGGAATGAATAGTCTAAAGAAAGAAAACAAGGGGAAGTTTGGGGAAAATTATTTTACATAACTAGAGTATACAAATACCATTTAAGTTTATACAAACAAGGAGGAAAAGGGTGGGGAGAGTGGTGGGCCCTTAAACCTTACACTCATCAGAATAAATCAAAGGAGAAAAGAATACACACACACACACACACACACACACACACACACACACAGAAATAAGTTTATTTCTTCTGCTATGGCAAAGAACTGTATACTAAGTGGTTACAATGAGGGGATGGCTGAAAAAGCTACTGTACATATATACATATGTGTGAGCATACATATATATAAACTATGTACATATATAATATTCATATATGTATACACACATATATGCATATACATATATACAGACAATTACTAGACTGCTATGGTGCTACAAGAAATAACCAAGAGAACAGTTTTGGAGAAAGCTGGAAGGACTTTTATAAACTCATGCAGACTGGAATAAGCAGACCCAGAAGAGTGACTTATACAATGGCAACAATACCACAAACAACTCTGAAAGATTTAGAAATTCAGAGTAGTAAGCTGACCAAATAGTATTCCAGGAAACTAATGATGAAACATGTTACCCACTTCCCTCATAAAAAGGTAAAAGATTTAGAGTGAAGAAAGAGACAATTTTTTGAATATGGCAAATGTGGAAATCTGTTTCGCTTGATTATTCTTTTTCTTTGTCAATTGAGAAGGGGGGCTGGGAGAGAGAAAGAAAAAGTATATTTTTGCTTATTGAAAAAAATTCATTAAAAAAAGAATGGGAATGGGAAGATTTAATTCACTAAATAGATCACTAAATGTATGCAAAAATAATCACACAAGCTATATAGATTCATCTAACAAAGAGTAAGTACTATTTAGGCATGAATGAAAAATAAAACATTTTACCTGCTATTGGGGAGCTGCCCAACCATAGTAGTTCCTATAACCAGCAAGCTAATCCCAAAGAAGGCCAAAGTAATGCTGTAAAACAAGATAATAGATGGAAAAGTTAGTTGTGCCCTCCATAAAGGGCTGCCAGCAGGATCATTGTGGCTAGTTTGGTATGGATGTGGTTACTGTGCATTACTTACTTTGGCATGTCTGGGTAGTGTGTTTTTGCTTGACTTTTTTTCTTTAATAAAATGTTACAAAAGATAATTTTGGAATTCAACTGATTAAAAAAAAATCCACATAAAAACAAATTACAGCATAAAGGGATAAAAAGCTTGGTGGCTCTGTCTTCAGAGCTATAACAAACACTCACATACTATTCATTCTAGAGACTCGAACAGGACAGACACACCATCCTTTGGCTTCGTGTATTTTCTCTGGCCATCCCCTATGCCTATAATGCCCTTCCTTCTCGTCTCTGCCTCCTGGTTTCCTTCAAGGCTCAGCTAAAATCCCATGTTCTTCAGGAAATCTTTCCCAAATTCTCTTAATTCTAGTTTCCTCCCAAACAAGCATACATATTTGTCTCCCCCATTAGAGTGGGAGCTCTTTGAGGACAGGGTTGGATGGTCTTTTTCCTTTTTTTGTATCTGTAACATTTAGCACAGTGCCTCACATATAAGTAGGTATTTAATAAATGTTTACTGACTGAATGACATGTTTATCACACTTTCAGATTTACAAGGCACTTTCTACCAGGCAAGCTTATGAGGTTAAGTAAAACACCCATTTTATAGATGAGAAAAGCAACTTGCTCTAGTTAATACAGTTAGTCATGTTGGGACTCCAAAATGCTGTATTAGCATATCAGAGGTTCAGAGACAATTAACATGTCACATCTATTCCTTATCTTTCCTTACCTGGGCAAATTTAACAGCCTCCTCATTTTCAAAGATACCCAGGAACCCTAACAAGGAAGCTTAGATCTTTTAACTACTTTGTAACTACTTAGTATCTACTCAAAGAAAATGTGATGAGCTTAGGACACAAAGATCTAAGTTTTAAAACTTTTTGAAGGAAATGTTTTAATTTTGAAAAAGTCACTGTGTTTTACAAATGGAAAAAGGAACAAAGGAGTAGTTTAACTCAAACTTAAAATTTAAAAACACCACCACCACCCTCAAAGTTTTCTTGAACCTTTTTTTCCAAGAGAGTTGGCTACATTATATAAGATTAAAAATGAGGGGAGAAAAGCTCTGTTCCAGTATAACATTGCACAGAATCATTCTCTTTATTTTCTAGTCCGAATGGTAAAATAGCATAGTAAAATACTGATCTTCTACAATGATCTCAGGGGTCAGATGTAGCTACACTGCAAAGAGTCTCATATATAGTAACAATTAGTGCTAAGAAAACACCAGCCTCCATGTCTATAACCTGTCAGGAATGGTTTTCCTAAAGACCCATTTGGATCCTGCTTTTAATTATGGACAAATAGCAAAGAATGAACTCTTCTGAGAAGTGTACATTGCCCTATATTTCTCTCCTAAACTTTGAGGGGGATATATGACATATATTTATCTTATTTTGTTCATAGAAACATACTGGCATATTTTCACAAGACCAGTCTTAAGAGAGATGACTAAAAATCATTAGGAAACTTGGCTAGCAAAGTAATAAAATCTATCAGTTATAATATTAAAACGTGACTGTAAATCTTATTTTGTGTGTCTTTAAACAAACCATACAAGAAGAAACGTCAATACTGATTGAGAGCCATGATCTATCCAACACATTAAGACATGGTTTATAAAAGAGGAGTCTTCCATAATAAGGTCACCTCAGGTTCAAGAATTAGTGTGACACCAATAACAGCAACATCATGTGATGACCAACTATGATAGACTTAGCTCTTCTCAGCAATGCAATAATCTAAGACAATTCCAAAAGACTCATGGGAAAATGCTATCCACATCCAGAGAAAGAACCATGGAGTCTGAATGCCGATCGAAGCACACTATTTTCTTTTTTTTAGTTTTTTCTTTCTCATGGTTTTTCCCTTTTGTTCCGATTCTTCTTTCATAATATGACTAATGTGGACATATGTGTACTATAATTGTACATGAATAACCTATATCAAATCGCAGACAGTCTTGGGGAAGGCGGAGGGGAAGGAAGGGAAAAAAATTTAGAACTCAAAATCTTATACAAGTAAATGTAGAAAACTAAAAATCAATTAATCAATTTTTTTTAAAAGTTAGCATAACACTCTCCAAATGCTATTATATATCTATTACCTTTTATCTAACATATATACTATTTATCTAACATAATGTACTATTATTACCTTTTATCTAACATCCAAGAATTTCTCCAAGTACTTCCTGAATATATACACAAACCCAATGATTCTTAAAGCAACACTACCTATAATTATTATAATTATTATAATTCTATAATAATTATATACATTCTATAACCCACTGTTTAATATACTATGCCCTCTTATTAGAACTAAAATATTCTAATATTAGGTGACTACCAGGATACAGGAGATATATACTAGATGGATGAATAGGATTTGATGGAAAAGATATTTACCCTCTTTCAGTTATTACCTCTATTAGCTTCTGATCTTTCAGATTAAAGTTTTTAGCTTTTAAAACTTAATCTCATATGTCAACCCTTTCATTTCTGTTATTCTCTGAGTTAATTCCATCTCCATTATTTCTTTCCTGGGGCCTAGAAACTAGAACTGCAATGAATTATACAGGTAAGTACAAATACACAATGGTTACATATATTTTGTTTGTGTGTATGTGCATGTGTATATAAACACTTAAGTATATATACATTTATGTATACACATGTGTGCATATATATATATTCTTACATTTAGCACTAGACATTAATATTAGATTTCCACCCACCTTCCATCAATCTCATTTCACAAAATATTTTTTTATCATTAAAATAAAACAGGATGGTTAAACACAAGTCAGTCTAACCCATCAGAGTAATACTCTCATGGCTTACCGAAGAGGAAGAAGGAAACAGTAACGTACTATGACTCCCAGAACCCACACCATGGTTAACCGGACACTGATATACTGGAAGTTAATATTTGTTCTTGTGAGAAGATTCCAAGACACTAATTCCTCTGAGGAGAATCTCTGAGTCACTTCATCTTCTACGATGGCTTCAAATCCCTTCTTGGAGAAATAGAACACATCAGACAGCTCAAAGTCCCTCCCTCGATGTCCAGATATCCCTTTCTCCATAGGCGACTCATCTCTCTGGATAATACCTGAACAAGAAAACACCCCAGCATGAGGACACATCCTGAGATAAAGGTTCATGATCTAATTTACAGGCATGTATGTGTGGACCAAACCACATACAAGTAAATTCTTGTGTGCTTAGAGGGGGCTATTCTATAATTCACTCATTGGTATAGTTCACTGGTTTTTGAAAATAAAAACAAATCCTCACCCCCCCCAAAAAAGAAAGAAAATAATATAAAAATTTTAAATAAAAATTTAAATTTCAAAGTTAATTTTTTTAAAATCCCTCCAACCTTATGAGGACCTTGTACAAGTCAAGTAAAATGACAATTTCCCCATAATCCTAACTCATACAAAGATCTTTGTAGATTCTTATAGATGGAGAATCCATACTGTAGACTCTTAATTTTAGGTCAGAGTTCCAAAACCCCCATTAATGCTCCCTTACAAGGAAGTGCTGATTGGACAAAATTCAAAATTTCTGGTTTTTTAAAACATACCCTCCCAACTCTGACCCTTTTTTGACCCTTAGCTTTCTATGATTTCCTGTTATTTCCTCAGCTAGGGCAAAGGGCAGTAGAAATCTCCTTCCCAAAGGAGTAGAAAGAGGTGCCTAGTGAGGACTGTTTGAGCAATAAAGGATATTAATCACAAGGCAAGCAGTGCAGTTAGAGTATTAAGAAATGAATGTGGTCCATGCAGCTTTGGTGCTAGCCTTCCAAGGGCCAGTAACAACACTACCTTATAACCATACAATTCTTTCAGGTTTGTATGGTGTTTTTCTCACAGCAATCCTATCAAAGTGCTACTTCAAGTGTTATTACATTCATTTTGCAAAGAAAAAATAATTTCTTCTCCAAAAATGAAATTGAAGTCATCATAAAAATATTGAATCCCAAAGATCAAATCCCAAAGAAGTTTTGTAATTTGTACAAGATCACCAAATATTAAAATAGTGAAGGGGAAAGCTAGGTGGCGCAGTGAGTAGAGAGCTGGCCCAGGAGGACCTGAGTTCAGATCCAGCCTCAGACACTTAACACACACACACACACACACACACACACACACACACACACCCTACCCAAGTGATGTTGGGCAAGTCACTTAACCCCAATTACCCTCCAAAAAGCAAAATAAAAAATAAATAAATAAATAAAAATAATGAAGGACTTCAACCTGATCCTGACTCCAAGTCTCATACTCCTTTTTTAAATTAAATTTCATTTTTAATCATAAAAACCCATTTTCTCCCCTCACAACCCCCATCCCACTTCCAAATGAGAAAGAAAGAAAAATAAAGTCACCGTTGCAAACTTGTATAGTCAAGCAAAACAAATTTTCACATTGACCACATCCAAAAACAACAACCACAACAACTCGTTCTTCAATGAGTCTTTCATTTTTCTATCAGGAGGTGCATAGTAGCATGGTTCATTGCATAATCTTCTGGACTCAACTGGTCATTACACTGACAGAATTCCTAAGTCTTTAAAAGTCATCACCATAATATAGGGTGTTTCAAAAGTCTTTGTGCAGTTTTAAGTCTTGCTAAGTTAAAAAACTATACTAAGGTTTTTAAATACCCCTTCTTGTAGTCATTTCATAAATTGTTTTCTTGGTTCTGCTCATTACATGTAAGTTTTTCCAGTTTTCTCTGAAAGTATTCCCTTCATCATTCTTAACAGTTGAAGAGCAATCCATCATATATCCATAAAGAATTAGATACTGAATGGCTGCCCATCAATTGGGGAATGGCTGAACAAGTTATAATATTTATATGCTATATAAACAAGTTATAACTTATGTGTATATGTAATACACACGTAAATTCAGAATTTGTTTTACGTAGGATTAATTTCTTCCTCAATCAACCTTCTAATTTCCTTTTCCTTGCTATTTCTCTGTTGAGTGAAATGTATCTCTTTTGTCAATTCTCTGTGTGTCCATGTGTATATGTATATGTGTGTGTGTGTTCTTCCTTCTCTTTAATTTATTGAGATGAGTGAGGTTTAAGTGGCAGCCACTCCTCCTTTCCACCCTTTTCTCCTTGTTTGTATAGACTTCTACTTACACACCCCAACTATATGAAATCATTTACCCCCAACTTCCTTGTTTTCCTTCCCTACAGCATTTGTTTCATTGTCTCCTCCCTTTCCATTCTTCTTTTAAGATCATCCAGATAACAGAACCACACCCTAGCTTCTAGCTAATTAGACTGCCGGAATGAGAAGTGATCCTAATAAAGTACTGAGGACGTAAATGCGTCCTCTCCTCATAATAAAATATAAGTAGTTTTTCCTTATTAAGTCCTTCATAATTGTTCATTCTTGGTTCCTTTTTCCTCTTTCTCTTGATTCTTGTGTTTATACTTCAAAGATTCTTCACATCTCTGCTCTTTTCATCAGGAATGCTTGGAAGTGCTATATTTCATTTGAGTTACATGTTTCCCCTATAGGACAAAGTTTGCCATCTGGAACATCATAATCCAAATGCTCTGCTCCTTTATGGCTATTAAATCATTGGGGTTAAACTGTATGTGATCATGACTGTTACTCCCTAGCACTGCAGTTTTCTTTGACCCAGAATTTTGGTCATAATATTCTTGAGATTTTTCATTCTGAGGTTTCTTTCAGGAGGTGACTAGTGGATTCTTTCTATTTCTATTTTGCCTTCTGGTTCTAAAAGAACTGAGCAATTTTCTTTCATGAAGGAGGCCAGGAAAGCCAGAGGGCAGAGATGAGGAGGAAGAGTGTTATGGGAATGGGAGAGAACCAGAGAAAATAAATGGAGTCAGGAGATAGAATGTCTTGTCTGAGGGACAGGAAGGAAGTCAGTGCCACTGGCTCAAAGAGTCCATGAGGAGAACACAAGGTAACTTTGGAGAGAACAGTTTTGTTGAAGGATGAGTTTGGAAGTCAGATTGTAAAGAGTTAAGAAGAGAGGGGCAGCTAGGTGGCACAGTGAGTAGAGCCCTGGCCCTGGAGTCAGAAGGACCTGAGTTCGGATCTGGCCTCAGACACTGAACACACAAACAAAAACCTAGTCGTGTGACCTTGGGCAAGTCACTTAACCCCAACTGCCCTCCAAAAAAAAAAAGAGTTAAGAAGAGAGTAACAAGAAAGGAAGTAGAAAGGAAGTGGAAGTACGTACTATAGACAGCCCTCTCAAGAAGGTCATTCATAAGAGGGAGAAGAGATATGGGATGGATCAAGTGAGGGTTTTTTGGAGGATGGGGCATAGGCATGTTTGTAGGCAGTAGGCAAGCATCCAGGAGACTGGGAGGTGTTGAAATAAAAGAGCGGGGATGAAAGACGGGACAATCTGCTGAAGAAGACAGAACGGAATGAAATCCAGCAAGAAGGGATAACTCACTTTATGTGAGACTGGGGTGAAGGAAGAGTACATATGAGTGTGTGTGAAAAGAAAGAACTGGAACAGAAAAGAATTCTATAGAGGAGAGACTTGGGAAGATAAGAGGTACAAAATTTTGTCAAACAGCCTCCCTGAAAAATAGAATGGACCAAACAGAAGTTAATGACGCCATGACACAAGACTACTAAACAGAGTCAAAGGATTGGAAAAAAAAAAAGGTAAGTTCTCTCCTGGAAGAGAAATCAAGGAAAAAGAATTTAAGCATCATTGGACTATGTGAAATTCATAACCAAAACAAACAAATAAACCTGGGTATCTTATTTCAAGAAATCATGAAAGAAAACTCCCCAGGTATCTTAGAACCAAAGGGCAAAGTGAATAGTGAAAAAACAATTTGCTTTCTGAAGCCACCAAATGAACATTTCTGGAAATATCATAGCTTCAAATCAGGAGCTTCAAGCTCAAAGAAAAAATCGTGCGAGCAGCAAGAAAGAAAGAGTCTAAGTACCAAGGTACCAAAGTCAGGATCACAAGGAACCAGAGTCAGGATCACACAAAATTTAGCAGCTACAGAAGCAAAAGCATAGAATATGCTATTCCAAAAGGTAAAAGATACAGGCTTTCTCTGTAGGGGAAAAATATACATTTAATGAAATAGAGGACTTCTAAGCATTCCTGATTAAAAGTCCAGTGCTAAGTAGAAACTTGGAAATATACAATTGGGGATAAAGAGAAATACAAAATATAAATTCAAGAGAGGAATTTTTAAAAAGCCATTAAGAAAATGAAGTATTTGGATTCTAAAGGGGAGGGGAGGGATGATAAAAACATCCCCTAAGAACAGTGTGTGTCTACCTGTCACCCAGGTCTCACCTATAGCTCCAAGTACACTCAGAGGCCACACCTTAGTAAATCATCTAGGCAGACAAGCTCAATTAGGTTGAGAAGAACCAAAGGGCCTCAAACTAGAAGGTGATTTAGGAGGGGTATCTACTCCAAGCATGTGAAGACTTCCCAGTAGAATAGGCGGATATGAACATTTTGTTTCGACAGGCCATGAAGGCAGCAGAATCAAGCATTGTGGGGTGAGTAGAACTTAGTCAGACACCAAAGGCACAGAGGTCATCCACTGTAGCCAGGGACACTGCCAACCATCTTGACTTGTGATTTGCCACTGAGCTCCAATGATTCTGGAAGAGGGAAGCTGACAACTTCCTGCAACTCTGCCTCATTTAAACCCAATTTACTCATGAGTCAAAAGGGAATGATGTCATTCTGGTTCTCTTTGAGCACAATGGATAAAAAACAAAAACAGTGATGTCAGCAGCAGTCACAGAGTGAGCTGAGATGGAGACCCTGGGAGTGATTTTTGTTATGTTTCAAAGCAATAAAGGAAAGACAAGGGAAGGGGAAGGAAGAAGCATAGAAAAGGGAAGAAAAAAGTAAGAATAGGGAACTTATTTCACATAAGTAGAAGTCTATTTAAGGGGTTGGGGGGGAGGGTGACAGTCACCACATTTGAACTGATGCAAAATGAAATAAAAAGAACCTGAGAAACAATTTATACTATAATATATAAACCTTGTAAAAGTGAGCAGTTCTGAAGAACTTAAGAACTCCTATCAATGCAATGATCAGTTACAATTCCATATGATTGATGGTTAGAATGTTGCCCAATATCCTGAAAAAGGTAACTGACTTGATATGTGGACTCAAACACAGAATTCTGGATATAAACAGTGTGTCGATGTTTGTGCAAATTTGTTGCAAAAGTCTTGTTTTATTTCCCCATTGTTGGTTTGTTTGGTTTTTTTTTTGGGGGGGGGGGAAGGCTAGGCAAATGGCAAACTCTTGCCAATTGAAAAAAAAAGATTTAAAAAATTTTTAAAATCTTTAAAAAAGAGAAACACTTCAGGGGAAAATATGGTCATTCAATGAAATAGAGGACTTTCAAGTATTCTTGATGAAAAAGCCAGAGCTGAACAGAAAATTTGACTTTCAAATATAAGAAGCAAAAGAAGCATGAGAAGGTAAACAGGAAAAAGAAATCATAAGGAACTTACTAAAGTTGAACTATTTACATTCCTACATGGAAAAATGATAATTGTAACTCGTAAGACTTTTCTCAGTATGAAGATAGTTGAAGGGTGTGTGGAGGTGTGTGGGGGTGTGTGTGTGTGTGTGTGTAGGAGGGTGTATGTGTATATAAATATATATGTGTGTGTATATATGTATAGGAGGGTGTATGTGTGTATAAATGCATATGTGAGTGTGTGCATATGTGTGTACATAGACAGAGGGCACAGGATGAGTTGAATAGGAAGGGATGATATCTAAAAAGTAAAATTAAGAAGTGAGAGAGGAATATAATAAGAGGAGAAAAGGACAGATAGAATAGGGTAAATTACCTCATACAAATGAGGCAAGAGAAAATTGTTACAATGGAGGGGAAGAGCAGGAAGGTGAAAGGGAATGGATCAACCTTTACTCTCATTGAATTTGGCTTAAGGAGGGAATAACATACATACTCATTTGGGTATCTTGCCCTACAGGGAAATGGGGGGATGGAAAAATAGGGGAGATGATGGAGGGGAGGGCAAGTTGGGAGAGAAGGCAGTTAAAAGTGACAGGGTCAAGGTAGAGAATAGAATGGGTGGGGGTGGGAGAGGATGGAGGGAAATGTGGTTAGTCTTTCACAATATAACTATTATGGAAATATTTTACATAACTACACATGTACAACATATATTGAATTTCTTATCTTCCCAGTGGGTATGAATGAGGAGGGAAGAAGGGAAAGAACCTGGAAACCAAAGTTTTTAAAAACAAATGTTAAAAAAAATTTTTTAATTGTTTTTTTGTATGCAACTGGGAAATAAGATATGCAGGCACTGGAGTATAGAAATCCATCTTTCCCTACTAGAAAGTTAAAGGGGGTATGAGGGAGGATATAGGAGAAAGCAGATTGGGGAAAGGGGTACTCACTATCTTGGGGTGGGGGTAGGAAAAAGACAGGGAGAAAATTCATAACTCAAAATCTTGTGGAAATGAATGCTGAAAGCTAAAAATAAATTTAATTAAAATTTTTAAAAAGAGGAAATCAGATAGAAAAAAAAGAGAAATACAGTAAGATTTATATGAATCGATTTGAACCAGAACAATTTATAGTACAATATCAACATTATTAAAAAACAAAACTCTTGTAAAAATATTCTTCTTTTTGATGATGGCCAGAACAAAAATAAAGAATCTATTAATGCCAACCAAATTCTCCTTCCTTCCAATGTATATTAACTAACACCCATCCTCCAAGGTCTGGTGTGACCTTGGGCAAGTCACTTAATCCCAACTGCCCCTCCAAAAAGCAAAAATAAACAAAATGTTTTGAAAGACTTGAGAACTTAATTAATTAAAGATCAATTAATTCTTCACACCTCCTGATAGTAATGAACTAATATGCAAAATAAAAATTATTTTTGGACATGGCCAATATTGGAATTTATTTTGCTTGACTACGCTTATTTGCTACAAGTGGGTTTTTTTTTGGGGGGGTGGGGAGAAGGATTAAAAAAATCAGTGCCTGACAATTTAAAAATTGATTTTAAAGACAACTATTAGAAGTATTTGGTACAATTATTATGCCAACAAAACTGAACATTTACAAAAACTTAAAATACTCAGATTAACAGAATAAGACTTAAATAACTCAATTTCAAGAAAGAAATTGAATAAACCATAGAGGAAAAGAAAAATTAAGCATATCCTATGTGCTAAGTGAAGACAAGACAGTTTCTACCCTCAAAAACCTTACTCTTACCAGGGGAAGAAAATACTTGAGGAGGAGTTGGAAGAAGAGAGGGAAAGGAAATGTACATAATGAAGAGGTGAATAGTGCATAGAGCCTGGAAACTGACTTACTATTGATCAGCATCTCAGAAATGGAAACTGAGGTGTGGGTGAAAGGTGATAAAGACCATGGCCAGAGGAAGCAAAAGGAGCCTGGTGTGTGATAAGGGGGCTAGGAGGACTGGTTTCAGGCAAGATAAAATAAAAGTCTATCTATCACAGAGCCTGGGGAAAAGGGCAAAGTTCCAGTAAGAAGCCAGTATGATGGCCAAAGTGCAGGAAGCATGATTTGGAAAAGACTCAAGACAAAAATGGATTTACTTGTGAATTCTAAACAAATAGGGATGTGTAAATAAAACGGGAGGTGACTGATGTGAGAAATAATGAAAGGAACAGATTCAGAGAAACCCAGGACTGCTAGAATGAAGTGATGCTGAATAAAGTGAACAGAAGGAAGGGAACAATTTCTGCATTGTCTACAGTCATGTAAAGGCAAACAACTCAAAAGAACTGAACTTTGAACTCTGATAACAAGGACCAAGGATGACTTCACATGACTAATTATGAAGCATTTTTTTCCACCTCTTGGCCTGGAGGTGATGAACTAGAACTAGAGGGCCAGAAGGAGACATATTCTCAAACACAGCCAGCGTGTGGGTTTAAACATCTTGCTTCACTATCCTTATTTGTGACAAAGAGATCCTTTGTTGAGAAGGGGATTTACTAGTGAGCGGGGAAGAGTGAGGCAGAAAAGCAATGAAACATTTTAAAACACACAGAAGAAAGCAGAAGGAAATTCAGAAAGGGACATAGTTTCTAGTGTATCAAATTTTATATACCCCTTTAAGAAACCCCTATATAGTAGAAGTTAAGTTATTCACATTAAGAAAAGGATATGGACAAGTAGGATGTTTTGTTCCTTGTTTAACAAAGTTAATATACCTCTTTTTAAAAATCTACATAGTAGGAGTTAAGTTATGCACATTCAACCCTCATTTCTTCTTTGTACATGGAAAATTTACATTTTTATTTTGTTAAGTTCATAATACAAAAAAAAAATAAAATGTAAAAGAGAACTTTTTTATTACAGATGGGGTAATCAGAAGCTTAGTCTTTTGAGGAGGTTAAAAACCAGACCAGGTTGGATGGATGAAAATATTCCTATCTAAATCTCATTTAGGATTTTTTTTTAAATCACATCACTTTTCATTTTTTGTGGGGAAAAGGTGAGTTTGGATACCCTCTTGCCTAGGAATTTATTAACTCAGTCATATTTCAGTAAGCTGATTAAGTCCTAGCATTACTAGATGATCCAACTGGGTCAGGCTGAGCTGAATTCGGGTTTCTAAAAGGTAACAAACAACTCAAAAGAACTAACTAGGCAGTGATGTGATGTGGGTAGAGCACCAGACCTGGAGTCAGGAAGACCTGAGTTTAGATCTGACCTCAGACACTTATGAGCTGTATGACCCTGAGCAATTCACTTAAACTCTATCTGCCTCAATCTTTCCATCTGCAAAATGGAGATAATGACAGCAACTACATCCCAGGGTCGTCATAAAGACAAGACGAGATAATATTTATAAAGCACCTTAAAAACGTTAAAGTGCCAGATAATGATCAGGAACTTCCTCCCCCAACACCAAACCCAGAAAAGGAGGGAATCACATGCTAGTGGGAAGCAGGAAAAGGCCATCATTGAGCTCAGTCATAATGGCAGGCCCTGTCCTCAAGGAGCTTACAGTCTAATGGGGGACAGTAATGCATAAAAGGAAGCTTATGTAGCCAAGCAGGGAGGGAAAGGGTGGTATGCTGAGCCCCTTTCTTAAATAGAGGCCCAGGAGCCCCGTTCCCACCCCCAGCTTTGCCCCCTAGTCAAAAAGGCCAAACAGATAAACAAAGGCTACAGAAGAGATGTGAGTACCAGGCAGATCCAAACTCACAGGATAATGAAATTTCTCAATGAAGTGCCTGGGGAAGAAAGGCATGACAAAGAGGTCCAAGGAAGTCTGAAGGCTGTGTAGCTGATAGGAAATGGGAAGAAGACTGAATACTGAATTCCTTTGTTAAAAATTCTTGGATTTAGGGGCAGCTAGGTGGTGCAGTGAATAGAACCCTGGCCCTGAAATCAGGAGGAGCTGAGTTCAAATTCGACCTTAGACACTTGACACTTAACTAGTTGTCTGACCTTGGGCAAGTCACTTAACCCCAATTGCCTTGCCTTCCCCCCTCCAAAAAAACCAAAAACAAACAAATGAAAAAGAGGTACAACTATGAGAACATGAAGCCAGAGGAACAACAATGGAAAGAGAAAACAAAGATGGAAAAGCAAAATCCTGGGCTTTATCACCTATTCCCACAATGATTTATGCAGACAGCTCAGCTGTGATGGAAAGTGAGCTGCCTCAAATGATTCTAAAGTGAAAATTCCCCGAATTATATAGGTTCCTAGCAGAAGGGAGGAGGGGCAGTAACTGATGTAAGTGGGTAATGTGAGTTGGTAGTCTTCTCAGGGAGTCTCCACCAGGGTTCTACAAAGGGCCTTGGAGGATGGGGGTTAGTTAATATACATTGGAAGGAAGGATAATTTGGTTGACATTAATGGATTCTTTATCTTTGTTCTGGCCATCTTCATCAAAAAGAATAATATCTTCACAAGAAGTTATACCCAGGAAAAAGTAGTTGCCACTTTGCTGTGCACTTCCTGGGACTCTGACCTTATTGTCACCTGGCCATTTCCCCCACCATTTTCCTACTGCTGCACAAGTATCACCATTTATTACCAACTCTTTCTCTGAAATTGCTCAAATCACTGGGGGCCATCTCCAGTTGTCCTGATCTATCTCGTGCCACAGGACCCAGATGGCTCAGGAGGAGACAGTGAGGCTGGTGACTGCACAACACTGCCTCACTTAAACCCAATTCACTTGCAAGTCACAGCTTCACCTTCCTGATGTTATGGTCCTCTTTGAGAACAACAGTCAGATCACCATTACTACTATCCCTGGAAACAATGTGCTAACGGATTGTTGAATCATTCCACTCACCATCATTGGGACTTGTAACAGCCCAAACCAATTCTTTTCCCCCCTAGAATGTGATATATGCTGTCCCTGCCTTCTGAATGCTAGGAGGGAAGGCATGCTGCCCTTTTGTATCTTTATCCCCAGCATTTAGCAAAGTGCTCGACAGATTACAAGTGTTTATTGATGCTTTTCATCCCTTCCTTCCTTCATTCCTTAAATTTTATGTTGCTTTACAGCTATTGTACATTGCTTATTTGAATGCCTGCATGGTAACTGAAACTGATTTCACTGAGGTATGGAGACACTTAGACATAGCCAAAATATTCTGAGGTTCCAGAGAAGTCCTGGTTGGGTGCAAGAGCCAAAGAATGATTAGAAGCCCCAAGAGATTAAACCTGGTCAATTGAAGCACTTCATCTGAAGTCTTGGGTTTCAGCAATGTCAAGTGAGGAGTAAGAGAAGTTTATGTTTGCTAAGGGTATTCCCAATACTTTAAAAGTGTCTTCAAAAGACAAACACAAGGAGCACTGACCATTGGGCTCCTTCCCTACTAGAGACCAGCTCTGGACTTCCCAGCCAGCATTGTTCTTATAGGAGAGTGGCCTGGACTGCAGCTGGGAAGTTGTTGTTCTTAATAAAAAAAATTTTTTTTCAAGTAACAAGTATTTTAAAAAACAAATCCTTCCTTCCCATTACACTACTACCCCAACACTAAGCAATTTTTTAATCCCTCCATACACATCTACACAATCCAGCAAAATAAATCACTTTTTTTAAACCACTCTAGGCCTCCAACCAAAACAAAGGCCCCATCTTCTTAACAATTATATACTTTGAGTAATGCTCTATGGCTGTAAGTTATGAAATACCAGAGTCCCCAAATAATTCAAGTTCAGGGTCACTCAAAGAGCAATAGGGAGATTCATAGCAGACAGGAGCAGGCTACAAAAGGGGTGTCAAAAACACCACCAGCAGGTGGCCACCATATGTGGCCCAGAACCCTCCTGAGTGTGAGCCAAATCAGAATCAAATGTAGATGTGTTGATGCATTAATTAAATTGACTGATTAAATTAATTAAATAGGTAAATATATATGCCTGTGTATACATGTGTATGTGTATTGTGTGTGTGATTTTCTAAGTCTACATACAGCCTGCAGGGACCTATACATATGGTTTAGTGGCCCACATTTCTATTTGAGTTTGACACCACTGGACTACAACACCTAACAAAGAATTACGCAAGAAAAACTAGCCTAATATTATCAGAGATGCATGGCTGACCATTTGGCAAAAGCAAAGGATGCCTTAGGGGCATTCCTTATGTTCCAGTGGTATTTACATAATATATATATAAAATTTAAAAATCTCAAGGAAGACCCTTGGCACAATAAGAGACCCCCTGCAGAGGATTAATAGAAGTATATGGACAAAAGTCACTCAGGGTGAAAACACAGGGATGGGCTATGATCTGAATCACTGGAGGAAAAATACACACATGAGATCACAGATCTAAGTACTGAAGTAATACAAATTCACCAGATGGCTTTTTTTAAATTCAATTTTATTTTATCTTCCCCTCTAATTCGGTCCCTCCATATGCCCCCACACTTAGAAAGCAAGAAAAACAAACCCAGTATGAACATGAACAAACAAACCAAATTTCCACATGGTTGTTCAGTCCTTCAGTCGTACCTGACTCTTCAAGACCCTGTAGACCACAGTAGACCAATATTGTCCATAGGGTTTTCTTGGCAAAGATATCAGAGATGTGTGCCTTTTCCTTCTCCAGTGGGTTAAGGGAAATAGAGGTTAAGTGACTTGCCCAGGATCGCATAGTTAGTGTGTATCTGAATCTGGATTTGAACCTGGTCTTCCTGACTCTAGGCCCAATGTTCTTTCAATGACCCGCCTTTAAATTTGCACATTAGGCATGTCCAAAATAAAAACGACACCCCCCCAAAAGAAACCCATAAAAACACCAAAAAAAAAAAAAATCCCACCTCAATCTGCCCTCTGAATTTATCATTCTCCAATCTGGAAGTGGCAAGTATGTTTCATTATGAATCCTCTGAAATTGTGGTTGGTCACTGTATTAATCAGAGTTGTTCGAGTCTTTTCAAAGTGTTTGGCATTAAAATCTGTTGGTATTTCCTGGTTGTGCTCACTTCACTTTATATCAATGCATACATGTCTTTCCAGGTCTCTCTAAAACCACCCATTATTTCTTACAGCCCTATAGTCCTCCAGTACATTCATATACCGTAACTCATCCAGCATAATCCCCCCACCTCCATTTCCAACTCTCTGACACCACAAAAAGAGCTGCTACAAATATTTTTGCACATGATAGGTCCTTTTCCTTTTTCTTTGATCTCATTGGGTTACCGACCTAGTAATGGTATTGCTGGGTCAAAGGGTAGGCACAGTTTTATAGCTCCCTTTTAAAAAAAATTTCTTTGGGGTAGAGAACTAATAGTATTGCTAATCTTACCCTGACAACTTTCAGCCTTGGGTCACTCCCACCATCTGCTGCCTTTGGTCCGACACATGGGTGACTGAAGAAAACTGGAGAAAATCATGAAACCCATGCTGGCTAGCTCCACTGCAAATCTATGTTACATAACTTCAACTGGGCCCTACCTGCTTCAAGGCAATCCTTTTACAGCCCTAATTAACTCACCGTACCACTCTTTCAAACTCTTCTCTCTAGATTTTTATCATAGAACTCTTTCCTGGCTCTTCTCCTACCTATCCTATTGGTCCATCTCAGCTTCTTTGACTGAAGCTTTGTTTTCTTCCCTTTATACAGTGGTGGGGAACCTGTGGCCTCGAGGCAACATGTGGCCCTTTGAATCCAACCTTCACAGAACAGATCCCAGATGTGCCCCCAAGTTCCCCTCCCCTGTATACTATTTCACTTGGTGATCTTAACAGCTCCCATGGAATAAATTATAACTATCTCTATGCTTCTAATTCTCAGGCCTACTTATCCAGCTCTGATCTCTCTGCTGACCTCCAGACCTGTGTCTCCAACCACTTACTGGATTTATTGAACTGGATATCCTGTAAAAAATGTTAACTCTTGGTGGGAAGGGATGATTCTTTTTTTTTTCTCTTTTATTTTTTTTTAATTAAACAAATGCTTTATTAACTTCTGGTTTACATCATTCATTTCCACCAGATTATGAGTTACATTTTCCCCCCATTTTTCTCTACCCACCACCCCAGAATAGCAGTCCCACTAGATATCCCCTCATCCAATCTGCTCTCTCCCATATCTTCTCCCATACCCCCTTCGACTTTGCCATTAGGGAAAGGTGAATCTCTGAGCCCCACTGCCTGGACATCTTATGAAACATTTAATTTTAAAACTTCGATTTTCAGATCCATTCCCTTTCTCCATTGTCACCCACTCCCTCTGAGAAGATAAGCAATTCAGTATGTATTATACATGTATATCTATGCAAAACATTACCATAGTAGATATATTGTAAAAGACTGCTTATATTTCCCTCCCACCTGTCTCACCTCCCACCTGGTCCATTCCCTACTTTAATCCTGTCCCTCTCTGATAGTGGGTACTTCTAACCTCCCCTCTCCCCAGAATGCCCTCCCCTCCATCATCCCCTCTCTCATCCCCCTTTCCCCTACTCAGGAGAGTGAGTGAGGGTAAGATATTCCATTTAGTATGTATGTGATTCTCTCCTTGAGCCAACTTCAATGAGAATATGCTTTTGCCTTTTGCCTTCCTGTTCTTCCCCTCCCCTGCAACTACTTCCCCTTGCCTCTTCTACATGAGATAGTTTGCCCTACCCTGCCTCTCTCCATCTCCTCTTGCCACTTTCCTCTCTCACCTCTTGACTTCACCCCTTAAGAATCATCCCTTCCTTGGGGCGGCTAGGTGGCGCAGCGAGCAGAGAGCCAGCCCTAGAGCCAGAAGGACCCAAGCTCGCATCTGGCACCAGACACCCAACACACAAACAAAAACCCAGCCATGTGAACCCGGGCAAGTCACCCAACCCCAATTGCCCTCCAAAAAAAAAAAAATAATCATCCCTTCCCATCAAATTCAACCTGTGCCTTCTATCCATGTATACCTGTGAACATATGCCATGTACCCTTCTTCAATTATTTTCATAATGAGAAAGGGTTCATCAAACACAGTTATTGCTTTTCCATGTAGGATTGTAAATAGTCCAACTTTGATAAGTTCCTTTTGATTTCTTTTCCTTGATTACCTTCTCAAGCATCTCTTGCTTCTTGTGTCTGAATGTCAAATTTTCTATTCAACTCTGGTTTTTTCATCAAGAATGCTTGAAAGTCCTCTATTCCACTGAATGACTATATTTTCCCCTGAAACAAAATACTCAGTTTTGCTGGGTAGGTGACTCTTGGGTTCATTCCCAGTTCTTTTGCCCTCTGGAATATCATATTCCATGCCCTTCGATCCCTCAGTGTAGAAGCTGCCAGGTCCTGGGCTATTCTGAATGTGTTTCCACAATATTGAAATTGTTTCTTCCTGGCTGCTTATAGTATTTTCTCCTTGATCTTGGGATTCTGGAACCTGGCTATAATATTCCTGGGAGTTTTCTTTTGGGGATCTTTTTCAGGAGGTGATCTGTGGATTCTTTCAACCTCTATTTTGCCCTCTGGATCTAAAACATCAGGGCAATTTTCCTTGAGAATTTCTTTAAGGATGATTTCTAGGTTCTTTCTTTGATCATGGCTTTCAGGTAATCCAATAATTTTTAAATTATCTCTCCTTGATCTATTTTCCAGGTCAGTGGTTTTTCCCATGAGATATTTCACATTGCCCTCTATTCTTTCATTTGTTTGGATCTGTTTAATAGTATCTTGATTTCTCATAAAGTCACTAGCTTCCATTTGCTCCAGTCTAACTCTGAAGGAATGAATCTCTTCAGTGAGCTTTTGAGATTCTTTTTCCATCTGGCAAATTTGACTTTTTAAGGCATTCTTCTCCTCATTGCCTTTCTGAGCCTCTTTTGCCATTGAGTTAGTCTATTTTTTAAGGTGTTATTTTCCTCAGTCAGGCTGCTGACTGTCATTTCATACTTTTCTTGCATCTTTTTCATTTCTCTTCCCAAATTTTCCCCCACTTCTCTTATCTGCTTCTTAAGATCCTCTATGGCCTGTAGCCAGCTTGTATTTTCATTTGGGGCTTTTGGTGCAGGAGTTCTGACCTCACAGTCCTCCTCCATGCTTTGAGCCTCTTTGCCCCTAAAATAGGAGTCCAATGTTGAACTTTTCTGCTTATTTTGTTTCATTTGCCTAGGCATGTTGCCACTTAATTACTTGATTTTGGGGCTTGTTGCCACAGTAGGACTCTGCCACCAGACAGGGGAGCTTCCACCCAAACGTGGGGTCTTCACAACTTCCGCCAGTTGGGTAGCCTCTGTAAAGCCTCCACCCACTCTGGCAAGTTGGATACCCACCCCAAACTTCCCCCCCAGACCACAATCCAGATCCAGGCAGTTTAAAGCAAAAGTGATTAACCCCCAGACTGATTGCTGGATCTTCCTACAGTTCGAAGACTAGGAGCTAGAGCCACTACTGATGCTGCAAAATGGCTTCTGTGCAGCTGTTTCTTCAGCAGCTTTTTGCCCCCAGGGGAGGAAGCCACGTGTTCCCCAAATACTGGTCCCAAAGTCCATAGGGCACTAACCTCTCACTTTGTCCTAGGCATATCTGTGCTGATAATTCTGGAATCGCCACAATTGCTGGTGTTCTGGGGTTCCACCAACCGGCTGAAGGCCCGGCTGCCCTGGGGCTAAAACCGCGGACCTGGGCTCGGCTCTTCGGGCTGCACTGTCAGCGCTGTGCTGCCTGCTCTCAGAGCGCTGCGCTGGCCGCTCCCTGCAGGGCTCCTGGGCTGTCCTCAGCAGGAGGTTAGCTTCTCTGTGCAGTTCTGTGGGTGCTGTGGCTCCAGAAGTTGTTCGGAGCTCCCTTTCACATTGTTCAAAATTTGTGTGGGGCAGAGCACATTGGTAATGCTGTTTCTACTCCGCCATCTTGGCTCCGCCCCTGGGAAGGGATGATTCTTAAGGGGTGAAGTTAAGAGGTGAGAGAAGAAAGTGGCAAGAGAAGATGGGGAGAGGCAGGGTAGGGTAAACTATCTCCTGTAGAAGAGGCAAGGGGAAGTGGTTGTGGTGGGGGGGGAGAAGAATAGGAAGGCAAAAAGGCAAAACCATATTCTCATTGAATTTGGTTCTGGGAGAGAATGACATACATACTAAATGGGATATCTCACCCTGCAGGAAAGTAGGGGTAAGGAGGATGAGAGGAGGGATGATGGATGGGAGGGCATTCTGGGGGGAAGGGAGGTTGGAAGTACCCACTTTCGAAGAGGGACAGGATCAAAGTAGGGAATGGAAGGTGGGGGGTGGGATGGGTGGGAGGGAAAAATAGTCAGGCTTTTACAATTTATCTACTATGGTAATGTTTTCTATAGCTATACATGTACAACACATACTGAATTGCTTATCTTCCCAGAGGGAGTGCGTGACAAGGGAGGAAGGGAATGGATCTGAAATTCAAAGTTTTAAAATTAAATGTTTCAAATATATATAAAAACTATTATTAATACTATTTTGCATGTAATTGGGATATAAGATGTGCAGGCATTGGGGCATAGAGATTTACCTTGCCCTAATGGTAAAGTTGAAGGGGGTATGGGAGAAGATATGGGAGAGAGCAGATTGGATGAAGGGATATCTTGTGGAACTGCTATTCTGGGGAGGTAGGTAGGGGAAAAATGGGGAAAAAATTGTAACTCAAAATCTGATGGAAATGAACGATATAAATCAGAAGTTAATAAAGCATTTGTTTAAAAAAATTTTTTTTTTAATTTTTAATTCACCATGTTCCAAAGTGAACTCATTATCTCTCCCCCTAAACTTTCCCCCCTAAACTTTCCCCTTCCTCACCACTATCCTCCCAGTCACTCAGGCTCACAACCTAGGTCTCATTCCCAATTCCTCACTCTCTTGTCCCCCACCTTCAATCTACAACTAAGGTCTGTCAAATTTGCCTTCACAACATCTCTCTCATATGTTCCCTCCTCTCCTCTGACATTGGGGCAAGCCCTTGGTACCTCATTCCTAGACTATACGAGCAGCCTGCTATTTGGTCTTTATTTTTTTTTAAAGCAATTGGGGTTAAGTAACTTGC
Organism: Gymnobelideus leadbeateri; assembly: GCA_011680675.1. NCBI lineage: Eukaryota > Metazoa > Chordata > Mammalia > Diprotodontia > Petauridae > Gymnobelideus > Gymnobelideus leadbeateri. The sequence goes on from WOXC01004029.1 coordinate 539,403, forward strand.
TCAAGGTTACATGGCTAGTCATTATTTATGTGTGGGTGCTCATTTTCTGAGGCCGGTTTCGATCCCGGGTCATCCCAACTCCGTGGCCAGCACTCTTACTCCACCTAGCCACCCCTACTTAGTCTTTCTGACCAAGACTTTCTCCCTCACTTGAGTCTGGTCTCTACTCAGTTGTCAAAATGTTCTTCCTAAATTGGGGAATGATTGAACAAGTTGTGATATATGAATGTAATGGGATACTACTGTGCTATAAGAAATGATGAGCAAGTAAATTTCAGAAAAACCTGGAAAGACTGACGTGAACTGATGCTGAGTGAAGTGAGAAGAACCAGGAGAACACTGTACATAGTAACAGTAACACTGTATGAAGATCAACTATGAGCGACTCAGCTCTTCTCAGCAATACAATAATCCAAGATAATTTTAAAAGATTCATGATGAAAAATGCTATCTACATCCAGAGATAGAACTGATGATGGAATCTGAATGCAGACAGAAGCATACTATTTTCACTTTATTTGGGGGAGGGGGGAGGTTGTGGGTTTTTTCCCCTTTTGTTCTATTTCTTCTTTCACAACAAGACTAATGTGGAAATATGTTGTACGTGATTGCACATATATAACCCTATATCAGAGTGCTTGCTTCCCTCTAGGGGAGGGAAGAAGGAAAGGGAGAACAGGAGAAAAAAATGGAACTCAAAATCTTTCAATAAATGAATGTTGAAAATTGTCTTCACCTAAAACTGGAAAAAATAAAATACTATAAAAAAATTTTAAATGCTCTTCATAAGCATAGATCTGACTATGGCACACCCTCTACTCCAGTAGCACCTTATCACCCCCAGATTCAAATATAAAATCTTTGGCATTCAAAGCTCTTCATGACTCCCCCTACCTTTTCTTATATGTTACACTTCTTCTGTCACCACCCCCACCCCCAGAATTCTGTGTGAGTGAATGACACTGGTCTCCTAGCTGTTCCTCAAATAAGAGCATGGTCATATTCAATGGCTATCCCCCACCCATAGAATGTTCTCTCTCCTCATCTCTGCCTCCAGGCTTCTTCGAAGTACCCCCTAAAGCTGAACCTTCTACTAGTAATCCCCCATAATTATGGTGTCTTCCAGGGTGGCTAGATGGTGCAGTGAATAGAGCACCAGCCCTGGAGTCAGGAGGACCTGAGTTCAAATACAGCCTCAAACACTTAACACTTACTAGCTGTGTGACCTTGGGCAAGCCACTTAACCCAAATTGCCCTGCTTTACCCCCTCCAAAAAAAAGGGAAAAAAAGAGAATCATGGTGCCTTCCCTCTCCTACACAGAACATGTTTGTACATAGTCATTTGTATACTGTCTCCCTCATTCGACTATTACGTCCTGGAGAACAATAGCTGGTGTTTTCCTTTCTTTTGTCTCCCCAGCACTTAGTACAATGTCTGGCATTAATAATGTTTACTGGCTGGCATTACTAACCTCATATAAACTCCAAGTAAGAGAAATAGCAACTAGAATTTGGTAATGCTATACTTACCTATAGACTTCATAAGATTTGCAATGTCTCTATATCAAATATATCAAGGGGGAATGCCAGCTATTCAATGAAAAGAACACAAAGATAACTGGAGAGAATTTAATAAGGATAAACCACCTAGAAGGGCTAATAATAGAAATGCAAGCTAAAGTTGCCCATTAAATAAAAGGGAGAAGAAAATGGAGTCTAGACTTACCTACTTAAGACTTAAGGAAAATGCTTTCTCTCCACCCCCAGCACTATCAAGGTTTATTTTTCTTAACTTTAGTCAGAGGCAACTTTAATGGATGATTATTATATTTATATTGAGAGACCAATTTCTAGAGCTTTTTAGTTAGTTGTGCTCTTAAAGATAATACTTTTACAATGTCATTTTATGTGAAATAAGCATGAAATGGAATTCCCAGAAATTGGGACCACTTTAGTAGTCTGAGTCAAGTATTTAATTCACCTAAATCCATTTCTAATGCCAGTTTTTCTTAGATGGTAGATGCCTCAATGTTAATGCTTACATGCCAAATAAATAAATGATCAGAATAAAGGATCAGTTCAGTAATTATGGACATAATGGCTGTAGAGTAGGATTTTTTAAAACCTAAAATTCACAAATTACAGTGTTAGGAAAAAAAATGTGTTCCTAAGAAATGAATTGGGGATGGTGGTTTTGGTTTTTTTCCTTCCCAAGGCATCACAAAGAAATCAAGTCAAACATTTGAGTTTTGTCCTGATATTAAACACTTGCAGACTGAATGGTTGGTTAATTGAAAATGGAAACGGAACAATGATCATTCAGTCTGGCACAATGGCCCTAATGCCTTGCCCACTCTGCACCGTCCTCTCTTAACCCCAGCAGCAGATCAAACAGCTACTCACTCTCTTGTACACAGATACTGCTGAGTATGACGGGGCTCTAAAAATAAAGGCAAAGCTGAACTTTTTATTAATCAACTGAGGCAGCAGAAGAAGAAAATTCAGGAACACACAAAGATTTTCAAATCATGTTAATGATATGGTCCATAGACAATCAGGTTGTTCTTCAGATCTGGGGTAGCAACATTTACTGGGCCAGGATATATGGAAAGAATTCACTAATTGCCAAAGGTGGAAAACATGACATAACTTAAGTAAGGGTTAAGAACTCAGTATGCACTTGCCCACATAAATAATTGTCTGGTCACAGACTATTCCTAAAACCTATTTAGCCCATAACATTGTTGAAATACAGCACTTTGGAACTTAACTGTTATTTATAACAAAGTTCACATGTGGAAAATATGTTTGGGTATCAGGCTTTGGAAAATCAACCTCCTCTAGTACTGCAGCTGCTTTCCACCTGGCTGATAATGGCTGAACTCCAAAGAAAGAGGGAGGGAGGAGAGAGAGAAAGGAGAGAGAGAGGGACAGAGAAGAAAGAGAAAGGGAGAAAGAGAGAGGAAAGAGACAGAGATGGAGAAGGGGGAGAGAGAGAGAGACAGAGGGGGAGAGGGAGAGAGGTAGTGAGGGATAGAGGGAGGGAGAGAGAGAGAGAGAGAGAGAGAGAGAGAGAGAGAGAGAGAGAGAGAGAGAAGAATACGAATATCATACAAAGAGGTACATTTCCTTGTTCCATTCCATTCTGTTAACATTCTTACTCCAACACTTGCTTATCCTAACACTCTTACAAGGTATTAAAGGTATAACATCAGCTAGACAGAATTCAAATTCATTCTTTGGTATGAATACTATACTCAGGTTTACCACTTCTGCCAACTCCAATTATCTACCAATTTATCTTAGTTGAACAATCCACAAAGTTTCATTCTGCATAGATTGCCACCTCTGTCTATGTGCCCTCTTGGTACCAGTATTCATGGAAGTCTCCTGTAGTCCTATCCCAGTTCCCTCCTTGACCCATCTTCTTCTTAATTCTAAGATTGCTCCTTTACATTGCAATTTTTAATTAGGAGCTCTGCTGCTACTCTGCTACTAGCTGCTTCGCAATGAAGTCCTAGCTTGTGGTATATTCATATTATGCTGACCTTGAAAATTAAGAGACACTAAAAATACTACAGGCTAAGAATTAAAGTCAATGGCCCTCATCTGTGTTAGAACTTAGTCACATTTGTTTAGTCAGATTATTTATTTAAATCTTGCCTCATATAACTTGCTTCTTCAATGGGTCAAACACAAACAAGGAATCAAGTCTCATTTTGTCAGGAAACAGGCTTTTTGGCTCATTTGTCAGAGATTGCCTGTTTGTTTTGGAGGAGAAAATTTAGAAACTAAATATTAGAAGAACCATCCCAAGATCAGTCCATTTGTGGTGGACTGCAGTGGGAAGAGAGGCACCCTTACTGCCGATGGGGCTGTTTGGGTCCATCTGTTCTCCAAATCAATATGAATATACCACATCCTAGACAACCTGGAAGTCCCAATGTCAGGCTTGTATTCCAAAGACGTTAAAGACAGATAACAAACATGCCAAAATATGCACAGTATCCCTCTTTCATAGGAAAGATGACTTGGAGTCAAAGCCAGTGCCTATCAACTGGGAGATGAATTACTGGAATATAATTAATTATACGGTAAGAAATGATGAATGAGGAATTCAAAGTAAGATGGTCAGATCTCTACAGATTTATTCAGAATGAACTAACAAACCATATACAAAATGACAACTGCAAAAATTAAAAGATGCCTGAATGGAAGCAAAAGGTAAAGTAATTAAAAAGCCAGGAAATCCCCAACACCCCTTTCCTTGAGGCTGAGGGTGAGGGGTGGAGGAGCTACTAGGGCAAATGCTATGGAAAATGCCAGTCATCATCGCTTTAACAAAGGCTTTTGTTTAATTATTTTTCTTTATTGTAGGAGAGGTTTAAATGTGTAGGAGGGGAGGATATGCCCAGAAATGACTGCAATGTAAAATCAAAGAGCAGCTGCCTTTTGTCTTTAAATCACGGATCATTTCTGGAAAAGAAAAGGAAAGGAAAAAAAAAACCTTGATGTAATGTTTACATCTGACTGCAAAAAACAACAACAACAAAAAAAAAAACATTTAGTCCCAGCCTGCCTCTTTGACATAATAAGGGAGGTGTGTTTTACTCTCTGGTCCCCATGTCCGTCACTGGTTTTTCAGATACTAAACATTCTGGTTTCCTTTTAGTCATTTTTTTCATTATGTATTGTTGCAATGACTGTGTACATTATGTTCTTATTTTGATTTTGCTTATTTTACTTCTGCATCAGTTCATATAAATCTTCCATTGTCTCTGAATTCTTCATATTTCATTTCTTAATTACACCAGTCCATTACATTCATATAACATTTTTTTTCAAACATGACAAAATCAGTGACCACCAACTTTGTTCCCCATTCTTTGATATCATTAAGGGCATTGCTATAAATATTGTAGGGCAGCTAGGTGGCACAATGGATAAAGTGCTAGGCCTCAAGTCAGGAAGACTCATCTTCCTTAGTTCAAATCTGGCCTCAGACACTTACTGTTTCCTCTTCTGTAAAATAAACTGGAGAAGAATTTGGCAAACCACTCCAGTATCTTTCCTAAGAAAACCTCAAATGGGGTCACGGGTGTCTAACACAACTGAAAATGATTGAAAAATAACAACATAAATATCTTGTATATATTTGACCTTTGTTTCTGTCTGTGAATTTCTTGGGGCATATTACCAATAGCCAGGACACTGGGTCAAAAGCAAATAGACCAATTTTACCAATAGTCTATTAGTGTGTATCTTTCTATGGCCCCTCCAACATTGATCATTCCTATTTTTATTCATCTTTCCCAACATGTAGAGTATGAGGTAAAAATCTCAGAGCCATTTTAATTGAGCTTTGTCTTACTGTCTTTGACATGGAAGACACTCTGAGGCACCAGTTTTATGGGTGTCCCTGTGGTGGCCATATTTCTCTTCTGTGTGGCTTTTAAAGGATTAGCTTACCGCCTCCCACATAAGCAACCCTTCAAGGAAGGAGGCGAATCTCTAAAAACCACCAACATCATCCATTCGGGACAAGAAACAGTTCTCGAAAATCAATGTGGGCTGTGACTTCTCCTTTGCTTTTTCTGAAAAACTCCTCAACCATGGCTTCCTATTTTGCAATAATTAAATGATGCAATTGTCCTTGCTCTCCCTGATTGCGGCATTGGGCTGCTAAAGTATTACAATTTTTTTTAACACAGAAAATAAAGCCAAATTAAATAAATCCCCCAAAAGCCAAAAGCCTTACATAAGCACTTAGTCATGCTTCCTTGTATATTCATATGCTATCTATGATAATACCAAGAATACTGTTCTAATACACAGTTGGATTATGTCACATCACTAGCATAGCCCAGCACATTCTAAGAATCTGAAGGCTGAGAAGGGAAAGTACAATAGGGTTATTTTAACTACTTTATACAATGACTAGTACCATAGTGTTTGCCTCAAATCTTGGTTGGAAGAAAAATAATGATTTTTTTTTTTTATTCCTAGGATAAGCCATGGAAAACTCCTCTCCTTTCAATCCTTCACCGTTGTTTCTCCCTACATACAAAATGGCTCATATATTCTTTACGAGTGAGAAATCCAGTTCCTCCCCCATACAGGAATAAAAACATTTATCACTGTGGAAGTGGGTGGAAAGACATCAGAGAGCACACAATGGATAGAGAGAAGAGAAACAAAAATATTCCAATACCAGCAATTTTGTTCATAGTGGAAATGCAGAACAAAAGGATCTGGGATGAAGGGGGTATGGAAAAGGAGGGGGAATATAGTCTTAGACATAACTTCCCTTTGATTGGTAGTAGGAATGGGTATCAGTAATTCCTTCTAAAATTACTATTTCCCCTCCCCCAGAGTTTTAGCCAAGGATACTCAAGTGTGGCCCTTTGAATCCAAACTTATATTGGATCCACACTTACATTGGATTCAGTCAAAGGGTTGCACTTGAGGACCTAGGTTCCCTTTCATGTCATGGACCTGACATGGACCCCAAGTGGTACTATGGGTACTGACAAGGAATTTCCTCTCCTGAGGTCAAACAGAAGACTGGGGTTAAGGAGTAGCAGCTAAAACAGAAGCAAAAGATGTAATCAACCCAACCTGAGAGATTCTACTAGCTTCAGGTGGAACCTGCAGCCTTCAGGCAGCATGTGGCCTTCTAGATCCTTAAGTGTGACCTTTGGACTAAATTAGATTTAACAGTCAAAAGTACCCCTGTACTAGCAGATTTTGAGGCCAGTCAGTATCCCTTGACTCTCAAAGAGTTGGAATGGCCCAGGGCTATATCTAAAGGACATGAAACCCTCTCTGTAGCAGAGAATTCACTTGCATAAGGTTGCAATTCATCACCACACCCTCCAATAACATCAGCATCCCTGGTGGTAGAATGGCAAATCATGAGGGAGAAACCTTGCCCTGGCAACCCATGCTCCTGGTTCAGGTGTGTTCCCTTTCCCCCACTGGTGAGGTAATCTATGTGTAAGAGAGGGAATTCACTTAATATTTAACCAAAATAGCAAAACAAATTCTAACATATCTTCTGGTTAGAACATCAATGGAGGCACTCTTGAACTACAGTCTTCAGTAGAGGCTGACATAAAGTGGGTTTTGAACCAAGGGTAGCTTTCAAGAGATCTCCTGTATATGATGGGAGGCCACATTTGGAACATTCACAGAACATAGTTTTTCCCAGGTAAAGGTTAAACCAGGGGTGGGAAACTTTGGTATTGGGGCTACACATGGCCCTCTAGGTCCTCAAGTGCAGCCCTTTGACAGAATCCAATATAAGTTTGGATTCAAAGTGCCACACTTGAGGACCCTTGGCTAAAACTCTAGCAGAGGGGAAATAGTCTCTTAGAAGGAATTATCGATACCCATTCCCACTGCCAACCAAAGGGCAGTTATCTCTAAGACTATAATCTCTTTCCTTTTTCATACCCCCTTCATCCCAGATCTGAGAACAGGTTCCACCTTGAACCTGACTTTCCACCAAATACTCTCTGTTCAAACCAGTCAAGATTTTGTTCACGGCTCCCTACCTCTACGTGCTACAACCAAGTTGGAATAAAGACAAAGGCCAATAGCAAAACATTGTCAGATGTTATGGAAGGTCTGTGCTTTCTTTTGAAAACAGTTCTGCTACAAACTACTATGATTGTTCCTAATCTGGTATCTGAAAACTGAAATAGCTTACATCCATGAAGTCAAAAGAGAAATTTAAAAAAGCCATACTACTTTGACTTTCTCCTCAATTCTAACCTTTCTCTTCAACTCCATTCTCAAAATTAAGCAGATTTTATCCCAGAGTCAAATTAGAGTCATTTTAAAATTCCTTTTATAAGCAGCATGAGGTTAAAATACTCAGCGTCTATGGAGCTGGTTCCACCACCCTTGAACTACTTTTTTCCATTGGTTTTAAAGACACAGATACAGGCTAGGCCAAAATATAATGCCACTTTAAAAAAATACCAAATATGATTTTAAAATTATCATGTCTTCATGCCATATTCTCACTGAAGGAGAATGTAACCTGAAAAGAAATCATTCTTTTTCCTTCCAGTAAAAGACTGATATAACCTCAGGATGGATTAAAAAGCAACCCAAGTGAGAAAAGGAAGGTCATGATCATTTCACAAGTCAAGCATATGATTAACATAGATGTTCAACCATGAAATAAAGATGAAAACAAAACACTTCCATCCCCCACTGGTCGGATGACTTACAATGAGGCTCTTGGTGACAAAAAATAGCAGAGGGATCATGTACCAGAGTGCTTGCTTGCCTGCCCAGCTGCCCCAGCCTGCACACCTATCTAAAAAAGGAAATGTAGGCATAACTTGCATTCCCAATGGAAGACCATTGGACTGCGGCAGAACACCTGGACTTTGGAATCTGCAGGCTGCACCTAATGAAATAGAGCCTCATTTATTACTCTCCCTTGCCCCAACTCTGCAATGCAAACTAACTCCATTCTTTCCCTTTGCACGGGTCTCTCACAAGCTGGAGATCACGCCTTCCTAACCTCCTAAAAGACCATCTGCCCCTTGAAGACATTGTCCAAGCACCATCTTCCATAGGCAGCCTTTCCTGATTCCTCCAGCCACTAGAGCCCTGCCTCCAAAACTACTCTGCATTTTATTACTTTGTAGAGGTTTGTATTTATTATCCTCATTTGCATGACAGACTTTTCTCCCCTGTCAGCAAAGGAGTTGTTTCATTCTACGGACTTGCATCCCCACCTCCCCGCACACAGCCTGGCGAGAGTAATAAATACTTGTTGTATGATTCCTGTTCTGTATTATTTGAAAATCTGCCAGGCATGCCATCTACAATTTTAACTGGAGGAAAGAAAAGAGTATACTGAATGAATATGGCCAAGGTCAAATCCTTGGGCTACTCCACTAAGGATCTCCTTCCAACCTCATCATGCCACCAAAACGGTTCTCTCCATTACCAATGCTCTCTTATTGCCCAATCCAATACATTTTGTCAACCCTCATTCTTCTGACCCTCTCTGCAGCCCCTGACACTGTCCATCACACTCTTCCCCTTGATATTCTCTCTCTCTAGGTTTTGGAATCCCACATTCTCCTGGCTTTCCTCCTACCTAGTAACTTCTCGTTCCCCTCATCCAGGTCATACTTTCTAACCACAGGTGTCCCAAGTGGCTCTACCCTGGACCCTGTTCTCTTCTCCTTCTATAGTACTTCATTTGCTGATCTTATCAGCTCCCATAGATTTAATTACCCATCTTTATGCTAAGGGATTCTCAAATCTACAAATCCTGTCCCAACCTCTCTGCTGAACTCTACTCTCACAGGTCCAACTACCTATCAGACATTTCAAAGTGGATGTCTAGTAGACATCTTAAACTCAGTAGGTCCAAAACATAACTTAATATCTTTCCCTAAGACCCTGCGCACCTCTCACCCTCTTACTGCAGAGAGCAACACCATCTAGGCTCTCAAAGCAGGTATCATTATTGACTCCTCACTGCCTCCCCACTCCCACCTCCCATATCCAATGTGTTGCCAAGGCCTATTGATTTCACTTCTGTTTCACCTCTTGAAAATGCCACCTTGTCTCCTCAACACCCACCACCACAGGGCAGGCTCTTACCAGTCACCCATGGACTGACTATCACCTGGTGCTAGGTCTGCCTGCCTCAAGTCCCTCCCCACTCCAATCCATCCTCCCCTCAGTCACCAAAGTGATTTTCTTAAAGTGCAGGTCCAATCATGTCACTGCCTTATACAGTAAACTCCAGTCTTTCCCTATTGCCTCTCGGATCAAATACAAAACTCTCTGTTTGGCACTCAGGGACCATCATAACCTAGATGCCTCCCACCTTTCCAGTCTTCTTATACCCTACTCCCAGCCACGTATTCATTGACCCAGAGACACTAGCCTCCTGGGTGTTCCAGGAACAGGACCCTCCATCTCTTGGTTCTGGACATTCTTTTTTGGCTGCCTCTAATGCCTGGAATGCTCTCCCTCCTCAATTCCATTACTGACTTCTCTAATTTCTTTTAAAATCCTACCTTTTACAGGAAGCCTTTCCCAACCCCTCTTAATTACTGCAATGCCTTCCCTCTCTTAATTATGTCCTATTTATCCAGATATGGCTTGTTTGTATTTGTTCCTTTGTTGTCTTCCCAGTTAGACTGTGAGATCTTTGGGGACAGGGTCTGTCGTAACCCTATCATGAAAGAAAATGAGTATTTATAGGACCTGTTCTTGATAAAAGACATGTTAGCGCTTCAATTTAGAACCATGCCAAGAGGGCAACCAAACTGTGCATACCCATCAAGCAATACCACTACCAGGACTGTATCTCAAATAGATCATAAAAAAGGGCCCACATGTACAAAAATATTTATAGCAGTTCTTTTTGTGGTGGTAAAAAATTGGAAATTGAGGGGATGCCCATCAAGTAGAGAATGGCTGAACAAGCTGTAGTATAAGAATATAATGGAATACTACTGTGCCATAAGAGCATATGGATTTCAGAAAAACTTGGAAAGACTTAACGTGAACTGATGCTGAATGAAGTAAGCAGAACCAGAAGAACATTGCATAAAATATCAGTAAAACTGTATGATAATCAACTATGATTGAATTAGTTCTTCCCAGCAATACAATGATCTAAGACAATTCCAAAAGCCTCATGATAGAAAATGCTATCCACATCCAGAGAAAAAACTGTGGAATCTGAATGCAGATCAAAGCATATTATTTTCACTATTTTTTTTTTGTCTTTGTGGCTTTTCCCTTTTGCTCTGTTTCTTCTTTCACAACAGAACTGATGTGGAAATATGTTTCTATGATTGCATATGTATAACCTATATCATATTGCTTACTGTGTTGGGGAGAGAGGAGGGAGTAAGGGAAGTAGAAAAATTTGTAACTCAAAATCGTATAAAAATGAATGCTGAAAACTATCTTTACATGCAACTGGAAAAAAATACTATTTTTTTCCTTCTGAAACACATAAGTTTTAATAATATTTTCTACGGTGCTGACTTTTATGGTAAGCTTTTACATCTCTTACGAGCAAATTTTTTTTTTAAAGTTCTGCCAAAATAAACATAAGCTCAAACAATTGCTACCTTTGGCATTTTCTTTTTTTTTCCTGTTTTACTTCATTCATTTCCACCAGTTTTTGTGTTACACATTTTCTCCTTGTTTTTCCCCTACCCACCTCCCCAAAATAGCAGTCCCCCAGGATATCCCCTCCTCTTATTTCCCAATTACATGTAAAATAGTATTAGTAATAGTATGTGTGTATACACACACACACACACACACACACACACACATATATATATATATGTATGTATGTATGTATGTATTTAAACATTTGGTTTTAAAACTGAATTCCAAATTCATTCCCTTCCTCCCTTGTCACCACCCTTACTTGGAAGATAAGCAATTCAATATAGGTTGTACATGTGTAGCTAATGCAAAACATTACCATAGTAGATATATTGTAGAAGACTGATTATATTTCCCTCCCTCCTATCCCACCTCCCACTTGTTCTATTCTCTACTTTGGTTCTGCCCCTTTTCAAAAGTGTGTGCTTCCTACTTCCCTCCCACCCAGCCTGCCCTCCCTTCCTCATCCCCCTCTCATCCCCTTCTCCCCTACTCTCCTGTAGGGTGAAATACCCTATTTCATGTGTATGTCATTCCCTCCCTGAGCCAAATTCAATGATTATAAGGTTGACCCATTCCCTTATGCCTTCCTGTTCTTCCCCTCCATTGTACCCATTTTCCCTTGCCTCTTCTATAAGGGTTAATTTACCCCATTCTGTCTCTCCCCATCTCCTCTCATTATATTCCTCTCTCACCTCTTGATTTCACCTTTTAAGTATCATCCTGTGCCCTCTATCTATGTATACCTGTAAGCATATATATACACATTCACACATGTATTCTTATGCCTATATACCCTCCGATAAAGATTATATGTGTATACACACACACACACACACACACACACACACACACATATATTTCTATTCCCTTCAACTACTTTCATACTGAGAAATGTTTCATCACTTACAATTATCATTTTTCCATGTAGGAATGTAAATAGTTAAACTTTGATAAGTTCCTTATGATTTTTCCCTGTTTACCTTCTCATGCTTCTCTTGCTTCTTGTGTCTGAATGTCAAATTTTCTACTCAAGTCTGTTTTTTTCTTCAAGAATGCTTGAAAGTCCTCTAATTCACTGAATGACCATATTTGCCCCTGAAACATGATACTCCGTTTTGCTGGGTAGGTGATTCTTGGTTTTAATCCTAGCTCCTTTGACCTGAGGAATATCATATTCTAGGCCCTTTGATCCCTCAGTGTAGAAGCTGCCAGGTCCTGTGTTATCCTGATTGTGTTTCCACAATATTCAAATTGTTTCTTCCTGGCTGCTTGTAATATTCTCTCCTTGATTTGGGAATTCTGGAACCTGGCTATAATATTCCTGGGAGTGTTCTTTTGGGGATCTTTTTCAGGAGGTGATCTGTGGATTCTTTCAATCTCTATTTTGCCTTCTGGTTCTAAAACATCAGGGCAGTTTTCCTTGAGAATTTCTTGGAGAATGATTTCTAGGTTCTTTCTTTGGTCATGGCTTTCAGGTAGTCCAATAATTTTTAAATTAACTCTCCTGGATCTATTTTCCAGGTCAGTGGTTTTTCCCATGAGATATTTCACATTGCCTTCTATTCTTTCATTTGTTTCGCTCTGTTTAATAGCATCTTGATTTCTCACAAAGTCACCAGCTTCCATTTGCTCTAATCTAATTTTGAAGGAATGATTCTCCTCAATGAGCATTTGAGATTCTTTTACCATCTGGCAAATTTGTCTTTTTAAGGCATTCTTCTCCTCATTGCCTTTTTGAACCTCCTTTGCTATTTGAGTTAGTCTGTTTTTTAAGGTGTTATTTTCCTCAGTCAGGCTGTTGATTCTCCTTTCATACTTTTCTTGCATCATTTTCATTTCTCTTCCCAATTTTTCCTCCACTTCTCTTATCTGCTTCTTAAGGTCCTCTATGGCCTGTAACCAGCTCGTATTTTCATTTGAAGCTTTTGGTGCAGGATTTCTGACCTCCCAGTCCTCCTCCTTTCCAAGCTTTGATCCTCTTTGCCCCCAAAATAGAAGTCTAATGCTGAATTTTTGTATTTATTTTGTTTCCTTTGCCTAGGCATGTTGCCACTCAATTACCTGACTTTTGGGCTTGTTGCCACAGTAGGACTCTGCCACCAGACAGGGGAGCTTCTATCCCAAACCTGGAGTTTTCTCAGGTGCCAGAGGTGTTAGTTGGGTGCCCTCTCTAAGCCCTCCACATGCTCTGGCAAGCTGGTCACACCTCCCAGGGGTGGAGTCTGCCAGAGTCACCAATCAGACAGGTGTGAGATTCCAGTGAAGGTCAAAGGGTTCATTCTGAGAGGGTAAAGATTATGACCTTTTCCAGTGTGGACTGTCCCCATTCTCACATTTCTCATGTAAAACAAGATGATTGTACATGAAACCACAAATCTATTATGTACAACTTGCTATTCCTTATAAATATATAACAAGGTTATTATGTAAATTTCTTTTTTTTTCTTCCCTTCCTCACCTAGCTTAGAGATGGCCACCAGTAGACACACACACACACACACACACACACACACACACACACACACACACGTGTAGATATATATATGTAAAATTATTCTATGTATACTTCTATTTATCAAAGGCTTGCTCTTTATAGACCATAATAAGGTTATTTCTCGTTACATCCACAAAGAACTTAATTTGGAGAAAACCCGCATTTAAATCCACAATCACATAGCCATTCCTCATCAGTAAGATCCCTTCTACGATCTCTAACTCTCCAAAGAGAGTTGAGAACAGAACAGAGAGAACAGAACAAGAACAGAACAAAGGAGGTGACTCTTCACTGGGGACAATCAGGGAAGAGCTTATGAAGGAAGAGGCAGCATCTGAGCCGGACCGTAGAGGACGCACAAAAATTCAGATCACTAGAGCAATTCCAGGAACAGTCCATTTGGCTGGAACATAAGGTGCAATAAGGAAAATTCTGGGAGATAAGCTGTAGAGAAACATTGAAGATAGTCCATGTCGTGCCTTGAACTCGAAGCTAAACAGCCTGTACTTTATCCTGTAAAGTAAGGAGATGTGTGTGTGTGCATGCATGTGTATGCATGTGTATGCGTGTGTGTGTGTGTGTGTGTGTGTGTGTGTGTGTGTGTGTGTGTGTGTGTTTCCACACACTCACAGATTTGCTGCTTGGAGGAGCCTCAGAATTCCTCTGGTCCAGGCATCATGCATTGTCTAGATGAGGGAACCCAGAGAGGCTGGTTGGTTCAGTGGCTTTCCCAGGAGCAGGCCAGATCTTGACTCTTTCCTTCACACTCAGGTGGTGTTATGTTGTAGGAGAAGGAGATGGGACTGACATGGACATGAGTAAAACTGTCTTAGGGTCAACGACTATACTGGATTAGAAGAGGACACCAGAAACTGAGTCCAGTTAAACACTAACATAAGATCTACATTGTTACTGCACTTTAATGTGAAAATCCTACTGTATCTCTTGGAACAACATATAGCAAATAAAACCTCTGCCCAATTTTGGAAATTAAGTGTAAGTTTAAATTTTAAAAATTAAAATTTACATTTAATTAATTAAATTATGCAAAAACTAAGTGCACCTATGGGACAGCTAGGTTGTGCAGTGGACAGAGTACTAGGCCTGAGATCAGGAAAACTATCTTCCTGAGTTCAAATCCAGCTTCAGACACTGACTAGCTATGTGACCCTGGGCAAGTCATGAAACCCTGTTTGCCTCAGTTTCCTCATCTGTAAAATGAGCTGGAGAAGGAAATGGCAAACCAGTCTAGTATCTTTGCCAAGAAAACCCCAAATGGAGTCATAGTCAGAAATGACACAGCAACAATGAAATCACTTAGATTAATGTAAATAGATTGCTGAACACACCCTACCTACCTGACACATGAAAAGAGAAAAACTATTCTCAACATTTCAGGTGCTAAGTATTTAAAAACTTCTAGAATAACATAGTAACTACTACCACCACCTTCCACTTCCATATCCATTCTCATTAAATTCTTACAGTAACCCTCAAAAGCAGGCCAACATGTATAGCTAGACTCATTAAAAGAAAACTGAGGCTCAGCCCATCTGGTGACCTCAACCTAAGTGACACTAATGGAGATGGGACCCAGGCTTCCTGACTCCCAAGTCCAGTAGCCTCCCTCCATTCTGCTGCTCAAGAAAATTCTTCCTTTCCTCAGACTTGACAGAATTCCAGGATTTTCAGGCAATCTTGGCATAGCCATCACATGCGCAGTCAGTAAAATGGCAGACGTAGAAAGGGCTTGAGAAGTAGAGGAAAAGGGAAAGGTTAAGCAATCTTCTTCTTTCCAAAAAGGTCTAGCATTCAAATGCCTTATCAGAACTTTGGCCTTGCTGGTTGGGAAAAGCAATGAAGAAATAGAGGGGAAAAGTAACTTTTTCTCCTACCCTTTTCTGATCACTTACATTCAATTTGGGGAGAAAGTTAGAAGGAGGAAAAAAAGAAAAACAAGGGAAAGATATGAAAAAAAAAAACTGGCTCTAAGAACAAGTTCAGGTCTCTACCCAAAAAAAGAAAAGAAATGATACTTTCCTTCAGTATTTTAGCCCTCTGCTAAGGTGGTACTCACACATTTAGTGGTAGGAAAACAAGCTGAGAAAGAAAAATTACATATTCTCTGCTTTTTCCCCCACCATACCCCCCCAAAAGTCAACACCTGAAGCCTTTATTGATTTCAACACACAGCTGCCTCAAACCATGTATCTCTCCACCTCTGTTAAGCATAAGCCTTAAAGCCACCAAATCAGGAGGTATAGGAAGAGTAATCCCTCTGTCTACTCATTACGTAACTTGTAAACTTTTGGCTAATACTTCAGGAACCAGTAGCTTTTTAATGAATATCATAGTAAAATAAAGCTAACAATGAATAAGAGAAATGTCAGCATCAAATAACTGTGTCAGATAAATGTCAGATAACAAACCTGAAAACTCTGCCCTATGGAAGAAGTAAGGTTTAATAAAACACTGGAAAAAAATGTCAACTGGGTTTTAGCCCCACAGAAACAACAGAAAGAGAACAGAAGGAACACAAGACTTAGAATCCAGAGTCTTGGGATTAAATACTGATTTTCACATTGACTAGCCTGCAAGATTAGTTAAGGACAAATTACTTAATCGATAAGTCACAATTTTCTCCACCTGTAAAAATGTAAATATTTGCAAGCACTTACTATATAGGATCCTGACTAGGAAGCATTTTGCAAACTTTAAAATAATAAAGAGCTGAATTCCAGTTATCCCTTCCACATGGCAGGGTTTAGGGATATGTTGTCTCCACAATCTGGAAAATCTGTGTAAAATTGTTTGGCCCTCCCTTTATACCAGAAGTAATCTGAGTTATTAGGGTATTAAATGATAAAAATTATGTTGATATTATACAATACTATACATTATTTTACACATTTCTGAGTTTCTAAGTTTTTTCTGTCATCTGTTGGCTCAGTTTCCCCAAAACGCCCCCAAAATGCCCATTTAATTTCTTATGCTGCCCTGCAATATATCGAAACCATGACGGGGAAATTTTCAATTCGAAAAAAGATAACTGTATTACCATAGAAAGAAATATAGTCATGTAGGATCCACAATTTCCCTCTTTTTAGAAATCAAGGAAAAACTACCTCGAGTTAGTAGTGATATACATGTAAGCTCCCAGAAAAAAGTCAGAATATTTCTAAACTATCTATGTCTCATTTTTCTTATCTGTTATATGGGGGGGTGGGCATAGAGATGATCCCATTATTTTATCCCTTCTTTCCTCCTCAGCATGTAAAAACCATTAGCATTCAAACCCAGAAGTAACACAATAGAACTCTGTGGCCTTTGGCCCATCGGTGGACACAGCAGAAGCCATGACGTGCCCAAATGATCCCTGGCAGTATCTCAGTAACACTGCTCTGAATGCCAGAAGATTATAGAGCCAAGTATGTGTGCTAAGTGGAGGTATTTCATCACACACACCCCCACCAGACTAAGACTTTGATACAACTACTCCTGAGTTTAATACATGGTTAACATGGTGGATGAGAATTGCAGTTGGCTGGCTGTCAATATCAACTACTCCGGTTAAAGGGCAGATGATTGTTAATTAGGTAAAAGAGGCATATGACATTTCTCTGCAAAATAAAACTCCCAGTTTCATAGGGGGAAAAACACACAAATAACCCTGCTCAATGAAATTACAACAAATCTTTTTGCCATTAACACTTTTCCATAGGGAAATAAGCAACAAAACAGAAACAATACAAATTTCTCCTGTTTAGTCCTACTAGCAAATTATGGGAAGTGTTCTTTAAACCTCAAATAGCCAGATGTATTTCTAATACTCATAAACTACTCAGATAAAACCAGGCAAGTTGTGGATCTTTCTAACCTACTGTACACAAAGTAACTTTTTTAAAGTTAGATTCATGGCACACGTCACCATTTTAAAATCTATCATTACTATTATAGTGGAACCTCTGAAAGCCTTGAGCAAGATCAAGACAGGACAATCAAGGGAATTATAGTAGGGGCTAAGAGATGTCAAGGAAATTTTGGAGCAAAATAAACCTGGAGACATTAAGCCTGATACTTTCATGCCAATAAAGTGCTGCATGTATTTGATACATTTTGATTCATTAAAGTTAATGTTTTAGAGGAGAAAATAGTGCTAGCATCAAATTTTTTTTAAGATTCCCTATTCATAATACTTAGAACTTTCTAGAGAATAAAGTTCAGGAAAGCTTGCTCTTTTTAGTGCTACTTGATACAGGACAATACAGGGTCTCAAAATTCTAGGTCTGGGAATCACTACATCAAAAACAGCATGACAATGTTCACTTTCTATTTAAACAATGAGGAAGAAGAAACTTAATAAAAATAAACTTTAAAAGAGAGTGCATATTTGGGTCAATTATAATATAAAATATAGTCTAAAATTAGATTATAATTATAGTATAAAACATTCAATCCAGGTAGGCATTAGTGGTAAACATTTAGGTATTTTGTGAAAGTGCCCTGAATTTCCTACAACATTTTAAATTTAGCTATGCTCAGATTTTTTGAACAGCAAGTTCATATAATCCACTTTAGACTGGATACTGAAGGTATGTTAAATTCATAAAACATTTATTAAGAATTTATTATACGGGGGCGGCTAGGTGGCGCAGTGAGTAGAGCGCTGGCCCTGGAGTCAGAAGGACCTGAGTTCGGATCCGGCCTCAGACACTTAACCCACACAAACAAAAACCTAGCCGTGTAACCTTGGGCAAGTTACTTAACCCCAATTGCCCTAAAGGGGCGGCTAGGCGGCGCAGTGAGTAAGAGCGCCGGCCTCGGAGTTGGGATGACCCGAGATCAAATCCGGCCTCAGAAAATGAGCACCCACACATAAATAATGACTAGCCGTGTAACCTTGAGCAAGTTACTTAACCCCAATTGCTTAAAAAAAAAAAATTTAAAAAAAAAGAATTTATTATACATGGTAATGTGTAAGACACTGCACTGACTGACATATATACATATGTATGTATATACATATATATATATATATACACACACACACACACATATATACACATATTTTTATATTTTAAGACACTGTACTAAGCTATTAGGGTTGGAAAAATGAAAAAAAAATCCTAAATCTCTAATCTCAGGGAGTATACTGTCCATTACTGGGAAGAGGAGATATACAAATAAGTAAGATAAAAAGAGGATGTGATAAGTAAGGGGAAAGGTAGCAATCCAAACAAAGGGTCCTGGGAAACTATGGGGATAGAAAGCTGAGGCAATCAGAGAAAGTTTCATGGAGAAAGTGGTACCAGATTGAGTGGGACCTTGAAAAGAGTATTTTCAACAGAAAGAAATGCAGAAGTAGAACACTTCAGAAACAAACAGGATAGGCAAGGAAGATGGGAACATACAGCCCAGGGTTCATAAAGGTCCAGGATGCAATCAAAAAGGTAAATCAAAGCCACACTGTATCAGATCTGGTTAAGGAGTTTGCATTTCTATCCCTGTAATGGTAATGTAATTTGAATTTGAAGACCCCTTTTTGTATTGGCAGTAAGCAGGTACTTAGCACCTGGTTCCAAGTTAAGCAAAGGTAGCAGGTACTTAGCACTTAGTAATTGATCAAGCCTCAATTGGGGGAAAGTGAAGGTAGGAACTCCAGTCTCCTGTTACTGACTTAGGAAGGGGTTGGCTGAAACAGGAAGCTAATTTGGGGACAGTCAGAATTTCTTGGGACCAGCATCTGGAGGCAGAGCAGCTACAGAAGAGAAATGAGAATCAAGAACTGAGTCAGAATTTCCTGAGAACTTGTGGTGGTGGAGCTTCTACTGAAAAGGAGCCCAGAAGGCTGAAGAGGAGCCTAGGAGCCTTCCCCTCACTCCCCCACTGGATAAGGTGATTCTGATTTTTTTTTTTTTAAATGAGCTGCAGAAGACTGAGGAAGCATGACAGAGATGCTAAGACTTTGTCTGTTTGTGGCTTGGTTGAGCCTTGAATTCCTGGGAGCAGAAATTGTGAAGGATTTGAGATGGACTGGACCCTGTGAACTTCAGTGTGGAGCAGGACCTGCCCAGACAGCTGGACAAGGAACTGGAAGCTGTCTGCCTTTGAATCCAAGTGACTGGTGGATTCAGGTAGGAGTTGCCTGCCTCGAGTCAAGATGAAAAGACCTCTCTGTGGGTACTGAGTAGTGATGAAATTGCAGTTTACTAATGACCTTGGGGTGGAGGGTCTGTATTTTCTAATGATTGTACTTAGTGATTAATGATACTTAGTAATTGATTGCTGAGTAAGTGATTGATTGAGTTAACTTAGTGTGCCCCCTGAGTGGAAGACTTTAACTATTGTACTTTGAGATGCTTGTTCTTTGTTCAAAACTTTATGGTCACTATGGTGGAAACTATATGGCCATTTTAGTGAGAAGCTGTTGTGAATACTATTATTGTGATTTTCTATGATAACTTGTAATATTGTGAATGCTGTACCTTGATTTTCTGTGAATGTTTTGCTTTGATTTGTTACTGAATAGTGTTCACTGTACTGTGTAATCAGAACCTTAAAAGCTGTTCACAGTAGCATTCTTCTGGAAAGCTGCTCATGCATAGAATTACAATCCTAGAAGCAGGGAGTAGCAGAGCAACATGGTCACTTTTTTTTGGCTTTGTATCTCCAGTACCTAGAGTAGTACAATGCATTCATTCATTCGACAAACGATATTAACCACATGAGCCAGGCACTATGCTAGATTTGGAAAAGCAAATTAAAAAAGAAATAGTTCAGACTTTCAAAGAGCTTTTACTTTGCTGAGGGAAGACAATACATACAGAGATAAGTAAATATATTGTGGGCATTAAATCAATGTTTGCTGGGTTAATTAAGAAGATTATCCTAGAAACTATTTGAAGAGCAGAATGGAAAAGCAAAAGATTAAAGACAGGCAGACCAATTTCCTTTCAATAAATGGTGTTTGACACTTATGACATTTTTAGATGTTAAACAGAGGCGGGGAATGGTTTCATCATAGTCTCTGCAAAGTACCTGAAAACTACATCTTTTAAAGATCAAAATGCTAAATCTGGTTATTCCTTTCAATCTATGTACGTCCCCAGGTGATTCTTACCCTCTACAGAGCCATTTTTTAACAAGCTCTAAAAAAGTCTTTCCTTGAGGGGAAAAGTAAGTTCATACAAGATCCAATCATATCAAAGATAAGAATAAACCACAGAGTTTGTGGGGCTGGTTAGTTCTATGAGATTTGCCAGAGCACACTGATCAGATGGAGCCATTCATAGGTCTGATTCCCTAGCAGGCTAGTAAGATCTACTTCTGCTTCCTAACCATGTCATGGATGCAGGCCCCTTGTCACAAGATGAAGCAGTGGGATCATAGAGACAAGCTAACCACTTATCACACCTACCATCAAAGAACTTAATGTGCAATTCCTTTGGGAGATGCTGCCATCTTTGTGCACAATGAAGAAAATTATGAATGAAATGGCAAAAAATCAAATAACATAGCATCCATACAATGCAAGCATAGATTCCTTTTTACCAGACTAGATTCTTGAGTAAATAATAGTGGAAATAAAAGCAATAATAATACTCTTACCACCAGAAGCTGAGGTTTTAAGTACTGATTCCTTTGGAGATTCTTTCTCAATCCTTAATGTGGCCCACTGTTCAAAAATAAGGAAAAAAAATTGTCAGTGTGTGTTTTCTCATTAAAGCAATTATAATACCTAAAGTACACCCTAATTTTTTTTTTTTTTAAATATGACAAACCATCACATTCATTGAAAGGCTCCCACAACAAGAGGCAGCTGGGAAAAGAATACTACCTGGATTACAAGCTAATGGGGGTACTTTGTAAGGTAGTGAGCTCCCAAACACAGAAGGTTTTAAAAGTAGCACATATATGACAAAGTGTGGACTTTCAGCAATATGGCAGAAGGTATTCCTGTTTAAGGATGAGTTTGACTAGTTAACATCTGAGGTGCCCTCCAAATTTGAGATTTTACAATTGTGTTTCTAGTACTATAATGGGAACCAATTGTCTGATAAAAAATAATAATAAAATAAAGTTGCTTTTAAAAAAATTGGGAAACAAGCAATTAAAGATTTTGAAATTTTGGAGGAAATTGTTGGATCACAGAGCCAAAGGATCACTTGCCTACTTATTCCAATAGTTCCCTATGAAATTCCAGCTCCACCACTTGGCAGTATCCTTATTTGTAAAACAAGGAAACTGAACTAGATTACCTAGAACATGCCTCTTACTTCTGACATTAGAATATTTGAAAGAATTATTAAGGAAGCATTTTATGATCATTAGGACCATCAATACCAACTGGAAGGCACTGGCTATTTACTGAGAATCAACTAATTTTTTCTTTTAAGTTTATAGTTAGTTCTGATGACGGCTATTTTACAATCTTCATAGTGAGTAGTTATAATCTCACTTAGATAACTACTATTATGGAAACCAACTGAATGTTTTGGAAAAACTGAACAATCTAACTATCAATAAAAACATGTTAATATTAAATTTTACCCCACATAGGGACAGAACTCTAAAACCAGAGGTGTGATGGAATAAACATGAATGGAGAGTCAATTCTTCAGTTATCTTTTTTATTTCAAATGATTCTCCCAATGCACCCCCTCTTTCTCACCCCTATATTCTTTTCTAGGAGATCATCCTAACATAATCAAGTCACAGTAATGATCCCTAACTGCCCTAACAATGATAAAGTTCTCTGGAATTAGATATCTCATCTTCCCATACAGGAATGTAAATCATTTAATTCCATTGAGTTCCTTATGATTACTCTTTCATGTTTGCCTTTCTATGCTTCTCTTGAATCTTCTGCTTGGGAGTCCTCTCTTTCATTAAATATACATTCCCCCCTCCTCCTGTTTTTCTGGGTAGGTGATTCTAGCTTGTAATCCTAACTCCTCTGCCCTTAGGAATATCACATTCTAAACACTTTATTCCTTTAATATGAAAGCTGCTAAATCTTGTGTGATCTTGACTGTGGCCCCACAACACTTTAATTATTTCTTTCTGGTTGCTTGAAGTATTTTTTCTTTGACCTAGGAACTCTGGAATTTGGCTGTAATATTCGTGAGAGTTTTCATTTCTTGATCTCTTTCAGGAGGGGATCAGAGGAATCTTTCTATTTCTATTTTATCTTCTGGATCTAAAATATTAGGGAAGTTTTCCATTGTAATTTCTTGAAATATGATGTGTAGACTTTTTTTTTTATCCTGGCTTTCAGACAGTCCAATAATTCTTTTTGGGGGGGGAGGGGGGAGGGAAGAGGAGGAAGGCAAGGCAAGAGGGATTAACTGACTTGCCCAAGGTCACACAACTAATTAAGTGTCAAGTGTCTGAGGCCAGATTTGAACTCAGGGATGGTGCTCTATTCACTATGCTACCTAGCTGCCCCCAATTTGGTTTTATTAAGGAGATACTTTCTTCAGTGAATTTTTGCGCCTCTTTTACCAAGCTGTTAATTCTCCTTTCATAATTTGCTTGTATCACTCTCATTATTTTCTTAAATTTTTACTCTACCATTCATCTTTTTTCTTTCTCTTCCAGGAATTCTTGATGGACATAGGTTCAATTACCATTTTTCTTTTTTTTTTCTTTTTAAACAAATGCTTTATTAACTTCTGTTTTACATCATTCATTTCCACCAGATTTTGAGTTACAATCATTTTCCCCCCATTATTCCCCTACCCAACTTCCCAGAATAGCAGTCCCACAAGATATCGCTTCCTCCAATCTGCTCTCTCCCATACCTTCTCCCATACCCCCATCGACTTTTCCATTAGAGGAAGGTGAATCTTTGTGTCCCAATGCCTGCACATCTTATCTCCCTATTACAAGCAAAAGAGTATTAATAATAGTATTTATATATATTTGAAACATTTAATGTTACAACCTCGAATTTCAGATCCATTTCCTTCCTCCCTTTTCACCCATTCCCTCTTGGGAGATAAGTAATTCAGTATATATTGTACATGTCTAGCTATGCAAAACATTATCACAGTAGATAAATTGTACAAGGCTGCTTATAATTCCCTCCCACTCATCCCACCCCACACCTGGTCCATTCCTTACATGATCCTGTCCCTCTTCTATAGTGGGTACTTCCAACCTCCCCTCCCTGCAAGGATGCCCTCCCATCCATCATCCCTCCTCTCATCCCCCTTCCCCCTATCCTGCTGCAGGTTGAGATATCCCATTTAGTATGTATGTCATTCTCTCCCTGAACCAAATTCAATGTGAATGTGGTTTTGCCTTTTTAGCCTTCCTTATTCTCCCCCTCCTTTGCAACCACTTCCCCTTGCTTCTTCTACATGGGATAGTTTACCCTACCCTGTCTCTCCCCATCTCCTCTTGCCACTTTCCTCTCTCACCTCATAATTTCATCCCTTGAGTATTCTCCCTTCCCAACAAATTCAACCTATGCCCTCTATCCATATATAACTGTAACCATATACACACACATTCACATATGTATTCATATGACCACACCCCCTTCTTCCATTATTTTCATAGTGAGAAAGATATCATCAGTCACAGTTATTGCTTTTCCATATAGGAATGTAAATAGTTCAACTTTGATAAGTTCCTTTTGATTTCTTTTCCCTGATTACCTTCTCAGGCATCTCTTCCTTCTTGTGTCTGGATATCAAATTTTCTATTCAATTCTGGTTTTTTCCTCAAGAATGCTTGAAAGTCCTCTATTCCACTGAATGACCATATTTTCCCCTGAAACAAAATACTCAGTTTTGCTGGGTAGGTGACCCTTGGGTTCAGTCCCAGCTCTTTTGCCCTCTGGAATATCATATTCCATGCCCTTCTATCCCCCAATGTAGAAGCTGCCAGGTCCTGGGCTATTCTGATTGTGTTTCCACAATATTGCAATTGTTTCTTCCTGGCTGCTTATAGTATTTTCTCCTTGATCTGGGGATTCTGGACCCTGGCTATAATATTCCTGGGAGTTTTCTTTTTGGGATCTTTTTCAGGAAGTAATCTGTGGATTCTTTCAACCTCTATTTTGCCCTCTGGATCTAAAACATCAGGGCAGTTTTCCTTGAGAATTTCTTGAAGGGTGATTTCTAGGTTCTTTCTTTGATCATGGCTTTCAGGTAGTCCAATAATTTTTAAATTGTCTCTCCTGGATCTATTTTCCAGGTCAGTGGTTTTTCCCATGAGATATTTCACATTGCCTTCTAATCTTTCATTTGTTTGGATCTGCTTAACAGCATCTTGATTTCTCATAAAGTCATTAGCTTCCATTTGCTCCAGTCTAACTCTGAAGGAATGAATCTCCTCAGTGAACTTTTGAGATTCTTTTTCCATCTGGCAAATTCGACTTTTTAAGGCATTCTTCTCCTCATTGCCCTTTTGGGCCTCCTTTGCCATTTGAGCTAGTCTATTTTTTAAGGTGTTGTTTTCCTCAGTCAGGCTGTTGACCCTCATTTCATACTTTTCCTGCATCCTTCTCATTTCTCTTTCCAATTTTTCCTCCACTTCTCTTATTTGATTTTTAAAGTCCTTCTTAAGGTCCTCTATGGCCTGCAACCCGCTCATGTTTTCCCTGGGGCTTTTGGAGCAGGACTTCTGACCTCACAGTCCTTTTCCCGCTCTATGCCCCCAAAATAGGAGTCTAGGGTTGCATTTTTCTGTTTCCTTTGCCTTGGCATATTGCCACTTAATTACTTGACTTTTGGGCTTGTTGCCTCACTATGGCTTTAAGGCCAGATAGAGGAATTTTCATCCCGAACGTGTGGGGGGCAACTTCCGTTTCTGGCAAGCTGTAAATCCACCCACGACTTCCACCCTAGATCACAATCCAGATCCAGGGAGGTTAAAGCAAGAGTGATTACCCCCCGAAGACTGGTGGCTGGATCTCCCTACAATTTGCAGGCTGGGAGCCGAGCTGCCTCTGAAAACTACAAAATGGTGTGTCTCCTCAGCGGCTTCTAGCCCCCAGGGGAGGGAGCCGACGCATTCCCCAAATACTGGTCCCAAAGTCCATAGGACACTAACCTCTTACTTTGTCCTAGGCATGTCTATGTTGATAATTCTGGAGTCGCCACAGCTCCTGGTGTTCTGGGGTTCCTCCAGCCGGCTGCTGGCCCTGCCACCCTGGGGCTAAAACCTCAGCTAATGCGGACCTGGGCTCGGCTCGGCTCTTCGCGCTGCTCGCTGCCAGGTCCCAGAGCGCTGTACTGGTCCTTCCTGCAGGGCTGCTGGGCTGTCCTCAGTGGGAAGTTAGCTTCTCTGTGTCGTTCTGTGGGTGCTGGGGCTCCAGAAGTTGTTCGGGGTCCCCTTTTACATAGTTTGGGGGGAATCTGGGGGCAGAGTGTCTTGGATGAGCTGTTTCTACTCCGCCATTTTGGCTCCGCCCCAATTACCATTTTTCTTAATCACTTTGCTTGTAGCTGTTTTCACATTGTTGTCATCTAAGTTTATATCTTGATCTCACCTACCACCATAATAGCTTTTTAGGGTCAAGTTCTTTTTTTTGTTGTTTGATCATTTTTCCAGACTATTTCTGCACTTTGAACTTTATGTTAAAGTTGGACTCTGCTCACCTTGGAGCAGAAAGGCACAGTTCGAAGCTTCAGGCTTTGTGTGTGTGTGTGCTGCTGTTTTCAGAGTTAGTTTGGGGGAATAAGGGAAGGGGGAAAAGTGTCTCAGTCTTCAGTGCTTCCAAGGTAATAAGATCCTGTAGAGGTGTGTTCACTGCTCTCCTAATCTGTGGTCTGGTCTTTACCCAGAAAAGGCTGCTGTTCCCCAGTAGCGCAAGTGCTAGATTTCCTCTTGGCCTTGAAACTAGAAACAGGGCTTCTGCTCCCTTCTGACTAATCACCAGCACTACTCTCTATGCTGAAACTGTGACCCAGAATAGCTTATGGGCAATAGAATTGCCAATCAGTCCCAGCTGCACCCCGTGCCAGCAAAGGATAACCTGTAATCTTTCTGACCAATTGTTCAATCCCCTTAAAGTCTCTGGACTGAGAGCTCTCAAAGCTGCTGTTGTTGCTGCTGTGACCACCTTGAAGACCCATAACTGGTACTCCTACCACATTGGAGAGGCTGTACCCAGCCTAGTGTTACAAACGTCTCCTGCAGATTTCCTAAGCCATTTTAGGCTGGAAAAACTTCTCCCTCTGACCTTTTGTTGGCTCTGCTGCTCCAAAATTTGATTTGAGATGTTATTTTAAAGTTGTTTGGAGGGCAATATTGAGAGAGTTCATCTGTCTGGGTTCTGGTCTCTACTCTACCATCTTGGCTCCTGAGCTCCTTAAAAGTTTGATGTGTTTACACCTCAGAAATCAGTAAATGATACAAATCAAGGCAGCTAAGTAGTACCATAGATATAGCACCAGGCCTAGAGTATGAAAGAGTCTGGAAGTCCAAATCCAGTTTCAGACACTTACTGTATGACCCTGGGCAAGTCACTTAACCCAGTTTGCCTCAGTTTCCTCATCTGTAAAATGAGCTGGAAAAGGAAAAGGCAAACCACTTCAGTATCTTTGCCAAGAAAACTCCCAATAGGGTCACAAAGAGTTGTTCATGGCTGGAAATGACTAAAAAACAATAAAACAGATCAAGACTTTATTTTTCTGTTGATTATCTAAACTTAAGAAAATAATGGAGAAAATACGATCACGTGAAAATGCGTCATGGTCCAAAATGCCAGTTGTAAAATACTAACCAGCACTCTGTCTAAAACCCTCCCTAAAGTATCATGGCATAAAAAGAAACTTCTATTATTATTAATGGATTGGAAGGGGCTAGAAGAAAGTGAAGTTTCTAAAACAAGGTATATAATTTTTAAGTACATCCAAAAAAAAATACAGAGTGCATTACAATTTAGACATATCAGGAATATTCTAGCTAAATGTTTTAAACCAAACATTTAAAAGCATGTCACCTACATTGAGTACTTTATAAATCTTCAGTATTTCAATTACAAAATTGATTATGCTATCAAAAGCCAGCCTTCAATTATTTCACCATTTTTCCTGCTCTGCCAAGTAAGGATAGCTTAATTCAAACTATCAAGACTACTGGAAAAAGAACTCTAAAATGTGTCCCATTGAAGTTAAGATGAACAGAGGATTAAAATGTTTCATGATTAGAAAAAATCACATGCATAGTTGTTGACAAGTTAGTTACACAAACCAATCTGGGGACATTTTCTTTTCTAGAACTTCTTTTGGTCGAGACCTGTGCTTTTATACTTATGGAGTGCCCCAGACATAGCAACATCTTCCATTGATGCAGCTCAGCAGTTATTTGCTAGTGGCCTTCATTTTAATCAATGAGATGAAGCCCAAACACCTTTTATTTCCTTTAAAGATACTGGTTTAGAACTCAGAACTAATCCTCCTGAAGGCCAGAGACCACAAGAGAATTCAGAATTCACAAAGGAAAAGGCTTACTTACCTGCAATCCTATCCTACTACTGTTTCCAAACCAACTCCTGATCTCTATTTATTCACTGGACCCAGATGGCTCAGGAGGAGCACTGAGTGGTGACATTACACAGCCTTCCCTTGCTTAAATCCAATTCACTTACATGTCATGGCATCACCTTCCTAATGTCATGGTCCTCTTTGAAGTTTGTCCTATATTTCCTGCCACACACTTTCAAAATAAATTTTTTGGGGTGGGGGGGCGATGAAGAGTCTCATAACAAAACATGACATTGTTTCAAACTATTTTAATTATACAGTATCACAGAACCAAATCAATATTTAGGTTATCATACATACCTAGATCAATGTATTTAGTTGTTTGTCCTATTAAAATTCATAGCATTTAACTAAATGGAAACTTGAGGAATGATTTCTTTTTGAGGGGTTGGGAATTCAACTATTATGTCCCTTTCTATTAAACTGTCTAAAAATAAATTGTTAGATTTACTCAAATGATAGCTGCTATCTACCAACTATAACAGAACAGAAGAGATTGCTTTGAATTCGGCATCGTGGTCAGCCTGCTTTCAAAAACTTCTGAGAAAATACAAACACATTGAATAAATATGCTAGAATCCACACAGATATTTACAACTAAAAGTAGCCCGATCCTGATGCCCAAATCAAAAGCCCTATGTTTTGTTCAGCTCTGCTACCAAAGGTCATGGCAACTATGGGTAAACTAGTGGAACATCTTTTGAAGGTAGAAATGACAAAACGACGGGGAGCAAAGAGAAGCATTTAGAAGAAATATTGACTTGGTTTATATATTGGGCTATTCAAGCCCAAAAGTTCTCTTGAAGCCACAAAGCAAAGAGAAAAAAAAGACTCGTGTGGATTTTAGATTTAGGACAATCAGCTGCAAGAAGACAAATTAAATTTTCATACAAAAGAAAAGTCTGGTCCTCTTTTCCCCCTAATCAATATTACTAGAAACTTTGAGCTGAGAGGAAGAAAAGGAAGGGAAAAAACAATGAAAATTAATTTGATTCCTTCTGTGCTTAGGGCACTCACTGTCTTATCGAGAAATAAGCAGTACATCACACCTGAGACAATTCTGGATGGCATTCTATCACATACCACCCACTTTCTTGGGCATAACTTAGCAGCTAAGTCTTACTCGGTCCTCTCAAGACAATCTTTGTACTCGGGGACATAGCCATTAAAAAGGGTTTTAAAAACAGAAAGAAAAACCAAAGCCACACATAGTGACATACAAATGCTGGAGAGGATAGGGTCAAGACGATTGTTCAGGCTGGACAAATTTTAGGAATAGAGAGGGGGGAAAATGGCCAACAGGTATGGATGAGGAAGTGACCAATGGTCATTTAAACTCTGATTTAACAGTTTAAATAGATTCTATATTCTATAGATGGAGTTAAGTTAGGACTGCAGGGGCTTAACCACCGGAGGAAGCTGCTAGGAAGCCAGGGAGCACAAGGGGAGAAGACCGTGGGGGAGAAGGTGACTGCGGCTTGCGTCGGGACGGATCCCGGAATCCGAGACAAGCGGGTCAATCTCAGACCAGTTTTACAGGAAGGAAAAGGAGGAACCAGAGGACTCAGTAGGTCAGGTAAGTGCGAGCCCGTGCCTGGCGGTCATCCACAGGTCAGTGAACGATCGCCCAGGGACACTGGGGGGGAGGGAAGACCACGAGGTGTTTCAGGGGTCACCTCTGGAAAGCCAACTGGAGGGAGAAGCCAGGGCCCGGCTGGGGAAGCCAGGGCCCAGGCGCAGCAGCCGCCGGCTCTGCCCTGCTCTCCCCAGCGGCCGGCCCAGCCCGGCTGCTGCTGATTCATGGTGGCGGGCGGAGGTCCCGCGGTCCCCGGCCCCCGCGGGGGTCCCGCACGCACTCACCTCCAGGGTCTTCACCAGGATCTTGATGTACGCCTCGGAGATGCCCAGAGACACGCCGAACGCCGAGGGCAGGAGGATGAGGCTGAGCACCAGCGCCAGCCAGGTGCCCACCACCTGCACGACCAGCTCGGCAGCCTCCATACCTCCGGCTGGCCCGGGGTCTGCGGGCACTCCACGCGACCACCCGCCCGAGCGAAAGAAGGAGGCGAGGACGCAGTCTCGACCGCGGGGATTTCCTTTCTCCTCCTCCTCCGTGTCCTAATCTTCCGCGCCGGCGGCCGGAGAAGCAGCTGGGTGGCCAGAGGACTGAGCCCCGGGGAGCAGGAGGCAGGCACGTGCCGGCGCGCCCTCCGCGCGGCCAATTACGGACTGGTGGGCGACTGGGGCTCCCCAGCCTCTGGCGAGACTTCCCTGCTGGCGGCGGGGGCGGCCGGAGAGAGCCCCGCCCCGTCTCAGACCCTGGCACCGCCCCGGCCTCCTCCCACTCTGGGGAGCCTCGCCCATTTCTCCCGGAGGGCAGCCGCCCAGGCTAAGGGTCTGTGTCTTTTCCTCTGTGATCAAGTCTCTGCAATAAGTGAGACAGACTCCCGAGCGCGTGGGCCGCTGTCCCTTCCTAATTCGACCCCGGCTTCTCCCCAGGACCTGGGCCCAGCGGGGATTCCCGTGGCACTCACTCGGGTCAATTAGCCTAAACCCACAGGATTCCAACTCGTGAGTCCAACGAGCTCCGAGCAGGGGCAAGAGCTCCACCCAGAGACCTAACCGGAGGGACGCCTTGAATTCCGGTCCTTGGATGCTTGCGGGGAAAGTGCTCCTTCCAAGTGACCTCTCCTGGATGTGGCTCAGACTCTTCACTCACCCAACCCCGGGCTCCAGATACACCCAGGACAATTTAGGCAGCCCAGGATAAGGATGCAAATGCAGAGTTTTCCTGGCAGCCCTGATCGCTCCCAGTGTTGCTCTGGAAAGCCCATTGCCAAGGAAGAAAGTAAAATATGGACAGGTGAAGCAATTCAACTGATACCGACAGGTTTTAACACTTCAGAAAAGTTTCTGCTCCAGGTATGATGGTGGAGAGACTCCCTAAAGACTAGAAATGCATTTATGTCTCTTGTCAAGGAAGTCTTTTCCAAGACTAAAGTAACAAGACAATTAGTTTCTCTTACTATTCAAGTAAAAAATGAAGCTTCCAGATAAGGAGAATTCAGAAAATTAAACGTATGTGAAATTGCTGAGATGTAATTAAAATAGACACATAAAATATAATGCTATAATGAAATGCTTCTTAGAAAAAAACACAGGTGTGAAACCTGTGGAAAGTCTCTTCAGGGAGGCTGTTTATAACAAAAAGCTCACACCAAACTATGCAGGTCATACTTGATGTGGGTGGGGAGCTTTGATTCCATTTAGTGTGGAGAGCTCCCAGACAGAAAAGTCTCTCTACCAACACATAGACGCAATTCAGAGTAATGGAGTTGTCTGGGAGTGACTAGCTGCAAAATGCTGGGCCTGGAGTCAGGAAGGTGTAAGCTGGAATCTTCCCTGCTATTCTTGACAGCTGTGTGAACAAAGGTAAGCCACTTCTATTAGTCTGAATTTCTTCATCTTTAAAATGAGATGTTGGACTGCAGGACCTCTGAATCTATGATTCCTAAGTTGTGACTGGCCCAGAGTCATTAATATATCAAGGGCAAGACTAGAACACAGGCTTTTCTGACTTAGAGTTCATTTCTCTATCTCCTCTGCCCCTTCACCTCTGGGCTGGACTGGCACAGGACTGAACTACAGAGTCTCCTGATAGGTCTCCCCACCTCATGTCTCTGGCTACTTCACTGAATTCTCCACAGAGCTGTCAAATTGGTTTTCCCAAAATGAAGATTTGACCATTTTAAGCCCATCCCTCTCCTCAACTCCACTTAATAAACTCTACTTGATACCCTTTGCATTTAGAACCATATATTAACTCCTCTATCCATATTCCAGGTCAGTTATTTTTCCAATGAGTTGTTTCACATTTTCTTCTAGTTTTTCATTCTTTTGGCTTTGTTCTATTGGTTGTTTTTTGTTTTTTAAATGTCTCTTGGAGTCATTAGCTTCCACTTGCCCAGTTCTAATTTTTAGGAAATTATTTTCTTTGGTGAGTTTTTGTACATCTTTTTTTCCATATGGCCAATTCTGCTTTTTAAGGAGTTCTTCTCTTGTGGATTTTTGTTCCTCTTTTAACATTTGGCCAATTCTGTTTTCAAGGTGTTATTTTCTTCAGCAAATTTTCAGTGCTTCAAAGATGGTGTGATCCTGGAAAAGTGTGGTTACAGCTCTCCTGGTCTGTGTTCTGGTTTTTACCCAGGAAGGGCTCCTGCTTCCCTAAGATCAAAACCTCTAGCACTCTACTTTGGAACTGTTACCAGGCTCCCTGTTCCCTTGTGACTTACCACCTCTGTTCCTCTGTTCCTCTCCGCCCAGGAACTGTGATCCAGAGCTGTGTATGGGCAACAGAGTTGCCAATCAGCATCCAGTATAGTCAGTGTTAGTAAAGGGTCTGCTGTAATCTCTTTATGACCAGCTCTCAGAACCCTTTACCATCTCTGGGCTGGGAGCTCTCCTAGCCGCTGCTGATGTGTATAGGCTCTGGACAGGCCTCTACCCCAGTGTTACAGTCTTCTCTTGCCAACCTCTTAAGTTTTCTTAGGCTATAATGTTTCACCCCACCTTTTGCTGACTCCGCCCATCCAAAATTTGATTTGAGGCATTTTAAAGTTATTTAGAGAGGAATGCTGGGGGAGCTCAGCTGGGTAGCTGCCTATAATCCACTATCTTGGCTCCACCTTCATTGTA
This sequence comes from Gymnobelideus leadbeateri, assembly GCA_011680675.1. Lineage (NCBI taxonomy): Eukaryota > Metazoa > Chordata > Mammalia > Diprotodontia > Petauridae > Gymnobelideus > Gymnobelideus leadbeateri. The sequence goes on from WOXC01004029.1 coordinate 572,268, forward strand.
CCCATATTTGAAGATTTACTCACACTTGATAAAAAGATGACAGAATTTAATATCTACCAACACAGACTTTAAATGTTAAACCTAATGGGCTCAATCCAGGGGCTTTCATGTAGCAGATAGGGTGTATTTTTGAGTAGCTACCTGTGTAAGCCACCAGATGGCAGTCAAAGATTACTATATAAGTTCACTGCACCACAAATGTGAAAAAAGTACTTCAGTACATGTGGAGGAAGGACAGCAGTCCCTGCATCCCCTAGTCTTTCTATCCTATTGGGGATCACCAGGTTTCTATCTAAAATCTAGGTATAAGGATATTTCCATAATAATTCCAGCTTTGCTTGACTTATTTTTTCCATCCTAATCAGTCTCTCCAGATTTTCTCCCTTTCAATATGACCCAAAGAATTCAATCAAAATGAATTGCATTTGATTGGGAAAAACAAACAAACAAACCATATTTACAGAAGTGAAATAAAGGACAGTTTTAAAAACTCTAGTTGGTTTTCAGAATAGGAGTGGGGAGGAAGGGGAAAAAACTTTGTAACTCAAAATCTAGTAAAAAGGAATGCTAAAAAATTTTTTTTCTTAATATGTAAATAGGGGGAAAATAAGATAATATTTAAATTTTGAAAAAGGAAAGAAAAAACCCCTAATTGGAGTAACCCCAGCCAAATTGAGTTGGCCCCTGCCTCCTTTACTTCTGCTACATGAGCCCTCAGTACTTTGGAAAGGATTGGGACAATGTACTGATGGAGTGCTTGGGATCGATGTCTGTAATATCAGTTTGTAACATCAGTTTGTAAAATCAATTTGTAAAACCAGTCTGTAAATCACATTTCCACCCCTACCCCCCAGCCTCAGAGCATTAACTCTACCCTTTCCCCTTGCCAGCACTCTGCCCAGCAACAATTCATGAACTGTTTATCTCTGCTTGGAACAATAACAAGCTACACCTATGAATCCTTCACTAAACCATCTATAAACATTTTAGCTTAGGCAAATGTTATCTCCCCCTAGTATAGTGGCCAGCTGCATCTATGAATCCTTCAATGCACTATCTATAGGTTAACTCCTTAGCCAATTATACACCTACTGAGTCTCCATTAGCCTTGGTTCCCAACATCCATCTTGTCAAACATGACACTGAAGGGTGGTAGACTAGGCACTTCTCAGTCAGCCCTGACTGCTAGCTGACTTATCGATGTTTCATGCCTAAAACCACACCTCCAGGTAGCCCCCTTTGGGCTATTTCCCAGTGAATTGTGGGCAATATGCCTGCCAGTTGACATCAAAAGTGCAAGTTCCTTTAAGCACTGACCACTCCTTAACTCCTCCGTGATCCCACACTTACTCACCTAGTTAGCATAATTGACACCTGATTTACTGTCTCGACTCCTTAAAACTATACCTGTGATTTCTTCTTCTTCTTTTTTTTTTAAAGCAGTTGGGGTTAAGTAACTTGCTCAAGGTTACACAGCTAGTCATTATTTATGTGTGGGTGCTCATTTTCTGAAGCTGGATCTGATCCCCGGTGCTCTTACTCACTGCACCACTTAGCCACCCCAAACAGTGACTTCTGTAAGTTTGCAGGTTCCCTAAGAACCCCTGCCCACTGTAAAGTGTAACAGTAAACTTTTATAATCCTGACTCCAAGTTTGCTTGGGCCTAATGAATTCCTTTCAGACTCAGGGACTCTGGTCATCGATTAGAGTCCCTGCATAACCTATTGCCCATACCCCCATCAGTACCATTCAAAAACTTTGGGGAAAAAAGTGCTTTCAAGAATCCCCTATATCAAGTCATAGAGAAGAAGAGGAAATTTCTCCCCCTCTCTTCCCTACCCTTTTGTGACTATGTCTTAGACTCCTAGCCTGCCCTCTGGGTAAGCCTGTATTGGATGCCTTCTGGGAATGGTCAGCTTGTTTTTTCCTTGTCTTCAGCCATCATAGCCATGGCCCAGAATTCCCAGTAAAGGAAAGGCTGAAAGCTTCAAATATGAGAGATGTGATAGAAAATGCTATCTCTGATTCCTATAAAATATGCCTAAGGGCTAAGGACTCTTTCTTTTGTATAAGGACTCTTGGGAAAACTGAAAATCATTTACAAAGCCAGTGCCAGCATAGGCTAACAAGCCCACAACCTGCCTGAAAGGATCTTTATGTGGAGGCAGAAAGTCCCAGGGTGGGGATCGTGAAAACCCAAGAATACTGTGAATAAGGGAGGTGCAGGTATACTCCAAGTGTACAATTCCTGGGTCCTGTTCTGAAATAATAGAAAGGGTTCTGAAGATCCAGTGCTCTGAACCTCAGAGACCCTGGGAGATCCATATGTACACAAGGAACAGAAGACCCAGAGGACAACCCAGCAGAGTAAATCACCACTATCCACCCACCCAGCAAAGTGTAAGAAGGGACAGATCTTGACCCTAGTATAAAACTCTAATTCAGGAATTAAGGCTGAAAAGTATTAAAGATTATTGTGGATCTAGAGGTACCCAAACAGAAGAGAATAATTCCATAATGACTACAAGCAGATATTCAAAGGAAAATCATGAATATTCCACAAGTACTACATGAATATCTAGGAGAAATTCATCAAATGATTAAAATAAATAAATAAATAAAAGCTCTGGAGGAAAGAATTGGAAGAAGAATAGTTTAGAAGAAAAAGTGGCAAACCTTACTCAAGTAACAAATTGCTTAAAAACTGAAACAAACTGGACAAAAACCAGTTACTGCATAAGAGAACAAGAAATATAACCCCCCCCCAATTAAATTAAGAAAATTTAATATGATGATTTTCAAAAATATTTAATTTTCAATCAAGTAAAGGAGAGATAATATAAAATCTTTGGACTCCATAAAAATCATTTTAAAAAGAAGTCCAGACACTATATTTCAAGAAATCATACATCAAAAATGCCTAGATTAATTAAAACCAGAGAGCAAAATAAAGATGGCAAGAATTCAGTGATGATCTCCTGATAGAAACCACCAAAAGAAAAGTCCCAGGAATCCAATAACCACATCAAAGAAAAAAAAAAATATTGTAAACGTCCAAAAAAAAAAAGCTCTTCAAGAAGCCATAGTGAGGATCACACAAGAACTAGAGACTTCTACTATAAAAGAGAAGAAATCTTGGGATGTAATTTTTCAAAGTACAAGAGAGGTGTAGGTTTACAAACAAAAATAACTTGCCTGCAAAGCTAAGTGTAATCCTAAGGGATGGAGGAATGGACCTTTAATGAAATAGAATTCTTTCCAGAATTCAGAAATCAGTCAGTCAGTTTTAAAGACACGGTCTATATGCAATCAATGGAAAAAGATCAAAAAGGGAGTTCAATTTCCACATATGTGCCAGTTCTCATGTTTCTAGAAAGCAGGTTCCCCAGAAATTTCCCCAGGTCATTTTAGGTGGTCTGTATATGCAACAAACTCTCATTACAAAACTATATGCAAAAATATATATGAAAGAATTTACAAGGTAATTGAGGTGGGAAGACACTAGTAGTTGGTATCAGGAAAAGATATATAAATGAGATAACTTTTGAACTGAGCTTGGAAGAAAACCAGAAATTCTATGAAAGAGAAAGAGATAAAGAGGAATTGTACTTACAAAGGCAAAGAGATGGGAGATGAAGTATCATGGGTGGGAAATAGCAAGAAGACTGGTTTGATAGGATTGCAAAGTATATGGAGGGAACTGAATATAAAAGAAAAAAAAATTAACAAAACATGATAAGAAAAAAAGGTCCCACTGATGACAACTGTGACAGCTAACTTTTATGAAAGACTTTAGCCTTCCTACTTCCATTTCTGTTTTATTTTAGTATTTGATTAAAAATGTGGGGTGTGGGGTACAGAGCCAACATGACAGAGTAAAGATACTCACCTGAGCTCTCTCAAATTCCCTTCCAAGCAACTATAAAATAATGCCTCAAAATGAATTCTAGAGCAGCAAATCCAACAAAAGGATGGGGTAAAACAATTTTCTACCACAAGACAACTTGGAATGTCAGCAAGAAAGATCTGTATCTTTCACAGGGATGAGAGTAGAGCACAGTCCAGCATAGCCTGCACCCTGGCAAGCCAGCAGCAGAGATTAAATTGGCAGCAGCTTCCAAAGGTCTTAGCCTACAAAGAGTAAGGGGGTTGGACAGCTGGTCAGAAGGAGATTTTTACAGGGGTCCCTTTGTTGGCACTGGATGTAAGACTCTGTTACATTGCCCAGATATGGCAGTGGTCACAGTCCCATGACAAGGAGAAAAAATAGCATATGTACTACAGGGGAGTAGGGACCCTGGTCACAGTTCTAGGGCGGGAAAGAGTACTTGTGGCCACTTACAGGCCAGAGCACTGACCACACTTCTCCTTAAATCATAACACATTGGAAGGACTGAAAACTTTCAGACTCCCAGACTAGCTCAAAAAACAGCTGCACAAAGAACCTGAAGCTTGGGACAGTTGCTCCTCTACCCCAGGAGCAGAGCTCAACTTTAACATAAAGTCAAAAGTCAAGAAATGAGCTGGAAAGATGAGCAAACAACAAAAAAAGAACCTAACCATAGAAAGTTACTATGATGGCAGGGAAGGTCAAAACACACACCCAGAAGAAGACAAAAAAGTCAAAACAATTATTTCCAAAGCCTCAAAGAAAAATGTAAATTGGTCTCTAGTTCCAAAAGTAGTCCTAGAAGAGTATAAAAGGGATTTTTGAAGTAAAATAAGAGAGTAAAAGGAAAAATTGGGAAAAGAAATGACAGTAATACAAGAAAATCATGAAAAAAGAGTCAACAGTATGGTAAAAGACACACACACACACACACACACACACACACACACACACACACACAATACTGAAGAAAATAATAACTTTAAAATCAAAATTGGCCAAACAGAAAAAGATGTGCAAAAACTCATTAAGAGAAGAACTTCTTAAAAAGTAGAATTGGTCAAATGGAAACAAAGGAACAAAAGCTCACTGGAGAAAATAATTCCTTAAAAATTAGAATTGGGCAAGTAGAATCTAATGATTTTGTGGAGCATCAGAAAACAATAGCACAAAGCTGAAAAAAAAATAGAAGAAAAGGTGAAGTATCTCCTTGGGGAAACAACTGAAAATAGATCAAGAAGAAACTATTTAAGAATTATTGGTCTACCTGAAAGCCATGATTTTTTTTTAAAAGAGCTTAGACATCATATTTAAAGAAATTATCAAAGAAAACTGCCTTGATATCCTAGAACCTAGAATCCTAGAGGATAAATAGACATTTAAAGAATCCATTGATCACCTCCTGAAAGAGATCCCAAAATGAACACTTCCAGGAATGCTATAGCCAAATTCCAGAGAAACATATTGTAAGCTACCAGAAAGAAACAATTCAAATATCATGGAGCCACAGTCAGGATCACACAAGATTGAACAGCTTCTACCTAGAGGAGTGGAGGGCTTGGAATGTGATATTCTGGGGGGCAAAAGGGGCTAGGATTACAACCAAGAAATACCTGCCCAGAAAAACTGAGTATAATATTTCAACGGGAAAAATGGAAATTTAATAAAATGGATTTTTCAAGCAAAAACAGAGGTAAATAGAAATTCTGACTTTCAAATACAAGACTCAAGGGAAGCATAAAAAAGTAAACAGGAAAGAGGAATCATAAGAGATTCAATTCAAGGTTAAACTGTTTTCATTCCTACATGGGAAGATGGTACATGTAACTAATTCCTAAGAACTTTATCATTATTAGGGCAGTTAGAAGGAGTATATATAGACAGAGGGAAAAGGTATGAGTTAACTATGATAATATCTAAAAAAAATAAGGGGGTAAGAAAGAGGGAGAAGGGGAAGGGAGAGGTAGAACGGGGTAAATTATCTATTATAAAAGAGGTAAAAGCAAAAGAACTTTTACAGTGGAGGGGAAGGTGGGGGCTTAGTGGACAATACTTGAACACTCCTTCAGAATGGCTCAAAGAGGGAACAACTGTAATGGAAATGCAAATTTAAAGATCTTCCCTGCCCATAGGCCCTTTGATTGGCTTAAGTGGCTCTGAGAACCTTCCTTAATTTGAAAATATACTCTGCCTCCTAATAGGCTGAATGTGGCCACATGGAGCCTGTGGCAGGAAGCTTGTTTTTCAGGAATGCCCACACCTTGTTGCTTTGTGATTGGACAGTGGGTCAAGAGGGCTGTGACATTCTCTGAGCCTGGAGAAGGCTATATAATCCCTGATGTGAGACTTTGCTTTGGGGCTCACTTTGAGAAGTGTGTGATTTGACCAGATGAGACTCCGGGCAGCTGTTGAGAGCCCCCCAGCTTTGAAAACCCAGATGTTGATGCTTCCCTCTCTGGTAACTGTGATTTGGTATTGATGTAATGGTTGAGCAGTTTGGAAGCCTGTCTGCTTGATCTGTTTGTTTCTGTGTCTTGTAAGTTCTGTCTGTATACTTTGAAATTCAGGGTGCTGACTTCTTTCCCCTGAACTAGGTAAATGATCTATGTTTGATTGATTAAAGTAAGCTTGTTAACCCCATTTTGAGTTGCTTTCCTTTAGAAAAGCAGATCTAAGAACCTGTGTTGGCAGCCACCCTGGGGATGTTGGGGTGCTTGCTGCTACAACAACATACACAGTTGGGTATAAAAATCTACCATACCCTACAAGGAAATAGGAGGGAAAGGGGATAAAAAGGAAGTGAGGGAGATAGAAGGGAAGATGGATCGGGGTCATGAAGAGTCAGATGGAACTAAAATGACTGAACAGCAACAAACAATGAATTTCTACTCATAGAATAGAAATTTATGTGATAGGCCAATCCTATATTATTATTATTATTACTGTTATTATTTATTATCAGTTGTAACTGCAAGTACAGCCTCTATTTTGGGAAATTCATTTCCTAAGTAGAAGATACAGTTCTATGAATATTTTTTTTGAAGCATAGCCATTTTGACTTATTTTGGCTAAAAACACTACAAAGTATAGGCACAGAAGAATCTTTTTTTTAATCTCATGAAAAATACCTACCTAAAACCAAAAGCAAACATCATATATAATGGATATACTCGAAGTTTCCCTAAACTTCTTGATTATTGGAGTAAATCAAGGAAGGCCACTGTGCTAATTATTATTTGATAGGGTTCTGGAAATGCTAGCAACAGGAAGAAAAGAAAAAAAGATTAAGGTGACAAAGACAGATGAAGAGGAGATAAGACTATCCCTATTTGCAGATGATATAATGGTTTATTTAGAAAATCATAAGAATCAACAAAGATACTGATAGAGACAATTAATAGCTTCAGTGAAGTTGGAAGCTACAAAATAAATCCTTAAAAATCAACTGCATTCCTATGTAATAATAACAAAATCCAAGATTCAATAATACAGAAGGAAACCCATCCCACATTACTACAACGTACATAAACTACGTGGAAATCAATCTACTAAAGCACACAAAAAAGACATAAAGATTTAATTAGAAATTGCTTCTCCAAGCAATAGAGAATAATTTAAATAGCTGCAGGAATATTCAGTGCTCATGGCTGATTCATGCCAATAAAAAATTACCATGCTATCAAAGTTAATTTGCAGTTTTAATACTCTACCAGTTAAAATATCATAGGGATATTTTACATAAATCAATAAAATAATGACAAAATTCATTTGGAAAAGTAAAAGATATAGGCTATCAAGGGAAATTATGAAAAAATGTAAGAATGAAGCAGAATAGCACTTGTAGACCTCACACTATATTATAAAGCAACAGGCATCAAAATCATCTGTTACTGGGTTAAAAAAAAAAAACAGGGTTAGATCAGTGGAATAGACTAGATAAGGGGGGGATCAGAAACTATGGAACTCAATAACCCAGTGTTCAATACATCAGAAAAAATAAATTACTTAGGACACAACTCTCTTTTTGATAAAAAATTCCTTGTAAAATCAGAAAGCAATCTAACAGAAATTTGTCTTAGATACAAATATTTTACAATATGATCTAAATGAACATGTTAAAGATCATAATATAAAAATATTAGAAGACAGACTGAATACCTTTCACAGTTATGGGTAGGAGTTATAGTCTCAACCAAAAAGTGGTTAAAGACAATTACAGAAAATAAAATTGGTAAGTTTAAATATATGAAACTGAACATTTTCTGCAAAAATAAAATAAATGCAACTAGCCTGAGAAGTGGTCAAATGGGGAAATCTTTGTATCAAAGTTCCCTGATAACAGTTTTGTATCCAAGATATACATACATACATACATACATACTATAGATAGTTGTTGTCCAATCATTTCAGTTGTGTCTGACCCTTTATGACCCCATTTGAGGTTTCCTTGGCAATTGTACTGAAGTGGTTTGCCCTTTCCTTCTCTAGCTCATTTTACTGATGAGAAAAGTGAAGCAAACAGGGTTAAGTGACTTGCCCAGGGTCACACAGGTAGTATATCTCTGAGACCCATTTTGAACTCAGGTCTTCCTGACTCCAGGCCCAGTGCTCTGTCTCCTGTACCACCTAGCTGCCACACACACACATACATACACACACACACACACACACACACGTATATATAGACACATATATATATGCGTGTATGTGTGTATATATATACATATATAACCAACAAATAAGTAGTCAAAGGATATGAACAGTTCTGAAAAGAACAATTGCAAGGTATTCACAACCATATGAAAAAATGCTTGAAATCTCTAATAATAATACATGCAAATAAAAACAATCCTGAGGCTTTGTCTTATGACCTACAAATTGGCAAAGATGACAAAAGATGGGAATAGTCAATGTTGGGGGAGGGAGTGTAAGAAAATAGGCAAACTAGTCCATTGTTGATCAAACTGTATCAGTATAGTAATTCTGGAAAGCAATTTGGAATTATGTAAATAAAGTTAACAAAATATCCATACTTTAAAAAAATGTTAAAATCTTTGTTTCCAATACAGACCAAAAATAACAAAAACCATAGTTTCACATAAACAAAAGATTGCTGCCCCAGCCTCTCCTCTCAAAAAATTTAAATGCTCATAACAGCTCTTAGGAAAGAAAACAAGTTCCCTTAATCTATTTTCCTTAAAATAAAGATTCTACCTCTAAATGACTTGAATTAAAAGGAAGAGATACTGCGGGAGACATTTATGGCAAACCAATGATTATAAACCTTCAGATTATACACTGTGAGGAGGAAAAATGAAGAAATAATGTTCGTATCAAAATGAACCTGAATGTCCATACCTTTTGACACAGAGATTCCATTACCAGGACTAAGCCTCAGGAAGGTTATTGATAAGAAAGTCCCTAAGTACACCAAAATATTTATAGCAGTGCTTTTTAAGATAAGAAATTGGAAACAAAGTAGATGCCTATGGCTTGCAGAATGCCTAGAGAAACTGTGGTACATAAATGCAATGGAATATTACTGTGCTGTAAAAACGAAGAAGGTGAAGTAGACAGAGAACCATGGAAAGGTCTGCATCAGTGGTGTCAAACTCAAGTAGAAGAAGATCCCTGCAGGTTTCATGTCAACTTTTTTTTTGCGCTTTTTGGAGGGCAATTGGGGTTAAGTAACTTGCCCAAGGTCACAGGGCTAGTTGTGTGTGTTAAGTGTCTGAGGCCAGATCTGAACTCAGGTCCTTCTGACTCCAGGGCCGGCACTCTACTCACTGCGCCACCTAGCCGCCCCTCATGTCAACTTTTTAAAAAGACAAATTAATGTGATTTCTATTCTAATGAATTTTTTTTATTTCTTTTGTTAAATATTTCCGAATTACATCTCAAGTTCAAGAAGCACTAGAGATTTTTAAGCCACAGCCCCTGGCTCTGGGTTTGATAGCCCTGAAGTTTGCTTACAAGGGTGGACACATTTTCAGATTTTTGGTGTATTGATCAGTTATGTTGATTTCTTCTCCTCCTCCTTCCCCCATTAAATTTCACAGATTGCCCAAACAACTTATATATAAATTACTTAGGACACAACTCTCTTTTTGATAAAAATTCCTTGTAAAACCAAAAAGCAATCTAACATAAATTTGTCTTACTACTCTGACTGAAAGAAGACTTGAGTGGATGAATTCTTTTGGGGCAGACCTGCCCTGTATCCTTGCATTTTTGGAATGCTAAACAACATCAGTATAGTGGTAGGGATTGGGACATTGATTCTACATTGTTATCTACAAAATCCCCAAAAGTATTCAAATCAATTTCATGTTTTAAAATTTTTCTTAAATGATGCTTTTTTTTTCCCACCAGCTATCCATGGGTAGTTCTTCATAAGGTCAAATAGATGGTTCTAATAAAGCAAAATAATTTAAAATTTAAATGTTAGACCAAGAAGTTTTTTTTATAAGATCAAGTAGACTTTCTATTAAATAAAAAAGTAAATACTTTCATTGTTCAAATACAATAATTGACATAAATTAATGTGCTGAATTGTATTTTCTAGAGATCTATTCCTAGGAAGATTATGATATTTATTATTTTATTAAATGGAATGTCTTTGAACTTATCTAACTTAATTAAATTTTCAACTTAAGATTCATGCTTTCCAGTAGCAATCTTCAAAATTGGGGGGCTCACTGAATGTTAGCTGATCTTAACTACAACACAGTTGATTGTAGTGAAAATTTTTGAAAAATGTCAATCATTAAGGCAGTCTTGCTAGAAATGAAAGTTTGCTAACCTCCTTAACTAACCAGAATAAGAACTTGGAAAATATACATATTATGCAGGATAAGCTTGCTAATAAACTAAATGCTTCCCTTCTTGGGCCTACTACTGACCAGTTTTAATCATTCCAGTTTTAAGTTCTTTAGCAGTTTCTAGTTGGTTTCATATTTATTAGATCAGGAAAAAATAGGATACATTTTAAGTAGAAATACCTTAAAAGTATTGTTTTGCTTCAGATAATGCATTATCAGGTGATAATTGCAATTGATGATTTAAAGTTCCAAATGAGGACTTTAGGGAAACATTTTTAACAACTTCACAGCTACTCCAGCCTTTCTTCCCAGCGTCATCAGAACAGATGCAACCTCATTACTAAAGCCACTTTGTCGCAGTTGACACCAACAAAGCGCTGGCTGAATTGCACCCAGGCTGTGTTCAGGTTTGCAGAAGCCCTGCTTCTCTCTCGGTGGCCTGCGGGTGCAGCTCCCACGCCACGCGTGGCTCCTGGGGCCGGCCGGGAAAGCAGTCGGGGGGCGTGGCGGCGCTGGGGAGGAGCGGCGGGCATGTGGGCGACCCTCAGAGGGGCCTTTTTGTGTGGGCTCCGGCTCTTGTTCTCCTTTTGGGGGCGCTACCTGGGGCGGGGCACTGGCCTGCAAAGCCGGGATGCCTCTGAGCCGCCCAGTGCATCCCACTGGGCGGTCGGGTAGGGCAGGTCCCTCGCTGCGGGGGGCCGCCGGCGCCGGCAGAGGGCGCTCTAGGCGCGCTCCCGCTCTGCGCACTCGGCCGGCGCCCGGAAGCCCTGGAGGCGGCGGGCGGAGGACGGAACGCGCGCGCGCGCGCGCGGAGCGCCTGGACGCCCGAGGCCGGGCCTCAACGACAGCATGGAGGGCGAGAGCACGTCGGCGATGATCTCGGGGTTTGTGTTCAGCTCCCTCGCTTTCCAGCACCTGAACTCCAACGCCGACACGGTGAGGCCACGAGAGGTCACGGCCAGGGCCGGGGAGCGAGCGGGGAAGGGGCGGGAGCGGCTCCCCTCCCCCCCCCCAGCGGGCGAGGGCTCCCGGGCTCTTCTGGCCTCCGCCCGCCCCTCCCCCCGGGGGAGGGGCCGCGCCGCTGGCCGCCGGACCCCCGAGCCTCCCCTCCCCCCACCCGCCGGAACCTCGGTGACGTCAAACAGGCGGGAAGAGGGGAGGGGGCCCCTGGGCCGGGCGGGCCGTGCGCCCCTTACGTTTTAATCCGATCCGGGCCCCTCGGGGGGTGCCGGTGGCGTGGCGGCCCATGGCCTCTGTTGGACGTCTGGCCCAGTTACCCATTTTACTAACGCTCCCAAGCCCCAGCTTAATACGGAGCCTGGGTGAGACACCCGCTCCGGACGCCGCCGCTCGAGGTTCCCGGCCGGGTTCTGCCCGCGGCGCTGCATCGTTCACGGAAACCTTCCGGGCTTCTCGGAATGCCTGAATTCTGATAGGCCACGTGGGCCCTTCCCGACTCGATGGCACCCCCTTAGCTTCTGTTCTTGGTCTCTCCTTTGGGAGGGTGGCACTAGGAGGCCCTGGGGCGGGCACAGTTTAGGGACTTTTCCGCACCAGCGCAGTCAGTCCGAGCTCCCCGCTTTCTTCCAGCCCCTCTCACATGTGTCATCATCCAGATTTTATCATCGCCCGTTGGAAGAGTGTGAGGGGCACTCTCAGCTTCCTCAGTTTTCGCGTAGTCCTCTTGGTGATTTGGAGCATTTTTTTTCTTGTAGCTGAAGTCTTTAAAAAATAAAACTAAGCAGCTTAACAATGTTATAAAACACCGGGCCTTTTATAGAGCTGAGATTACAGACCTGCCTGTATATTTATTTTAAATTTCCAGAAGTATTCATACCTTCCTGATTTTAAAAAAAAAAGGTACTGGTGTGAAAAAACTTGTAACCCATTTAAAATAATTAGCTTCCATAGGCATCCTTACCTTCAGACAATACGTCTTCATATATCACTATTTCTTCCTTTATTCAGTCAGATTAATCTCCTAAAACTCTGACTTAATCCTGTCCTACCATTTCTCTTCTAACCTTGATCTTTACATCAAGGGCACCCCATCCTCCCATTCTTTACTATTTATTCTTCCTTACTTCAAAAAGCTGATTATATGCCAAGTCTTGTGAGAAATGATGTGGATGCAGAATCAGTATTCATACACCTCATTATAATGACCAATGATAATTGACCCAGGAGAGGAGATTCTTTCCATTGGAGAGGTGGAGGACTGTGGATTTGGAATGTTGCATATGCAGTCAGGTATGGTTGTCAAATCAGTTGCCTGTAACTTATTTATTATTAGGGAAAGCTTGCCAGGGAGGTGGGTGAGAAGGGCTTTGGTTAGAAATGGCTGATTTTAAAATAAAAGATATCCGGAAAAAGTTTTTTTCAGTGAACCTCCCCTCTCCTGCCAGCTGGTTTAGGACCTTAATATATTTTTGCTAAGCTACTTATAGAACAGTAGACTTCTGATTGGTCTTCATGGCCCGGGGCTTTCCCCCTGCCTAATTCATCCAGGATAGATGTGACCCTAACAAACTTATGCTCAAAAATTTACAGTGGAATTTAGAATCAAAAACAAACTTCACAGTTTGACATGTGCAGTAAAATTCTTCATTGATGTGTTCCTGCCCTTTTCAGATTTATTACACATTATTCCCTTCATGCAACCTGTTTCCAGCCAAACTGCCCTCCTTGCTGTTCTTGTAAACATTGTGCCTCCTAACATCTTGTGCCTTTCTATCAGCTGTCCCCTGTTTCCTTCTGTACCTGCCTCTCAGAATTCCTAATGTTCTTCAAATCTCAGCTCAATCACACCTCCTGTGTGAGACCTTTCTTAACCTCTCAGCTGCTAGTTCTTCCCTCCTCCAGTGCCCTAATTTTACCTTTTATTTGCTCTTCAAGGGCATGGACAGAGTTTATTTGTTTTAAACCACATGCCTAGCATGGCATAGGTGATTGTTGATTGAAATGCCTCTGTAATCTCCAGTGAATCCTGTGAATCCTCATTATGCAGAGAATAAAATTCCAACTCCTTCCAGCATTCAGGTCTCTCCATATTTGAAATTCACCTTTCCTGTGTGCCAGGAACTTTGACCTTTTAATCAGATTAGGTATCTCACTATCTTCTGAAATGACATGCTTTTGTTTTTCTTTATAACTTCAGTACTTAGCATAGTGCCTGGCAAATAGTGGGCATATCTTTTGATGCAGTGGTAAATGCTAGTTAAGCCCTACCTTCAGGGTTGAAATTATGGTCCTACTTCATTCAATAAACAGTAAGAGCTTACTGTATGGGGTTCAACATGTAAACAGAAATAAATACAATGTAATTTGAGGAAGGAATTTTAACTAGAGGAATTGGGGAAGAGTTCATAAGGAAAATGGTCCCTTGGCTAAGTATAAAAGGAAGCTAAGCCTTCTAAAAGACATAGAAAATAGCTTGCTCACAGGCATGCAGGTGAGAGATGGGACATTATGTTCAGGGAACTTAAGAGTAGGCCATTTAGGTTGTTATGTAAATATGTGGGACATAAATCTGCAAAGTTAGGCTGGAGCCAGACTAAAGGGTTTTAAATGCCAAGGTGAGTTGGTATTTTGAAAACCACTGGAGATTTTTGAGCAAGGAGTAGCATAATTAGACTTGTGATTTGGGGAGATTATTTTGGCAGCTGTGGAAAATGAGTCAGAAAAAAAGGAACTAAAGAAAGCAGGGAAGAGGCTGATTAGGTTATGCCACAGTCCAGGTATAATGTAGATCCAAAACAAGGTGAAGACTAAGTGAGGGGAAAAAAGGGTATGGATAGGAAAGATGTTGAGATAGAATTGAAAAGATTGGGCAATGGATTAGAGATTTAAGGGGCGGCAGAAAGGGTCATTGACGATTCCCAAGTTTCAAGCTTGGCTGACAGGAAGATTGGTGGTATCTTCAACAGGAATAAGAAGGTTTGAAGAAAGGAAAGGTGAAAGGGTAAGATAATGAGGTTTGTTTTGGATATATTGCACTTGAGTTGCCTGCCTAAGATGCCCAGGAAGCCAGTTGGTGATGTGGGACACCAATTTGAGAGAAAGATTAGATTGGATATGTATTTATTCATGAATCATCTGTATGAAAATGATACTTGAACCTTTGGGTGCTGATGAGATCATAGAGGAAAAGGCTAAGGACATCATTTTGGACCATCCCCGTGGATGGGGGGGGCAAGAGATAGATAATTCCTAGTAATACAGTTCATATTGATCTTCCCCTTACCACAATTTTTATAATACCTATACCATTGATTTTGACATACTGTCTTTTCCTGTTACTTGATTCATTCCTGCCTTCTCAGATAGGCTGAATGAAGTGTTCTTTTGTATCCTCTTTAGTACCTAGCATATTGAAGATGCTTAGGTTTAGAATGAACTAATTAGCAAAGATATAGTAAGTGTTAGTTTATTTCATGTATTGCTTCTTTTTTGTACCCCATAGGAAGGTTTTCTTCTTGGGGAAGTGAAAGGTGAAGCCAAGAACAGCATTACAGACTCTCAATTGAATGATGTTGAAGTTGTTTATACAATTGGTGAGTATATCATGTGTTATCTATGTGTCAGACCTGAAAGTATTCAAGAAAAATGCTCTTTTAAAATGTTTTTAAAATAAGTTTTTGAAAACTTATTTTAAAATGGAGATTGAAAATAAAATGAATGCACTCTTTATTCTTTATTTAGAAGTATTAGGTAGAGGGTGGGGCAGAGCCAAGATGGCTGAGTAGAAACAGCACTTCCAAGGTACTCTGCCCCACACCACTTCCAAACCATGTAAAAGGGGACACTGAACAACTTCTGGAGCTCCAGCACCCACAGAACGACACAGAGAAGCTAACCTCCTACTGAGGAAAGCCCAGCAGCCCTGCAGGGAGGGCCAGCACAGTGCGCTGGGAGCTGAGCCCCGGTCCACATGAGTCTCGGTTTTAGCCCCAGGGCGGCCAGGCCAGCAGCTGGCTGGGGGGACCCCAGAATACCAGGAACTGTGGCGATTCCAGACTTATCAACACAGACATGCCTAGGACAAAGTTAGTGCCCTATGGACTTTGGGACCATTATTTGGGGAACACATTGGCTTCTTCCCATGGGGGAGAGTAGCAGCTGAGGAGACACAGCACAGAAGACATTTTGCAGCTTCATTGGCAGCTTCAGGTCCTGGTCTGTGAACTGTAGGGAAATCCAGCAATCAGTCTTGGTGGGTAATCACTCTTGCTTTAACCTCCCTGGATCTGGATTGTGGTCTGGGGTGGGTATCCAGCTTGCCAGAGCATGTGGAGGCTCCACAGAGGTCACCCCAACTAATACCTCCGGAAGTTGTGAAGACCCCAACTTTAGGGACAGAAGCTCCCCTGTCTGGTGGCAAGAGTCCTACTGTGGCAACAAGCCCAAAAATCAAGTAATTAAGTGGCAACATGCCTAGGCAAAGGAAATAAAATAAACAGAAAAATTCAACATTAGACTCCTATTTTGGGGGCAAAGATGATAGAAGCATGGAATAGGAGAAGGACTGTGAAGTCAGAAATCCTGCACGAAAAGCCCCAAATGAAAATATGAGTGGGTTACAGGCCATAGAGGACCTTAAGGAGCAGATAAGAGAAGTGGAGAAAAAATTGGGAAGAGAAAAGAGAAGGATGCAGGAAAAAGTATGAAATGAGGGTCAACAGCCTGACTGAGGAAAACAACACCTTAAAAAATAGACTAACTTGGGGCGGCTAGGTGGCGCAGTGAGTAGAGCGTCGGCCCTGGAGTCAGAAGGACCTGAGTTCAGATCCGGCCTCAGACACTTAACGCACATACAAACAAAAACCTAGCCGTGTGACCTTGGGCAAGTTACTTAACCCCAATTGCCCTCTAAAAAGCAAAAAAAAAAAAAAATTTAAAAAATAGACTAACTCAAATGGTAAAGGAGGCTCAAAAGGGCAATGAGGAGAAGAATGCCTTAAAAATCCAAATTTGCCAGATGGGAAAAACATCTCAAAAGCTCACTGAGGAGATTCATTCCTTCAGAGTTAGATTGGAGTAAATGGAAGGTAGTGACTTTATGAGAAATCAAGATGCTGTTAAACAGATCCAAACAAATGAAAGAATAGAAGGCAATGTGAAATATCTCATGGGAAAAACCACTGACCTGGAAAATAGATCCAGGAGAGATAATATAAAAATTATTGGGCTACCTGAAAGCCATGATCAAAGAAAAAACCTAGAAATCATCCTTCAAGAAATTCTCGAGGAAAATTGCCCTGATGTTTTAAGGGAAATAGAGGTTGAAAGAATCCACCAATCACCTCCTGAAAAAGATCCCAAAAAGAAAACTCCTAGGAATATTATAGCCAGGTTCCAGAATTCCCATATCAAGGAGAAAATACTACAAGCAGCCAGGAAGAAACAATTTCAATATTGTGGAAACACAATCAGAATAGCCCAGGACCTGGCAGCTTCTACACTGAAGGGCATGGAATATAATATTCCAGAGGGCAAAAGAGCTGGGAATGAACCCAAGGGTCACCTACCCAGCAAAACTGAGTATCTTGTTTCAGGGGAAAATATGGTCATTCAGTGGAGTAGAGGACTTTCAAGCATTCTTGAGGAAAAAACCAGAGTTGAATAGAAAATTTGACATCCAGACACAAGAAGCAAGAGATGCCTGAGAAGGTACTCAGGGAAAAGAAATCAAAAGGAACTTATCAAAGTTGAACTATTTACATTCCTATATGGAAAAACAATAATTGTGTTTGATGAAACCTTTCTCATTATGAAAATAATTGAAGAAGGGTATATGGGCATATGAATACATATATGAATGTGTGTATATATGTTTACAGGTATACATGGATAGAGGGCACAGGTCGAATTTGGTGGGATGGGATAATACTCAAGGGGTGAAGTTAAGAGGTGAGAGAATAAAGTGGCAAGAGGAGATGGGGAGAGACAGGGTAGGGTAAACTATCTCATGTAGAAGAAGCAAGGGAGGGGAAGAACAGGAAGGCAAAAAGGCAAAACCATATTCTCATTGAATTTGGCTCAGGGAGAGAATCACATACATACTAAATAGGGTATCTCATCCTGGAGGAGTGTAGGGGGAAGGGGGATGAGAGGGGAGATGATGGAGGGTAGGGCATTCTGGGGGGAGGGGAGGTTGGAAGTACCCACTATAGAAGAGGGACATGATCAAAGTAGGGAATGGACCAGGTGGGAGGTGAGACAGGTGGGAGGTAAATATAAGCAGTCTTTTACAATATGTCTACTATGGTAATGTTTTGCATAGCTATACATGTACAACACATACTGAATTGATTATCTTCCCAGAGGGAGTGGGTGACAAGGGAGGAAGGGAATGGATCTGAAATTTGAAGTTTTAAAATTAAATGTTTCAAATATATATAAAAACTATTATTAATACTATTTTTCATGTAATTGGGAGATAAGATGTGCAAGCATTGGGGCACAGAGATTCACCTTGCTCTAATGGAAAAGTCAAAGGGGGTATGGGAGAAGGTATGGGAGAGAGCAGATTGGATGAGGGGATATCTAATGGGACTGCTATTCTTGGGTGGTGGGTAGGGGAAAAATGGGGGGAAATTGTAACTCAAAATCTGGTGGTGGAAATGAATGATGTAAACCAGAAGTTAATAAAGCATTTGTTTTAAATAAATAAATAAAAGTGTTGGGTAGAGCTTTGCTAAAGTAGGAAAAAATTAAGGAAAAGTGAACAGTAATAATTAAGGAATGCATTATATACGTTCTGTAGTTAATTTAAAATAAATTTCTTTTTCATACTCTTCCCGCTGGGCTTTATTGCTAACATAAAAATGCTAATGATTAATATGGGTTTGTTTTATATTCTGTAACCTTGCTGAAGTTATTAATGGTTTCAATTAATTTCCTAGTTGAATCCCTACTGTTCTTTAAGTAAACCATCATATGATATGCAAAAAGCAATAATTTTGTTTGTTTTTTTACTCTCAGACTTTCCTCTCCCTCATTGCTGTAGCCAGCATTTCTAGTACCATTATCAAATGGTGGACCCTCCTTGATTTATTCTTCATCTTATAAGAAAAGACTCTTAGTTTATTCACATGACATATGATGGTAGCTCTTGGTTTTAGTGTTTTTAACACACTTTTTCAAGTGTGTTTTTTGTAAACATATTGTTAGATTTTGTCTCTAATCCATAATGTTATCTTCTGTTTTATGGGTGAGTTCATCCCATTCACATTCATTGTTGTTGTTTTTTGGGGGGGGGGTTTGTTCTTTGGAGGGCAATTGGGGTTAGGTAACTTGCCCAAGGTCACATGGCTAGGTTTTTTTTTTGTATTGTGTGTTCTTTAAGTGTCTGAGGCAGGATCCGAACTCGGGTCCTTCTTACTCCAGGGCCAATGCTCTATTCACTGCGCCACCTAGCCGCCCCCATATTCATTGTTTATTATGTATTTTTCTCTATCTTATTCTTTTATATTTTTCCCTTTCTTTGTTTTCTATTTTTTTCTTCTATTTTCTCATTATAAAGAAGAGGGTTATGTAAAGTATATGGTCAGCACCAATACTATAGGTGCTGCAGTTTGCTTCTGTTTCCCTGCCCCTTTTCTCTTTCCTTCTCAAAGAATGCAGTCACAGATTTCTTTCTTTCCTTTTGGGCCCCTTCCTCATGGTTCACTCTCTGTGGTTAGTTATTTTTTAATCGATTTCAGTCTGTCTTCTCTTTTATTTCCGTCTCCCCTTCCTCTCCCCTTTCACTGTTGAAATTGTGTATTCTTCCCTCGTTTGAGCAGTTCTGATGAAAGAGAAAATGAAAATTAATTTACTAATTAATTACATGTGTTACTTGCCTCCCCCCCATTCCTCCTGGTTTGTATAGTCTTCTAATTGTGCATCTTGATTATGTAATATGATTTCCCTCATGCCATTCTTCCCCCTCACCTCCAATGTTTTCCTTTTACTCTCCTTTTTGTCTTAGATCATATCAAAACTTCTGTCAATCTTTCTTATTGACATCTTCTAGATTCCTAGAGTTATGAGGGGAAACATCATCTCCCTCTATTCAGCTGTTAACACTTCATCCTCATGTAATATCTTATATTGTTCTCTTGGGGCGGCTAGGTGGTGCAGTGAGTAAGAGCGCCAGCCTCGGAGTTGGGATGACCCAAGATTGAATCTGGCCTCAGAAAATGAGCACCCACACATAAATAATGACTGGCCGTGTAACCTTGAGCAAGTTACTTAACCCCAATTGCTTTTAAAAAAAATATTGTTCTCTTGTATGTTTTTCTGTTTCTCTTGATTCTTCTGTTTGTAATTCAAAATTTCTACTCAATTCTGGTCTTTTCTTCATGAAAGTTTGATAGTGTTCCATTTCATTAAAGATTCATCTCCCTGGGAGGCTAGGTGGCGCAGTGAGTAGAGCGTCGGCCCTGGAGTCAGGACCTGAGTTCAGATCCGGCCTCAGACAACGTACATACAAACAAAAACCTAGCCGTATGACCTTGGGCAAGTTACTTAACCCCAATTGCCCTCCAAAAGGCAAAAAAAAAAAAAGATTCATCTCCCCCCATTGTATTATACTTAATACAATGCTTGGCGGTTTGAGCTAATGATTTTTAAATTATTTTATTATGACAAAACAAATTGAACACTTTCCAAGTGTCCCAGAATGGCTTACTTTCCCTATTCTTTGTTTTGAGGTTGTAAATTATGGTGATGGCTGCTTTCCTCATCTGTACGTCATTGTAGTACAGGCTGTCATCAGCTGGACTAACTGTAATAGCCATGACCATGTGTTTGTACTTAGACTTGCTTGAGGATCACAGATGGAAGTCAGGGGAGAACATGAGGACATAGATTATTGTGGCTTATTTTTATACTTCTGCTCATGCCTACCTAAAGTGAATTGCACATGGTAGGTTCTTATTACATGTTTAACAGTGAATAAAAATAATCATCATTTACATAGTACTTAAGGACTTGCAAAGCCCTTTTCCTCAGAAACACTGTGAAGTATGTAGTACAAATATTCAAGTTTTTTAGAAGTTGTCATTGTTTCACACCTATTAAATGACAGATTTGGTGTCATTTAAAAAAACCCAGGTGCTTAAGTGTATGTCTGAGGAGATGATCACGCATATAATTGTCTCCTTTCCTTAGACCTGATTTGGCTTTTGACATAGGAATGAGGTAGCTTAGCTTTTAGATATCTGTTGGTTTTTTTCAGCTCAAATAGTTAACCTCTGCTTTAATGAAAAGAATTAATGCATCTTTTTTTTTTGGAGGGGGGTCCTAGACTAGTGATTTGACAAATTTAGGGGTACTTTCCCCTTGAGGAAATTCTTTCTACCAATTTGAGTCCCTGATGAGTTGGCAACTTAGGAGTTTTAGAGACTTATCCTGGGCCATTGAGAGGTTCAATGAGGTGTCAAGAATGACATGGGCAAAATATGTGTGAGGGTGGCACCTGAATCTAGGTTTTCTTGACATTGAGAGCAATACTCTGTGTACTTTGCCAGGTATCAATACACCTAAATTACAAGGTATGTAATCTATTCCTTATAATTTATTAATTTTTTTTTCTTTTTTTGCTTTTTGGAGGGCAATTGGGGTTAAGTAACTTGCCCAAGGTCACACGGCTAGGTTTTTGTTTGTGTGGGTTAAGTGTCTGAGGCCGGATCCGAACTCAGGTCCTTCCGACTCCGGGGCCGACACTACTTACTGCGCCACCTAGCCGCCCAATTATAATTATTAAAAAAGAATAGTTCCTAAGCAGCACCATATGCAATGGAATTTAATATATATATTAAAACTATAGAATATAGGTATATATTCTATCTATATAGGTATATATTCTCTATAGAGATAGAGAATAGGTATATATATATATGTATATATATATATATATGTATATATTCTCTATATAGAAGACTTTAATAGTGCTAATAGCTATTTTACCAAAATATGAATAGAGAAAGAACCTCCTGAAAATCAGTGAAAACATAGCAGGCTAAGATTATGCCTTTGGGAAGGTATTTGTAATCACTACTACAATGGTAAGAATTTCAGTTCGAATAATATAAAAATACTCATCTTTTCCTTTCAGACATACAAAGGTACATTCCATGCTATCAGCTTTTCAGGTAAGTGCTACCATATGTGAGAAGGTCTGACCACTTGTTTGTGATTGGGTTATGTCAAGTCAGGAATAATTTATTAAGCACCTATGATGTGCCAAGCATTGCACTGAGGATGTAAAAATAAAATCGTGAGAGTTCCTGCCCTCAAGAAGCTTATACTTTATCTTATAATTAAAAGGCTTTTTCTGATCATTTGAGAGTTGCTCATTTACTCATTCAGCTTCTCTGGTTCCTTATTTAGCATTTTCCCTGACCTACCTTTTGAGTCACTCCAACCACCTGCTGATTTCCCCACTTTAGTTCTCTAATTCAGCTGCTCTTCTACTCCCTGCACTAACTCGTCCTATTATTCACCCACTATACTTTCTTTGATAGTTGCTCACCTTTTGCCTCTTATTTTCTGACAGAGTTGCCATAACAAGGCAGCCATAGATTTGTGGGATTAGAGATAGAAAGTAGGGACTATTGATTGTTTAAACATCCTTTTCAGCAGAGAGCAGCAGCCATCTTTGATTTTGATTCTTTAAATTGGTGTGAACTCCTAGGTGATAGGACAGAACACTTGCTCCAGCGGTTTTTGTGTTGCCTGTTTCTGACCTCGGGTTTTTGCGGAGCACTTTGCCTTTCTCCTCTGTCCTATCACATTCTGCCTCAGGATCTTTCAAAATATTTTTCTCTACAGATTTTTGCTGTGAGTAATTCAGACAGTGATCAGTTGGCCCAGCTCGAGGAGAGTTTGGAGACCTTAACTATGTGAAGTTTCCCTTCAGTCAGTTCAGCCGTTTTAGTTCTGTATAGGTTCACCGTCCGACATATGTTGAGGATAATCTGTACTTCTAATAGACAAATTTTCTTTATGTTGCACATACTTTATTGTATGTAGTGGGTAAGTAAAATTTAAAAGAAAATATATAAGCAATTTCATTATAAATTTTACTTATTTATATTTATAATTTATATTAGAAATAAAAGAAAATGTATAAGTAATTTCATTATATTTCTAATATAATATCCAAAAGGATACTAGTCAATAAATATTTATTAATTTCTGGACACTGTGCTAAGTCCTAGGGATACGAAGAAAGGAAAAAGTGGCTGCTCCCAAAGAGCTCAAAGTCTAATGGGGGACATAACATGCAGATACCAGTTTACAAAGACATACACTGAATAAATTGGAAGTAATTAGCAGAGGTGAGGCTCTAGCTTGCTGTAGAAGATGGGACTCTAGCTGTGACTTGCAAGAAGCCAGGAGGGAGAACATTCCAGCAGAAGATAGCCGAGGGAAAATGCCTGCAGTTGAGAGGTGGAGTGTTTTGTTCGTGGCAAGGAGAGCAGAGCTGCTGGATCAAAGAGTTGGGAGAGGGAGGGGAGGGCTGGGGCCTGTGGTGCTGTAAGGTAAAGGGAGACTGGAGAGGTAGGCTTGGGCTGAGGTTATAGAGGGCTTTGATCTCCCCAGCAGAAGTGGTGGACTATGGGTATGAAATACTGCATATACTGTCAGATTCAGTTGATGTGTTAGTTTTGTTGAATTGGGTTCCCACCCCCTTTTTTATATTCTGTTGCCAGGGATGATTTGCTGGGGGGTAGCAGGGGAAATATAGGGAATATGATATAAAAACAATTCTCAATTAACTTATAAAATAAAGCATTTTCTTGATATGTGCTTTTAAAGAAAAGAATCACAATTAGTAGACTAGAAATTAACTTTATTTGAAAACTTTTGGAAGATGGCTTTGTATGTATCTTAGGGCTCATTTGTCAGACTCATGAGGTGAGGCAGGGTCCAATAGAATGTCAAGGCAGATGGTGTTTCCTGTTAACTTTGCTGGCTCATAGATTCTTGTTGCTTTGAATTGGGGTGTTTCCGTTAGGACCAATTGCAGTATGATACTGGCATTAAGGGAATTCTTTTTTTTTTTTTTTTTAAGCAATTGGGGTTAAGTAACTTGCTCAAGGTTACACGGCTAGTCATTTGATTTATGCGTGGGTGCTCATTTTCTGAGGCCGGATCTGATCTCGGGTCATCCAAACTCCGAGGCCGGTCGCTCTTACTCACTGCGCCACCTAGCCGCCCCTTTAGGGCAATTGGGGTTAAGTAACTTGCCCAAGGTTACACGGCTAGGTTTTTGTTTGTGCGGATTAAGTGTCGGAGGCCGGCTCCGAACTCAGGTCCTTCTGATTCCAGGGCCGACGCTCTATTCACTGCGCCACCTAGCCGCCCCCTGGGAATTCTTTATAAAGGGATCTCAACTGAATTATGTTTTATCTGCCTCTCTTTAGCTTTTATAACTCAATAGGTGAAGTAAATGAGCAGGAGCTGAAGAAAGTCATCCCAAGCTGCAAAAAGGTATTGGGACTTGTTTACCTCCTTTAATTTTCTAATTTTTTGGCTTCCACCAAGAGTAATAGTCACGTTTGCTTTGCACATACAGCTTTTAATCTTCATATTATCTTCTGTAGTAGGTGGGGAAAAAGAGCTGAAAGGCCCCAGTCCATGTAGGACCTGGAGGGCTATAGGCAAGTCCATGGGCTTTTCTCAGCCAGTTTCCTTATCTGTCAAGTGGAGATAAGATATTGTACCTAAAAGGGTTTTTATAAGAGCAAACTCTAAAGTGCTTTCCAGATGTGAGAACTAGAACTCAAAAGGGCATTCTTCACCTGAAGATGATGTCATTAATGAAAGGTTCAGATTTTAGGACAGAAATAGGAAAGTTCTCTTGAGTTAGGACTTCTTTTTTCTCTTAAAATTTTTTTACTAAACTCTAAGGAATGCACAAAAATATTGTAAGTACAAAGCAGTATATATATTTTTGGAATGTACAAAATGCATACATGTAAATCCTTAAGCTTAAGAGTTTTTCTAAATGTTGATCATTATTATTGAATGTTTTATTATTTTGTCTCATAATGGAAGTACAGCTTTACATAGAGATATATATTTTTTCCCCCTTAGAATGTTATTGGATGGTACAAATTCAGACGTAATTCAGACCAAGTAATGACATTTCGAGAGAGGATTCTTCACAAGAATTTACAAAAACATCTTTCAAATCAGGGACTTGTTTTTCTGTTACTAACACCAAGCATAACTACAGAGAGCTGCTCCACTCATAGGTTGGATCATACATTACATAGACCTCAGGAAGGGTAAGTATTACATGTATTTGGACCAGCTAGTCAAGTTCAGGATGTACTATCTGCTGTGAACATTTTAATGCATGGGTTTATGGGAAATTGGCCTTTCTGCTTCATATCTGGATTTTCTTGAACATAGGAGTCACATAGTGATCCCTGTACCCCTGGGAAGAAAAACACAAATTTCTCCTTCCCTTAGGGATAACTACCTCATGTTATACAGCTATCTTTTCCACGTCACATCTAGATTCTTGTCAAAAATATACTGACTTAATCTGTTGTTTTTTTTATTTTTTTAACTATTGGAAAATAGCTTAAGCCAAATATTGGTTATGCCTAATTATAGCTATATTCCATTTTAGGCAAACTAATCCACATAAAGTAACCAAGTGTTTTTTTTTTTTTTTAAAGCAATTGGGGTTAAGTAACTTGCTCAAGGTTACACGGCTAGTCATTTGATTTATACGTGGGTGCTCATTTTCTGAGGCCGGATCTGATCTCGGGTCATCCAAACTCCGAGGCCGGCGCTCTTACTCACTGCGCCACCTAGCCGCCCCTTTAGGGCAATTGGGGTTAAGTAACTTGCCCAAGGTTACACGGCTAGGTTTTTGTTTGTGCGGATTAAGTGTCGGAGGCCGGCTCCGAACTCAGGTCCTTCTGATTCCAGGGCCGGCGCTCTATTCACTGCGCCACCTAGCCGCCCCCCAAGTGTTTTTTATATTTAAAATAATTGACAGTGCTGTTTTAAATAAACGTAATTGCTTATAAATTGGATCAGTTTTACAGGAGTAAATTTTTTTGGGCAAATGATAGAGTCTACCTTGTTTGTGTAGGGTGGTCTGTTACAAATGGAAAATGATAATAGGATGTCACTGCTAATTTTTAACTTTGCTATAAATTCAAATTTTTTTAGAGTTTTCCAGAAAGTGCCTTTAGTGGTGACTAACTTAGGCATGTCAGAGTTGCAGGGATATAAGACTGTGTTGAGTTCCTGTACATCCACTGCCTTTGGTCGAACAGTCCATGCACATAGGTAAGATGGCCCCTCAGCCACAAATTCTTTACCTTATCTATTTCAAATATACTCATTTTCTTTTAAAAAAAAATTGGATCATTTAAAAAGGATCAAAACTTGAACTAATTTTAA
The DNA here is from genome assembly GCA_011680675.1 of Gymnobelideus leadbeateri. Lineage (NCBI taxonomy): Eukaryota > Metazoa > Chordata > Mammalia > Diprotodontia > Petauridae > Gymnobelideus > Gymnobelideus leadbeateri. The sequence goes on from WOXC01004029.1 coordinate 598,396, forward strand.
AGCTAAAACAACCATGGAGGATGATTTAAGAAAAGTCTTACTACACATATATCACTTTTTTTTCCTTTTTGGAGAGGGGCAGTTGGGGTTAAGTGACTTGGCTAAGGTCACAAGGCTAGTAAGTGTTAAATGTCTGAAGTCAGATTTGAACTCAAGTCCTCTAGACTTCAGGGCTAGTAGTCTATTCACTGCGCCACCTAACCACCCCTATATCTCACTTTCATCAAGTCTTCATGGCTTCTAGGTAATCCTATTCTTCCTCTTTCGTTGCCTATCATCAGATCGGTTGATCATTAAGCCTAATTAAAGTGTCTTCTTTGGGTCAGGTCCTGTGCTGGGCATACAGTGAAACCATCTTTGGAGCTTACCTTCTCTCTGTGGAAAAGTAACATATACATAGATGAAGAAATACAAATCATACATACAGTATGCACAAGGTATTTGAAAAGAGTGAAGATGATCTCCAAAGTTGGATCTGGGGCCTTGCTGGGGGACATAGCTTATGACTGGAGCTTCTTGATCAAGGACTTCACGTGGTCATACTTGTGCTTTGGGAATTCCATACTTCCAGGTGGCTGTTCCAAACCTTTTCCTTCCTGTCTCAACTCTGCCTTCATCCCTTTTTCCTTCCAAGGGACTTAACTACCTACCAGATTGTTAAGAGGCCATGCAATAAGAACTTCCTGGTCTTCAAAGTTTCCTTCCCTTTAGGTCTGAAAGAACGAAGTGGTCTTTCTCTAAAAGTTCTGCTCATTTTCCATAATCCTGTCTAACTCTTTCTACCACAATTTCTCTAAGACCTTGTCCCATTATTGAGTATCCCTACTTTTAAAAGTTAAGACTCTTTCTTGGCTCACCTTCTACATGTCAGATTTATCTCCTCCTTAAAAAAAAAATCTTATTTTGACCCTACAACATATCCCACCTCTCCCACTCTCTTAAAAAAATTAGTACTTTACCGCCTTACTACCAACTCAGAGAATCTGTGTTCAAGGGCCCTACATCACTTCTGTCAAATCTTCATTTTATAGATGAAGTATAAATAAAAGTTTTGAAAAATATAAATGCACAAGAAAATATTTTTATCTTTCACTAACAGGTCAGAATTTTTTAATGAGGATGGAACCTTAAAAGAGGTACAGAAGATAAGTGAACTATATGCTACTCTACAAGAAGAATTAAAGGTAATTAATTTCAAAACTTTTAAGAGATTGTTTCTAGATTTATTCAGATTTTGCCTAGTGATATTATCTATAAAAAATACAGTGTAGAATTTTTAAAAAATGTATTATTGCATTTATAAACAAAAATTTAATATATTATTATACATGTTATACACACTATTTTTTCTTAATTTTTAAATTCAGAAAGCTTATTTTAATAAATTCTTCAGCCTATAAATCAAGGTAGTAATTTTGGGGAGTGTATTAAGCTTCCCTAGTCACATTGTTAGATTTTTTTTAAAAATTGCACTTACAGAAATTCGGTAATTAGTGTGCAAATATGGTTCAGGAAGTGGTTAAAATTTGTGCTATTGCCCTATTCTGTCCAGTAGAATTCCTTTCATTTAGTATGGGCTACTAAGGTATTATGGATTGGAATGTCTGTATAATTAAACTAATTTTCTTTTGTAGGAAATATGCACTCAAGTATTAGAGAGTGAGCAACTAGTAGAAAAATTAATCAAGGATATAAATAAACTAAAAGAAGAACTTGCAACAAGGAAGAAAGCACAGACTGCAGTGTCAGGTGAAAAAGAATGTTACTACTCTGCTGCTCATCATGTTTTGTTCCTGTGCAGCTGCCATTTGAGGACACCCATAATCCTCCACTTACCTCTCGCTTTCAGATTGACAGAGCTGTTATTTCACAAGCAGCCTAAGTGCTGCCTATAGAAAAGAGACTTAGAAAGGGATGGCTTTGGCTGCCCGTCATAACCAGTTTTTTTGTTTTTGCTTTTTGGAGGGGGAAAGAGAGGGCAGTTGAGGTTAAGTGACTTGCCCAAGGTCACACAGCTAGTTTTATGTGTCTGAGGCTGGATTTGAACTCAAGTCTTCCTCACTCCAAGGGCGGTGCTCTATTCACTTCAACACCTAGCCGCCCCTTCATAACCAGTTATTAAAGCAGCATGCCATGCTACTGTTTACAGTGGTGTCATACTTTCACCTAACCTCAGTTTAACAGGATTGATGTAGTCACACAGAGGATGCTAAATGAAAAGGATCCTTACTTCAGTTCAGGTTAAAGAAATCACCTTTGGCAGATAAAAGCCAAGCTTGCCAAATAATCTAAATAAAAGTATTATTGTGGATAAAATTTCAAAATTGTGGACTCTTAGGTCAAATAAGCCATGAAAGGCCCTAGGGTGCAACGTTGAGGCCACATGTGGCTCTCTAGTTCCTCAAATGTGGCCCTTCTACTGAATCCAAACTTTACAGAACGAATCCCCTTAATAAAAGGATTTTGTAAAACTTGGACTAGTTAAAAGGCCACAAACAAGGACCTAGAAGGTCACAGGTTCCTCATCCTTACTCTAGACCTTCACATTCCATGGCAATTTGAACTTCTATATATAAATGTTGAATAATCATGTTTTTTGATTTAGCAGTAAGAAGCCGTGACCTGGAAACAGAAGAGAATGTTCTTCTCTGTCAAGCTTTACGGACATTTTTCCCAAGTTGTGGATTTCTTCATTCATGTATTGTTTGTTTGAAAGGCAGGCAGATTTCTAAAAACTGCTGTAACACTGACCACAAACTCCATCTGGTGAGTGAATTAACTCTGATGTTAGAAAGCCCTGATTTTCCAGAAGATGATGAAACAAAATGTGGAGTTAAATGCAAATCTCTCGACTTGGAGAACCAAAGACCACTCAAGAAAGCAAGACTGTTACAAGTTCATAATCAGTCTCTTAAAAGAGATCATGAAAACAATGATCAGGAAGAACTGACAAGCAGTATAGAAACAGATGAAGATGCTGAGAAATTGAAGGACAATATTGAATATCCAGAGTCACCAACTTTCTGAACCTTTCATACAATTTTTCTGATCGTCCCAACTGACCAAAGGGCAACAGAGAAAAAAGAGTTTACTGTGTTTTAAAATGCAAATTGGATAGTTCCAATAATTTTCTAAAGTATTGCTTCATATAAAATATTTTGGAAACTTTGTTAAATTTAAATGTGACAATATTTTTATTATCAGCTACCAGATTAGGGACAAGAAATCCTCTTGTTCATCTTCTGTGTCTTTATACACATTGTTTCTCCCCATAGAAACTTAAGCTCCTTGATGGCAAGCATTTTGGGGGGGTTACCTGTCACTGAGCAGGCACTGAATAAATGACTTGTCTCTTCAGTCCACCCCACTGTTTCAACAAATGATGTTTCAGTTAAAATTCTAAAGGGTTTGGTTTAAAAACAAATAAAACCATCTTTGATTTACTATACATTTCACCTCCCTCACTCTCCTGGCCACAGGCTAAATCAGGGGGTCTACTGGTAAAACCAAGAACCCATGGTCAGCTTTACAACAACTGAATGACAATGTCAGGTAGAGTTCAGTTCACAAGTCATAGTTATTATTCAAAATCAGATAATGCCTCCTTGGAGACCATCTTTTCCAGATGAGGAAAGTGAGGCCCAAATAACAACATAGAAACAGGCCAGGTGCTCTGACATGCAGGCCTATGTTTTTAAAGCTGAATCACAGTTGATAGCACACATCTGTCAAATAAGTTTTGTTGGTACTAGCTTTATTCTTAGTATTTGATGTTACAAATTTTGGGATCTTTCAGATAAGCAGGATCCTTGTAAGTAACTGGCATAAATCCTACAAAAAGATAATTTGTTTTAAGTTTTTTGCTGTAATTTGCACAAATAAAAAATAAAACTAAAATTAGAAAAAGATTAAACATACAATAAAAGCTCATACACTCTGCCATAAACTGAGAGCAATTCCTCAATAGACTAGCGGCAGAAAAGAGAATAGTTTGCAAAGGAAGCAATGCAAACAAGGAGGGAAATTTTTATTAAAATAATGAATTATCATTTCATACAAAACCCAGCAGAAAACAGTGAAATTTAGTGCTGGATGAAAACCTATTAGGTATGCTTACTTCACTGTTGGTTGAACAGTCCAAGTGTTTTTATGAATTTTTGGAATTATTAAAGAAAAGTGACTTAATTTTTCACTTTCTTTGAACCAGAAATCCTACTCCTGGGACTAATATCCCAAGAAGGCTAATGAAAGCCAGAAAAAGTTATGAGAAAAACATTCATAGCATCATTTAAAAAAAATAACCAAAAGCTGGTGGAAAATGTGCCCAATAATTGGGCAATTACTAAAAGAGCTGTGATACAGGAGTATAAGGTAGCATTACTGTGCCATAAGCATGATAAAATATGAATTCAGAGGACATAACAAAGACTCACATAAGTGAGCCAGAGTGAAGAAAGCAGAACAAGAACGCACACCAACCACACGGCACAAAGGCAGCCCTCCAGAGCAGTATCACTAACGAAATTAAAGCATACTTCCTCCTATTAACTACAGATAACAAAAGGGCAGAATGATACACTTGATTGCAATCAGGCTGTTCTGCTTAGCTCTTAGAAGAAAAGTTATGAAGGATTTGGATATTGATGGGAAAACGTCACATTAAAGCAAAATATATCCAGAAACATATACAGTAAACATAATGGGGAAAAACTGGATAATAAATACCTTACCCATGATCTGAGCTCGCTTAATAGCCTTTGTAATCTCCTTCTGTTTTTTCCCACATAAGCCTATCAAAGAAAAATGTCTTCATTTATTTCACTCCAGATATAAAAAGTTAATGCTTATATAAAATTCTCAGGATGATTATACTTCTATACAAGTAACTGCTTTAAAAGATAAACTATTTAATTTCAAAATACCCTAACAAGTCCTATCCTTGAACATTGTTTTTGAAGACTTGCACACTAAAATAGCTAATTGAGCCTAAAGTGCCTAAAAGTCAACCATTCTGCCTCACCTGTAACATCTAGTCAACAGAAAACTAGCTAATTTTCTTAAAGATAAAACATTGGTTTTAAATGAGTGATACATAAAAATACTCACAAATGTGTTTTAATGGAAATACCTGTTATGTGTCTTCCATAAATGCATCCAGTGAATGGAGAAACAAACTGGGACAAAAGCTGTTGATATTTTTTTTAAACAAAAAACAAAATTAGTAGTAATCAAAGTTAATAAGTAACTTTTACAAAGTCAGTTTTGGGGGGGGGGGGGTTTGTTGTTTTGGTTTTTTTTAGTACTATAATACCAATTCACATTTACATGGTGGAAAAGTTGCCTTACAACAGTTTTTTTCAGATAGGTATGATTGTCATTCCCACTTTGAAGACAGGGAAACAGGCCCAAAGGTGCTGTGTCATAGCAACAGAACTAGAAAATGTTAGTACTGAAACTTTAGCTCAGGGCCTGGTGACTTCTGAATTCGCTGAAATGTCCTTGTCCAAACACCAAGGTCTGATATAATCATATGCTTATATTATTTTTGATGGGGACGTGAATATCTTTAAGAAATGCCAAACCCATTTATTAACAGCATGAGCCAAAATTTTTAAATATCCTTGTGAAATTAAATCTCCAATTAAAAACATGCTTAGATTACATTAATACATATCATACTTAGCATCATCAGGGAAGAAAGTTTATCCCCTTTTAAGTACCAGGTGTTAAAAGTTTTCCTTTTACATGATTATCTTTCCCCCCAGTTCACTTTAAACTTCTGGATTTTATTTTTTAATATGACCATTACATATTACACAAAAGTAAAAGTCAAGTGAACCCAGTATCTATAAATTATTAAATAAAAATACATGAATATATATTCTATTTATAGAGCTTTTTAAATTTTCTTCAAAACTAACCAAATCCATTCTCAAATTGTTTTCTGACTTGAAAAAGAAAAATAATTATGTCTTGGCAGAAGTGGGGAGTGGGATAAGCACTCTCAGGACCTAGGCCTCCCACCTTCATTCCTCCCATGACCTAAGCAAAGCCTCCCACCTGCCCCTATGGGCTCTTGGAAGCAAGAAACACCCCCCTCAGCCTCTCCACCAAGTTTACCCTTTAGAAAATGGCAATTAAAAGTTAATGAAATGGACTTAAAAACAGGGAGTCACACACAGCCTGCTTGCCTAAGAGACAACCCCCAGGAACTGAATAGCCCGAAATAGAAAAGTCCCTGGTTTTCTGAAGGAAAGATCTCAGGGACTTCCACTTTCCCCAGGAGTGTCTGGCCAAAACTGCCCACTGTGGTCCCATACAGGATGCTTCCAGAGACCAAGTCTGAGCGTCCTCCCCTTTAAACCAATAACCCCTGCCTCCATCCAGGAGCAGGAGCCTCAGAGCAGTGTGTTTTTGTCCTGACCATGGTTCCTGATGTCCCTGTTATTAAAGACCCCTAAGGGAGCTAACAGGTTAGACATCTGTGGTAGAGGGTGGGGGAAAGAGCTATGTTGTAAGGGAAGAGGAGCACAATCTCCAATTGCAAGCTGTTAGTTGGTCTGGGTTTGTCACTGTTAAGTCAGAATTAACTCCCCTTCTCTCCATGCTAACCAACTGTGACTGACTCAGTGCTTTCTGGCTCATGACACCATCTCACCCAGTACAGTCTCAGCAGAATGTCTGTCACCTCTCCTACTAATTCCTCTAAGGAACACAGCTTTCAAAAGCAAAAGTTTGGATTTATTTGGGAGGGGAACTGGGCTTCAGTGTGAACAGTGCTGACAGGGCCTGTGGCACTGGGGGCTCTGGTGACTGTAGGGGCCTTCTTTGCCAGCAAGTGAGAACTCAACGTAGTGTTTGGTCTAGAATGGCTGTGGGAGGGAGAGAGTAGGATAAAATGGAGAGGCCAAGATTGGTCCCACATTCTAAAGCAGAGCAACTAAGTTGCCATATTCTGGGACCAAGTAAAAGTCCCTACCCAGAAGAGCCAAGTGTGTTCTAGATGAGCAAGTCAGTGCTCTGGATCACAGGCAGGGTTCTAGAGCACAGCATGTCTGGAGTCAGCATTTAAGAGCAGCAATTTTAGCACCTTGGAAAGTGCAGCAGCAAGGTCTGGCTCAGGGCCATGCATCCAGAGGAAGGGAAGAGCTCCTTCCTTCAAAGAAAGAGTTATTTCTGGATCCATTGTGGGTTACAGAAATCCAGCATTCTCACTCTAAGAGATGCAGACAATTAACATCCATGCAACCAGCCTGGCTTCAAAACATATATAAATGTTTCTAGATCATGGTATGCACTCTAGAACCCATATACACCTGCCTTTGATCTAGCAGCAGCAATGTCTACCACATGGAATGGATTGGCTTCTAGAGTATACCCTACCCCCACCCCTGAGTTCAGAGCTGGGAATGTCCCTCTCAAGACATAAAGACTCAGTTTCACTGAGGCTTAGTGTTTAGTACACAGAGCTATGTTCTAGATCAGCATCTATGTTCACACTTTCAAAATGGGAAATTTCAAACCCAATTTAATGTTTAATTTTGGGTACAGAGGTCCCAGGAATAGGAAACCTTTCCAGGCACCACTGAACCCCAGTGAGAAAAGTGGGACAGATAGTAGTGTCCTTCCTTCCCAAAGCTCCTTAGCCCTGCTTTGTCCAGAGCCCTACAAGGGGCAGCAGCAAGTGCTAAAGGCATGGAGAAGGGGCTGAGAGAAACGAGGACAACTACAAAACTGAGCCATCTCAACTAGCACACACTGCCCTCTTTCCCCAAACCCTGCTTACTACTTTCTGCAGAACAGCCCCTCAAAATTCTCAGTCTATAGTATCCCTACCCCCTACCCCCAGCACTGGGGCAAGCAAAGGGAGATCTAACTCCTCCTGCTTATTGCTAGGGAAAGTTATTTTTCCTTGAGGAAGAATTCCAGCACTACACCAGGTACACAAAGCTTACAAGTGCACACATATACACACATCCAAGTACCCCATTTGTCACATCCACTTTTCACTGCAAACTGAGAACCCCAGGGTACCCACAGCCATTCCAAAGAGCCTACAACTTTCTCCCTAAATCTTACCTATCCAATGAAGACTTCACCTCTCATATAGTTTTACTGCACTCCCTGTATAAGTCCACCACACTCGAGGGTTGCAAATCCCAAATTCCCTAGAGAGTGAATTCTCCATATTGCTCAATTTATGGGTATTGCCCTGTAAAACCCACTCAACCCAGGCCCCAACCCTGCTGTGACTCTCCCTGTCTTACTCACATTGATCTTCCAGATGTCTTCCATATTTCCTTGGCTCAACCTTCCAAACTCCTGCCTGACATACAGAGTTCACTTATTCCCCCCCCCCACCTCCCTTATTCCATCCCCTTTTATCCCTGTCCCTTCCCAATTCATCATCCCACCTCTCCCAAGGGATTCTCTCCATTTTATCCTACTCTCTCCCTCCCACAGCCATTCTAGACCAAACACTACGTTGAGTTCTCACTTGCTGGCAAAGAAGGCCCCTACAGTCACCAGAGCCCCCAGTGCCACAGGCCCTGTCAGCACTGTTCACACTGAAGCCCAGTTCCCCTCCCAAAGAGCCTCCTCTAGGGCCCCATCCCTGTAAAGAGCCGTGAATTCCGCCCAGCCCCCACTGGTGTGGACACAGTCTGCCAGCTGGGTCTCTAGGTAGGTCCTAGAGACCTAGGTAGGTCCATCCAGTCCTGCACCTGTCCCACCAGTGGCTCCATCTTTGGTGACATTCTCTGCACAGAGCACTGCCCCCAAAACAAATGCCACAAGATGGCCCCAGTTCCCCCCGACACACACCCCCAACAACTCATCTGAGACCTGGGTAAAATGCTGCTGGGCTGAGCCAGGAGTCATATGCAACTGAGCAGCCAGATCAGAAAATGTGCATTGGAAGCAGGACTCAAACTCATCTCCAGAAGCTCACATGGCCCGGTGCAGGGGCTCAGTTGTACAGCCCTCACCTGGGCAAGTTCCAAAGGCATAGCCCTTCTGACTTAGCTTGTAACCCACAAAATCTGCCACCAGGGCTCGAGTATCTGGGGCTGAGGAGTCACCATCTAGGTGGCAAGTCTGGGCAGCAGCTCCTAGGACACAGCACTGGTAGCAGGGACCCCAGCTAAGGCCTTTCATCCTCCCAGCTATGGAGCTGGGTCAGGCCGCTCCCCAGGCTCTTCCATGATTATCTTTTTTTTTTTTTTTTTTAAGCAATTGGGGTTAAGTAACTTGCTCAAGGTTACACGGCTAGTCGTTATTTGTGTGTGGGTGCTCATTTTCTGAGGCCGGATTTGATCTCGGGTCATCCCAACTCCGAGGCTGGCGCTCTTACTCACTGCGCCACCTAGCCGCCCCTTTTAGGGCAATTGGGGTTAAGTAACTTGCCCAAGGTCACACGGCTAGGTTTTTGTTTGTGTGGGTTAAGTGTCTGAGGCCGGATCCGAACTCAGGTCCCTCTGACTCCAGGGCCGGCGCTCTACTCACTGCGCCACCTAGCCGCCCCTTCATGATTATCTTTAATGTGACACCTACAGAACTCATGATGAAACAAACTTCCTCAGTTAAAAGGTGGGGGATTATAGATGTTTAATATGTATATACGTTGTCAGACTACTGGTTTTGTTCAAATGTTTTGTCACAAAAGGGTAGTGCTAGTTAAGGGTAAAAATAGAAAACAATTCAAAACGCATACGAAAATTATTTACGCTTCTGTCTTGTTAAACAGAAGATACTGATCATAAGTTTATGTAATGATTCATTACTATTATGGTAAATATCAGTTACTTGGGGGGAAAAGTTCTTTATACTAGTAGACCCAAGAGTTCTTGTCAGCATTTTATAGTGGGGGTTTTTCCTCCCTCGTCATTAACTTACATTTCTGGATAACAATACTAAGCTCCCATTTTAAAAAGTATTAAATTCTCTTTAACAACTATCATGTGGAAATATCCAAACATCTCAGGTAATAAATTCAAATCTCACCTGTACATTCTTATAATCTACAGTTTTCCCACACAAGATACATTTTTTGTTTGGTTCCTTATAGGGATTTTCCATTGGAACTGGCTAGATTTGGAGGGAAAGGAAGGAAAAAAGAATCTATTAACAAAATATACTTCAGTATAACAGCTAGCACCTAAATAGCACTTAAAAGATTTGCAAAGCACTTTACATGCATTATCTCTTCTGAGCTTCATAAGAGCCTTATGAAATAAGATACTACAGGTATTATTGTCCCCAGTATACAAATGAGAAAACCAAGATCCACATGGATTAGGTGACAAAATTTTAAAAAGCTGGTAAGTGTCAGGGGCAGAATCCGAATCAAAGCAGTTTCTCAAACTAACTTGCTTAGTAAATGCCTCTGAATACACCTAGCATATTACCTTGGTGCTTAAAAATGTTGAATCGAAAATGTGTAATCAGAAGCACTGGAGAGGGGAAATCTTTGGAGTAAAACTAAGAAAACCAATTGTACTATCATACTGAAAATGTCATCAATAAGTGTTTTTGATAATATGTAATTTTACATTTACTCATTTAGAAAAAAAAAATTACATTGATATTTTCTCCCAGAATTCTTATTCATACCTCTAAGAAAGCTTAAGAAATGATGTGATATGAAAACAAGTCTGTTACAAAGGATTTCTTTAAACTTAGTTTCCAGTGACAGCCCTTTACTCAAAGAGGAATAGTAGGAGAGTTCAATTCCATTTACAAAAAACACAGGAACCTGAAAGTCAACAATGTTTCTTACCAGATCTTCATTAGTGGCCACCTCTTTATACTGGGAACAACTTCTCCGAAGTACTGTAACTAAACAGAAAACAGCAAAATGCAATTACAATTAACCACACCTTGAATGCCTTTTTTAAAAAAAGTGAAAGAGGGTTATGAGGAAAAGTCGTAAAAGTTTTACAACTATTTTAGCAGGCTGGGCCAAACCCCTTATATGCCAAGTAAAGTAAGAGTGTAAATTCAGTAGAGGTGTGAATGGCACCCCAAAAGAGGCCCTTATCCAGGAATAATTTCCCCCCATCAGTTCACTACCTGGAATCAGAATTTTCGGGATAGGGGACCCAGATAGGAATTAAATTCACACCAGCTTGCTGAATAGCAAGGCACAAATGATGAGGCAAAACCTTTTCTGGTGCAAATTTTGACAGAGAAAGGTCTTGGCCACCTGATGACTGTGTTGTCTGATAGCCCAGTCCGGGCTCAGGCGCTGGGGAGACTTCACTTACCAAACACGAAGGGCCTACTATGTGTGAGGCAGTGGGGACACAAGGATGGGCAGGGGGGCAGCCTCCAATCACGTACAGATAAGCCTGGGGAAGGCTCCCTGCTGCACCAGGGGCCCAGGAGCTGGATCCGGGGAGGGAGTGCGCCCCTGGGGCATTAAAGAGCTGCAAGTGGGGAGGGGAAGAAGCGCTAAAACGCCTCCTACATGTCGGATCCCGTGCTGCGGGAGGGGTTCTGATGCCCCCCCCACCTCCGGGGCGGAGAGAAGGGTCGGGGGCTCAAAGGCCTACTACAGAGACCAACCAAGAAACAAGCAGGCCCTGCCCCAAGGAAGCGGCACGCGTGCAAGGCGCTCTATCACTATTATCTCCATTTTGCAGGCGGGGAAGCGCAGGGAGACAGCGGCTGTGACTGGTCTAGGATCACGCAGCCGTAAGCTCTGGGGCCGAATCTGAACTCGGGGCTCTCTACGTCCAAGCCCCGCTCTGTCCACGCACCGCACCCCCGAGCCGCCGCGCCCGGCACGGGGTAGACGCTTAATGCTGGTGGTCTGAATGGATGACCAGTGAATGGGGGAGGCTCGGCCCAGGCCCACAGGTGTACCAGAGCCTTGAATGTCGATTCGCCCCCCAGCTCTGCCCCCGTCGGAGCGGCTCTCGATAGTTCAAGAAGAGCCGGAGACCCCCAAGGCCGGGAGAAGGGGCACTTACCAGTCGGAGCCCCGAGGCCAGCGCGGCCAATGCAAGCACTTCCCAAGCGCATTAGCTGCTCCCTCCCAAGAACTATAGAAGCCAGCGGGCTCGCCATGGCGAGCCCAATAACCTTGCTTCCCTCACTCAAAAATCAGCTCGCAACGATCTATTCCGGTTCACGGTTCACTTTGCCGGTCCAAAACCGGATGTAATTGTTCTGGAACTGAGACGGCCGGCGGAGAAGGCACAAGATGATGACGTAATCAGACCTCGCTGCACATGTGCAGGCTTTTTTCCTTTGCAGGAGGTGGTTTCCGAGCATGCGCGGCTTTCGCGCCAGGAGCCGGGTGTGCACCCGGCAGAGCTCAAGGGTAGGAGTCACGCTCTTTGCTTCCCGCGCAGTGTAGCGGAGCCTCGCCAGGTTCTGATCCCGCAATCCTCGGGCCATGGAGGACCCAGGCCCCGGCATTCGCAGGAGGGTATCCACCCGCAAGAGGACTCGCCGCAGCATGGGGCAGACGGCTGCCGCTAGCCCGCTAGAGACGGGCGAGGAGCCGGAGGGGACCGCGGGGAAGCTGCGGCGGCGGAGCGGGAGCCCGGAGCCCCCCGAGGTAGGGACCGCCGGGGCCGGAGCTCCTGAACACGGACGGGGACGCCGAGCACCCGACATTCCGTTCCCCGAGCTTGGCCGCTGCGACGTCCGCCCTGTGCCGTGCCCTTCTCTCCAGGGCCCCCTGCACTAGATGCAGCCTCTCCCCTTCCCCATCTTGGCCTTGACTGTCCTGCCCGCGGTCACGCCTTGGCCTGGGATCGTGCTTACGCCCCGTGCCAGGACCGGGAGTTTCCTGTGTAACATCTCTCACCCCCGCCATCCCGTACCGGCCCCCAGCACTTCCCGCCCGGACCGCTGTCAATAACAGCCTGCGGACTGATGATTGACCCTCCCCTCCCTGGGCGTCTTCTGCTCAGCTGTCAGGTCTCACCATGACACCTCGCCCACTCTCCAAACTGCGGGTCCATATGATTTCCAGGATAAGGCAGAAAATTCTGTCATTCAGAACCCTACATAATTTGCTCCTCCAGTTCTCCACCCTACTTTTCTAAACAGTAACACTGGCCTCTCTTCCTCAAACAAAACTCTCCATCTCCCAACTCCAGTCATTTTCATTGGCTGTTATCCCTCCTGCCTGCAATGTGCTTCTTCCTCACCTCTGCTTCTTGGATTCCTGAAAGTCCCAGCTAAAATCTCACCTTGCACAGGAAGCCTTTCTTTTCTCTTAACTCTAGTGTCTTCCCTTGTTGTAAATGGTTGTTTGCATGTTTTCTCCCCAGTTAGATTATGAGCTTCTTGGGGACAGGGACAGCTTTTTGCCTGTCTTTGTATCCCCAGTGCTTAATACGGTATCTGGCACATAGTAGGTATTCAATAAATGTTTATTTCCTATATGCTCTTAAATCTAATTAGGGATTGTTGTCTGAATCTTTGTGACAAGATTTTCTTGACAAAGATACTGGAGTGGTTTGCCATTTCCTTCTCTAGTAGCTTAAGGCAAATAGAAATTAAGTAATTTCCCCAGGGTTAGCCAACTAGAAAGTATCTGAGTTTGGATTTGAACTCGGGTCTTTCTGACTCTATACCCAGTGCTCTGTTGACCGAACCATCTAGTTGCTCTGATTGGGTTTTAGGGTTCTATTTAACTATCTGGAAAATAAGTAGGCTAACTATTTAGGTCTAAAACATTAACAAACATGTATTGTTCTTTTATTTTCCTCTTGTCTTTCTCTGTTAGCTAAGTAATTTTTTTGATATTAATACAAATTAAATCTTGTTTTGTTGGTTTTCTATTTTATTTTTATTATAAGTTAATAAGCCTTTACTGTTCTTATTACTACTTTTGCTTTATTTTATAATGTGTTTCTTTCCTTTTGCATTAGTGTAATGTTATCTACTTAAAGAAAAACTAATGGTTCCACAAAATCTAATTAGTCGGGTTTCTGTGACAGTTTAGTCTATCACCTACCTTTATCTTTTGTCAGGAGTATTCAGGGAATTTTCAATATATTTCATAACTTTCAAAATTAATCCTTTGTACTTTACATATTGAACTTTTGTGAGAGAGCCTCATATTTCTGCTCAGGATAATTTATATTGCTGAAATAATTTTTTCCATAAAACCCTTTTATTTTTATGTTTGTCACTTTTTCAGGCCAACACATTATGAATAAATGTTGCTTTAACATTAATAAGTACCTTTGTGTTTTCTTTTCAGTATGATGGCAGCGAAGAGGACATGTTTAGTGGTTATGATAGTTTTGCTGAAAACTCTTTTTTAGCTCAAGTAGATGATGTAGAACAAAAATATGTGCAGTCTCCTGAGCATGGAACAATAACCACACAACCTGCTTTTGAAGAGCTTTGTTCAAAAAGCATAGAGACCAGTGAATTTAATATTATTGCTACTGACAGTAATTTGACTGAGATTAAAACTCGGGATTACTGCTATTCCCCAAAGACTTTGCATTTGCAAGAAAATGGGACCATTGAACCTGGAGATGACCTTTTGTATGACATCCCATCCTCACAGGCTTTATATTTTGAGAAATCAAAGGACTCTGTCAGTGATTTCAATAATTCATCTGTTAAAGAAAGTTACCTCCTACCTTCACACCAGAATGAAATACACGTGGAACAACCACAGGAAAAGAAAAACTTGTCTCTTCAGAGCACAGAATCTGATATAAGCAGGAGAAGAAGCCTTAAAGATCATTTGAAAAGTGCCATGACAGGAAATGCCAAAGCCCAGACATCCAAGTTTTCTAAGAGGGAACAACTAAAAGAAGCTATTCTATCTGAAGAGATCAATGTTGCTAAGAAAACAATGGAATCTTCTTCTGATGATCTAGGTCCTTTTTATTCATTACCCAGCAAAGTTAGAGACTTATTTGTACAATACAAGGGGATTAAAAAATTATATGGTAAGCCCATTGTTTTCCTCGTAACTATGACAGATTGTAACAGCAAGTACTCTAGCATACCCAAGATGGCTGCTAGCACAGGTTCTTTGATCAGCTTTTCTAAAAGAAAGCAACTCAGAAGGGGTTAACAATCTTACTATCATTCACTTAGTCCAGGGGAAAAAGTCAGCACCCTGAACTTCAGAAAATATAAACAGAAATTACAAATAGACTAAAAAATACAAACAGAGAAAATAACACAGTTCAACAGACCAACAAACAGGGCTTCTAGCTGTCTGACCATTATGTACATCCATAGTAGTTACCAGAGAGAGAAGCACCAACATTTGGGGCCTCAACAGCGGCTCAGAAACTCATCTGGCCAAATCATACAATTCTTCCCACAAGTGAGCCCCAAAGCAAAACTCACCATAGGGTGTATATATAGCCTTCTCCAGGGTCAGAGGACATCACAACCTTTGTGACCCACTGCCTACTTGCAAAGTAACAAAATAACAAAAGGTGGGCCTTCCTGAACAACAAGCCTCCCCTATCCAAGCTTCTCTTATTGGGCTCCAAGTGAGGCCCATTAAGGGCAGGGAAGATTTTCAAATTCCCTTACTATTACATGGAGAAACGTTTATGACTAATCATAGTCAAGTAAAATAATTCATTGACCATTGTCAGTAATACTGCCCAGTTGCCCTTCTCTTCCACTTTTTTTTTTTTTAAACAGAGTTTGAGGAATAAGACTAGATCTGTGACTTCATCTATGTAGAAAACACTATAGGGCAACTCTCCAATGCGCATCAGAAGCTCTTCTTTCATCACACTCTTAGAAACTTGCTCGGTGGCATTGAAAAGTTAAATCATTTGACATATTTACACTAATAGTATGTGACAAAGGCAGGTCTTACTGACTCCAGGGCTAGCCCTCTGCTCAGGATATGATGCCATTTCCCTTTAGTGGTATTTAAATTTTTGTACTTCTTAAATCACACTTTACTCCTATTAAATAATATCCATTTGCCATCCCTTGTGGGTTCTTTGGGCAGCCTACATTGATTTTTCCTTTCTTTAGAACTATTATATTATTCATAAGAGGTACTATAGAATTTAGCATTTAATTACTCATGGTTTTGTATTGTTCTCTATTTGATTTGTTTGAGTCTTATCTCCTAAACTCTGTAAGACTATAAAGTGAAGAAGAACATGACTAGGGGAGGTTTCATAAACATGGAGTCCTATAGCAGAGGTCCCTGATCTGGTCCCTCTCCATCCATTATCTCCCCTTCTTCTCAATAGCTCAGTTGTCAGGGGTTACCATGTCATTTACCTTTTGGGCCAGGCTGAGAGGGCTATGCAGTAGGAGGAGCTCATTAGTTGCTGGTTAGATCTCCTACCCCTCTGCCTTTAAGTTACTGATGTTAGTATGTAGCCCATATATTGGTGGCCATATGTGACATACATAGGATCTTATAAGTCTTTTTTTTTTTAAAGATAAATGTAACCTGTGTAACAACTATATAACTAAGACCTTTTCCTTGTAGTGGTTTTAATTACAGTAGAAGTATGTTAGCTATGCTTATAAATATACACAAGTATGATTGCTGTGTATTCTGCATTGTCAAAAATATGTGCTGGAATTTTTTTCAAAAGGAAAGACCGTGAATTACTTTCTTAAAACTTTGGAATGGGGCATTTTATTTTTAAATTTATTTTACATTCATTTGTAATCTATCCTTCCCACCCAATTGAATAGCAACAAAACCTGAATAAAATCCTCAGTATAAATATGCATCAGCATATATATTATAATCAGCAAAATGCTATGATTGCATATTGGTCACATATGCCCCAATATGTATATATTTCACCACATTTTTATGTTCATCACTTCTAGGGCAAAAGGTGAGTGGAATGTTTCATCTTAAGCGTTTTAGACTCCATAGGGAATTTATCAGAATTCCAAAGTTTTTTAGAGTTGTGCTTCTTTATAATGTTATTCTTACTGAAAAAATGTTTAGTTCTGCTCACTTCCCTCTTATTGAGTTCATAGGGGTCTTCACAGTTATTTCCCAAGAGACAGTACTATTGCATTACATTCATATGCCATAATTTAATTTCCCTAATAGGAAGTTTCCAGAAATTTTCGTTTTTGGGGCTGCTGTGAAAAGAGTTGTCTTCAGCATTTTTGTACATTTGGGTCACTGTTTCCCTCTTTATTTTATCTCTTGGGGTACAGACCTAGCAGGTGTTAACTGGGTCAAAGGTATACAACATTTTAGTGATATTTTAGATGAAGTTCCAAATAGCTTTACAGAACCACTGGACAAATCCACAGTTCCTTCAACAGCTCACTAGCATGCTTGTTTCCCCACAGATGAGCTAGCAATTGTCATTTCCTTTTTTGTCTTCTTTATCAGTTTGGTGGGTGTGAGGTAGAACCATAGATTTGCTTTGCTTTGCATTTCTCTAATTAGTAATGATCTAGAACATTTTAGTTATTGAAAGATTATATTTCATCTTTTGAAAACTCCTTGTTTATATCCTTTGGTAGGTGTCACAGTGCATAAAATACTGGACTTTGTGTTAGGAAGACCCAAGTTTGAATCCTGCTTCAGACATATTGGATATGTGACCCTGGGCAAGTCATTTAACCTCTGAGTGCCTTGGTTCCATCTTCTATAAAATGGAAATAGTAACAGTATCTTCCTCCTACAATTGGGAGGATGTTGTATTGATCAAATGACCTGACATACACAAAGTACTATAAAAAAGTTGTTACAATTATTGTTGTTACTATGTATCTCCTTGGGAATGAATGGTGCTTTGTCTTGCAAATTTGAATCCATTCCTTTTACATATTGGAGATAATGTAACCTTTGTCACAGAAGTTTGTTATAAAGACTTATTTCTCATTTACTAGTCAGTTTCCCTTCTCATTTTAAGTACTAATAATAATAGTTAGGATTTGTATGACACTTTTAAGGTTTGCAAAGCACTTTACATATATTAACTCATTTGATATTAAATACTAGATTTGTTTGTGCAAAAATTTTAATTGTATATGATCATAATCAACTATTTAATCTTGCCTAATTCCCTGTTATCACTTGTTTAGTTGTGACCTGTTCCCCTATCTGTGAACCAATTGTCAAAGACTTGCAGATTCTTTAATTTTAGAATCTGGTTTCTGTGAGTGCACTAAATGACAGGATGGTCTCTACGTGAATAGTTCTCTGGAAAATGAATTTTTAAATTCCTTCTCACTCTTAAGATTAGGCTTCCTAAAAAAAAAAAATTACTCTGTTTAGTGGCTGGGCTCATTTACAGCACATATTTACATGCTATTTTTCATTAAGCTAGAGGATTTTTAAATCTTTACTTTTATTTTTTTTTGCTACTTTGTAGCATTTTATATTATTGAAAATTCTGGAGAACTGATTTTTATCATTTTTACTGTTTGAAAACTTAATTCATGTTTAGTTTGTATAATTTTTTTTTAAAAAGGTGACTGTTTAAGATCAGGCTATATGTGAATAAATTTGACTGATTTTATTGGGTACAAGATACTCATCTTAATAAAATGTTTCAATGATAGAATATTCCCCCCAAAATCCATCTAATCTGCTTCTCAGTATAATCCAAATGTTATAAAAATGTTTCAGGTGCAAGTTCCATGGGGTTTATTTTCATGAAAAGTTTGAGAAACTGTTAGAACTTAAAGACAGACTTCAGAGATGGTGTAGTCCAACCCTCTTGTTTTACAGATGAGGAGAATGAGCCCAGTAGCAGTTCAGTGATGACTAGGCAGTGGCAGATCTATGACCAGTCCAGGACTTTTGAGGAGGAAAGCTCATGAGTTCAGTTTTGCACATGCTGAATGTAAGATGTCTGTGGGCCATCTACTTTAAGATGTCTAATAGGCAGAGTTTGGAAACTGTAGGTCAGAAGAAAAATTGGGGCTGGCTGGATAAAAAAGGTATGAGGTGGTAATTGAATCCATTGGAACTGATGAGAGGACCATGTGGAATAAGGTAGAGGGAGAAGAGAAAGCGGCCCAATTCAGTCGGAACTCCCAAGATTTGTCAGCTCATTAAGGCCTGTTTTGACTTCCCTTCATGAATTTCTTGATGAGAATGGAAGCTTCACACCTAGTGCGTACTTAACAAGTGGTTTTCAAATGACAAGAATAGATAAAATTCAGCCTGAGGTCAAATTATGAATCAGTTATTTGACTTAATAGTGTGCTGTGTTGTTTAGCATTTTAATGGAAATTTACAGTTTTTACTCATATAGAAAAGCTATACTGGATTTGGGTTGGTCTCTACTTTAGGAGAAACTTACTTTATGATGGAACTAAGATGTAGAACAGAAAAGTAACTCCCTTCTTTTTAAAAATTCTGCAGATTGGCAACACACTTGTTTAACATTGCCGTGTCTACAGCAGAGAAGGAATCTAATATACTCACTGCCAACCAGTGGCGGGAAAACTCTTGTAGCTGAAATTTTAATGCTTCAAGAATTGCTCTGTAGGCAGAAGAATGTTTTAATGATTCTACCATATGTAGCTATTGTCCAAGAAAAGGTGGGATAACATTTTTCTTCTTGCTTATTCATACTTATTCCTGTAGTGATCATAGAAAGGAAGCTTTGTCACCTTTTTATGTGTAAATGTTTTGCTGACTGATGATCTACTGACTGCCCCCCCCCCATAATGTCACAGAGGGGAAGGTAGAGGGGAATAATGACTGGGGGAGGGCTACAGGAAGTGGGGGGGGCATCTTTATTCTCCACTATTTGATCCTTTACTCATCATTGGGAGTCTTGCTGAGTCTGAAGTCACCTCAGCAGAAGGGCATGAGGCACTGGGCCCTTAAAGGGGGCAGCTTTGACTTTTGTCAAAAACTGGGGAGGGGGTGGGTGGAAGCCCAGTTAAATTGGCATCTGGTACTGGGAGGTTGTAACTTCAGAGCTGGAAGAAACTTTAGAGGTCTAGTCCTCCTTCCCTCTGTCCTGCACATTGGCTCAACATAGTGCTTACTTCTTGGTGCTTAATAAATACTTGTTGATTGATCTGTAAGAAAGTCCTGGTCATCTCCATGCTAGTTAGTCTCTGGAGGTTATCAGTTGTCGTTCTTGTTTGTCCTAAGTTCTTAAAGAGAACCAATTACATCCATGAGGGTGATGTCTTGGATTTTGGGTGAATTAGATTTAAGTGAGACAGAACTATGCAAAGTCACCGGCCTCACTCTCTCTTCCAGAGTCATGGGGCTCAGTGGTAAGATACTGATCGGGATGACCAAAGATTGCCTCAGATGCAGTGGAGAGACCTTTGCCTTTTTAAGCTAAGGTCTTTCCCTGGTCTCAGTTTGTCTGAGGCAACACCCATTCAGTGATTCAAAGATTTAAGGCTAGGTAAGAAATGAGACAAAAGATAGCCTAGTTTGCCTACTCAAAAGAAAAGAAAATCAATTTAGAAGGGGAAGACCTTCTGCCATCAGAATCCACACAATGAGCAATTGAGGCTTGTGCTGGGACCAGTGGGTCCCATTGGCATTGGCCAGTAGGAAAAAGCTGGAGTAATTTGGATTTAATGGCATGGTCAGGTGGCTCCATTTGAATCCCAGTGGGCTTTATCAAAGCCCAGTTTTGAGAAATCATCTTGAATAGACTTGAATTGGACTTCCTCCATACCTAACAGATTGGAGTCAGTTCTTTTTTTTCCTTCCTAGGAATCCTCTCACTTCTGGTTTCAGATAAATGTCATTATTTATTCATTTATTTATTATTTTTTAAAATAATGGTGTCCATTCCTGGAGAATGTGCAGTCTGTCTTCCTGGAGTAATAGCAATTATTGTTCAAAAAGTCCTAGAGGGGGACCATTTGGCACATCTGGATATTTTGATTCAGAAGCCAGATCTTCTTAATTTCCCTTCTTCAAGAGACAAGACAAAACAGTTGAATAATGCCTGAATTTATAGAAATTGGGTCAAAAGTTGATGTTTATTTCCCCTGTTCTTTTTTTATGTTCTGGAATCAAATAGTCCACTTACACTTAATGCCTCTTTGTTGTAAATGGGGCTGCTTATCCGTGAGTTGTTGCTAGGTAACTAACATCTTGAAATCCTTTAACACAAGTGAAGGGAAAGGTTCAACCAGTGGCCCCCAGTGGGTCTGGTCTCTGGGATTGGCTGAAGGACATTCTAATAAGGAGCCCTGGATTTAGAATGAAGCTTGCTTGTTGCCAGTGCCCCTTTTTCTAAGAAACGTTGTGAAGAATACGTCTAAATAACTTATCTTGGGAAGTTTTGAAGTCTCGTCTAAATTTAATATGTTAAGCTTTCTCTCACAATGTAGACCAAGTGGTTTCTTAAAAGTTTCTCCTTATTTTACAAAGACATTGGTTGTTTTAGTGATGTTACTTGTCTTACCTCAGGTTAAGTTTCCACATATTTTTGGTTTGTATTTTCGTGTGACTGTATATGAGCACTTAGTTTTCTTAATTAACTTTTGAAACCTGTTGTTACAGATCTCAAGCTTGTCAAGTTTTGGAATAGAGCTGGGTTTTCTTGTTGAAGAATATGCTGGAAGTAAAGGGAGATTTCCTCCAATTAAAAGAAGAGAAAAAAAATCTTTGTATATAGCTACTATTGAAAAAGGACATGGCCTGGTCAACTCATTAATTGAAGATGGAAGAATTAATGATTTGGGCCTAGTTGTCGTAGATGAGGTTTGTTAATACCTGGTTTATTAAAGCATTATTGGTAATTTTAAAAATGATTTCCTCAAAGCTGTATGTAGATCTCTCCAGACCACAACAAAAGGAAGTACCAAATCTGCCTTATGTTTTTAAGATACCCTTATTCTTAATTCTTAATCCCTTCTATATTGGATTTGTATTGGTTATTTGCTGGGCATTATATAGATTATTTAAAAAGTCTTATTGATGCCTTTTTTTCTTTCATATCAAAGCCATTTCTACTTATACTTCTTTCCCCTCTCCCATAAGTGAATCTTCCATAGTAACAAAGAACAACAGTTAAGCAAAACCAACTAACACATTCACCATACCAGGCAATGTATGCAATGTTCCACACCTGTAGACCCCCACTTCCAACAAGAGTGGTGTGTTTTATTTGCATTCTTTTTGGAGCCAAGAATGGTCATTATTCAATGATAAACTTTGTTTCATTCTTTGAAGTTCTGTAATTTATATAACTGTGTAGATTGTTTTCCTAGTTCTGCTTGCTTCACTGTGCCAGATCATACAAGTCTTGTCATGTTCCTCTAAATCAGGGGTGGGGAGCCTGCGGTCTCAAGGCCACATGTGGCCCTCTAGTCCTCAGGTGTGGCCTTTGACTGAGTCCAAGTTTTATAGAACAAACCCTTTCATTAAAGGAATTTGTTCTGTGAAGTTTGGATGCAGCCAAAGGGCCGCACTTGAGGACCTAGAGGGCACGTGTGACCGTGAAGCCACAGGTTCTCCACGCTCTAAATTCTTCGGATTCATCACTTCTGATAGCACAGTGATATTCCATTATGTACATGCACTGCAGTTTGTTCAGCCGCTCCCCAGTCTGTGGCCACATATGTTATTGTTAATTCTTTGTTACCACAAAATCTGTGCTATGAATATTTCACTAAAAAGATGCCATAGACTTAAAAGAAATACAAAATAAGTTCTGAGAAAAAATCCCATCATCTTGTTGTCCCTAAAGGTTTTTAATTTCCCACTGATAATGCACATACTAGAGTCTTAAATTCGGGTTATACATAAAATGTTATGTAAATACTATAAAACCCTATTTTAAATGAAATACATTTAACGCTTTTTTTTTTTTTGCCTCAAAGTTGCACATGATTGGTGAAGGAAGCCGAGGAGCTATATTGGAAATTACTCTAGCAAAAATTCTTTATACCAGCAGTAAGTATTTTATGAATTGAGGTTATTATTTAAATGAATAGAGAATTGCATTGGAAACCAAGACATACATATACAAGAATTCTAGCCATGCCACTGAAAAGCTTTGTGACCATGTTCAAATCATGTGACTACTCTTCCAGTTTATAAATTTCACATTATAACTGTCTGCCACATAAATTTCTTGTGAGGATAAATGAGGTAAAAGATGTGAAAGTATTATATAAAGTAAGCCATTATTATTTAAGAAATAAACTTTATCTGGGCAATGCATGAATAAAGGATAAGCTGCCACATACACCTGTCTGATGCCCCTCTCTGTGCCAGGCAGACTCATCCCCGACTGCCCCACTCTTGGCATCAGTGTAGTCCTGCAGGGAGATGTCCTTGATGTCTACAACATCTGTGTTCCACTTACCAAACAATAAAGGGCACCTGTCACTGTGGGCACTCTGTGTCATACTCAGTCATGTCAGTTCATACTGGGTGTGGGCTTGGGTTCTTGGCTGCCTTTGCTTTACATACTGTAATGGGGAAAGGCTACTGTTAATTTACAAAGCTCTATGAGACTATATATGTAAAATACTGCAAGCCTTTGATCTCTGTACAAATGTTAAGTATTATTAATTTTATTCATCGTAGCTATAAATAATGGATGTTGCAATAACTGATTATAATGATGGGCCTGCATTATCAAGAAGTTAAATTGTATTCAGTGTACTTTGTTTAAAAGAGCAGGAAATATTAATGCATTATGCAAAGTTTCTCATCAAAAGGAATATGTTGAAACCTCAATCTAGATGATTGAAACATTCCAACATTTTTTTCTTTCTTCAGGAATCAGCCACGTGGTAGCAAGAGTATAGAATAGCTCTTTAAATCCAGCTTGACAATTTTGTCCTAAACAAACTGAGTAATGTTTTTTTCCTCATTTTTTTTCCAGAAACAACTCAAATCATTGGTATGAGTGCAACATTAAATAATGTTGAAGAACTACAAGAATTCCTGAAAGCAGAATATTATACTAGTAAATTTAGGCCAGTATGTGTTTAAGGTTTTCATTTTATTAAGCAAGAGTAAAATTTAGAATTTGGTATATGTTATGATTTGAGTATTAGTACTATAGTAGGATATACTATAAAGAGAAAGGGGAGGTAACAAAGAACTGTCCTGTGAGGAACCCCTGCCCTATGGTCTTTACTCTGACACTGTCATATGTCATCTTTCATTTCTAATCCAATACCATTGGATTATAAATTCAGTCTTGATCCCTGATGTTGCTTAAGGGTCATAGAATCTATGGTGAAGGGAAAATCAGAGGCCAGCACTGGGACTGTCAGAATTTTCTTTTATGGTCATCACTAAAAATATCCTAGGAAGCTCCCTACCATTTGAGGTGGCCTTTTCCGAATTGCGCACTTCTTGTGTGGAAATATTCTAGGTGCCCAAAAGGTTCCATCTGCCTGTCAGTGAAATCACCCCTACTTATTCAGAATGTGTCCATAAACATTCACAAATATGATCGGAATGTCTTTTGAGCAATCTGCAGCTGGTATCTTTTAATGATGTTTAGAAACTCTACAATATTTTAGTAAATTTTACTGAAGCCCCTGATTATGGAAACCAGATAGTATATATAGAAGAGAAAAAGCTTATAGATCCTTATTTTCAGATATACTTTGTACTCTTGTAAACAGTCATCTTAAACACATCTGAAGAAATTACACTGAAATTTGATTTATTTTTATTTGAAAATAACAATTAGTGCATATACAGTGTATCCCTAAAGTTTTACTGCCAATTTATATTTTAGCAGCTTAAAAACAGCACTTAGACCTTCAGAACAGCTTGGATTATGGGTCTTTTCTCAAAACTTTCTCTAAAACTAGTACCTGAAGGGTAAGAAGCTAGCTATTTTCATTTCTTAAACAAGTTTAGAACATTTCGTTCAAAATAAATGAAATTACACTCCCTATAGTGTATTATTTTTGCATAAATATGAGCATTATCAAATTTGGCCATTTTCAGAACATATAGTTCATAATGATCACATTGTTTACTGAAGACATTTTCTCTGTATTTATAAAAGTATTTGCCCCCAAACAACCATATTAATTTAAGGAAATAAGTAAACACTAAATAGCATACTAAAACACACGCACAAAACAAAGAAGTAGGAGCTCACACGCACACGCATGCACACACACACACACACACACACACACGTGCACACGGAACAAAATCATCCCAAATTTTGAGGGGAAAACTGAAAAAGTTGCTGGAGTAATCTTAATGATCAGATCTGATCACATCACTACCCTGCTCAATTTCCCTGTTAAAATAGTTAATTCTGCATTTAAATCCCTTTATGACCAGTCCCACTGTGGTCTTTTCAGACTTCTTATAATTGTCTGTACAGTACCTTTACAGCCATGCCAGCCTGCTTGCTCGTCCTCCCTCCCACATGAGACTTCATCTCTGGACTTTGCCTTTCACTGGCTCTTTCTCCATATTGGAGCGCTGTTCCTTCTCGTCTTCATCTCTTGGTTTCCCTGACCTCCTTCAAGTCTAAATTAATATCTCAGCTTTTGCAAGAGGCCCTTACTGGTCCCCTCCAATGCTAGTGCCTTCTCTCTCAGATTACTGGATATTTACACGGTCTGTATCTTACATGGACATAGTTATTTGTATGTTGTCTTCCTTGTTCGATTATGAGCTCCTTGGGGACAGGGATGGTGTTTTTGCCTTTCTTTGTTTCCCCAGACTTAGAATAGCATACGACATATCATAGGTGATTAAGAAATGCTTGTTGAATGAAGATTTTTTTTTTTTAAGATGGAGGGAGATTAACTTTTTTTGTGAATAGTGGGGAAATAGATAGCAGTGAATTTGGAAAGGTTGAAGATAAGGGGAAAATAGTAAGATCAGAGTCCGACTTCTAGTGGTGAGAGGAACCAAGACAGTACTTGACCTAAGAATATGACCTTGGCATATACTGTGGGTGGTGTGATAGCATTAATTAGTGAGGAATAAAATGATGGCCATTTACCAATGAGGCACACATGAGATCATGTTTATATATATACACACACACATATGTATGTACATACATATATAGGATTATATATCATATTAAGTATCTATACTTTTAAAATTTCAGGTAGAGTTAAAAGAATATCTGAAAATAAATGATACTATCTATGAAGTTGACACCAAAGCAGAAAAAGGCTATACTTTTTCTCGTCTCCTTCAATGCAAGGTAATGTTGATCTCCAGAGATTTAACAGTGGATAATTATATTTAAAATAAATTGTGAAATTATGTATTCTTTAGTATACATGTTGATATAAACAAGTAAATATGCCATGTCTGTGTGAAAATGTATTAATGATTACATCTTATTGCTGGTTTTAAAGAATATTAAAATAGATATTAACTGAATTGGATTTCAATATTTTCAAGAGGTTGTTTTGAAATTAGTATTGGCTGTTTTCTTTAATTCCTCTCATGAAAAGTCCTTTTAGAAATAGTTTTCAAAAGAACTTAATAATGTTGAGTAGATTATAATTTAAGAGAAATGAAGGAATTTATACACTGTATAGGCAGTTTTCTCTTTTACTAGTCTTCAGTTAAAACAAATAGAAAAGCTGAAAGAGTATGACAATGCTGATATTATTACTAAGGCTGTTTTTTTTATTGTTTTGCAGTATTCTGATTATCTCAAGAAGATGGATCCTGATCATTTGGTTGCTTTGGTGACTGAAATTATTCCTAATTATTCCTGCTTGGTTTTTTGCCCTACTAAGAAAAACTGTGAAAATGTAGCAGATATGATTTGCAAATTTTTGAATAAGTATGTTAATATTTTAAACTATATATTTCCCATGTTATTTCTGTCACAGATTACATCATTATTTTTATTTTGTGAGAATGCTTGATTTAGGAATGAATGATACAGCTTTTGTCAAGCATATTTATTATGTGCCAAACACTGGGGATAAAAATTTAAAAGGAAAACAGTCCCTACCCTCAAAGAGCTTGCATTTTAATAAAAATCAACACACATTGACAACTGAGAAGTTGGCTAGGTAGGGAATTTTCTTTTGTAAAGGTAGTGGGATGATGATGAATGGAGCTTTAGGGTAATGGATTAACCCACCCTTTCCAGTAGCAGTATCAGAATTATTGATTTGATTATGGCTTCAGAACTGGGCAGGGTAGGGGAGGGGAGAGGATAAAAGTGCAGCTGCCCTGCTGACTAGAAGATGGCCAGGTCAGGGGCGGCTAGGTGGCACAGTGAGTAGAACGTCAGCCCTAGAGTCAGAAGGACCTGAGTTCGGATCTGGGCTCAGACACTTAACACACACAAACAAAAACCTAGCCGTGTGACCTTGGGCAAGTTACTTAACCCCAATTGCCTTCCAAAAAAAAAAGAAGAAGATGGCCAGGTCATAAGATAAAACATTGTTGTGGCCACATAAGTATGTTTGTGATAACATATATTAAATAAAATACCACCACATGAAGATTTAAGATTTGATAAAATCGTATCATTAACTACCTAAAAACTGCTATCATCATAAGAAGTCAGATTCCATCCCTATCACTCCCTGAGTGGCCTTGACCAGATCATGTGACCTTTCATCTGTGAAATGAGAGGGTTGGATTACATTGAGATGCCTAAGCCTTTGATCAGAACTGTATTTCTAAAAAACAGTTTGCATTTGTCCATCAGTCAGTCCATAAACATGTGTTGCAGACACTGGGCTGAGTCCAAAAAGCAGAAGACTAAGATTGTAGGACTTCATGGTGGAATGGCTGGATCCAGCTGTTCTCCCTGGCTCTGACGAAGGTGTGGTAGAAGAGATAGTGGCCTGGTGAAATCAAAGTTTTATGTTTCTAACAGATTTCTTTTGTAGGGACTATCTAAAACACAGGGAAAAAGAAAAATGTGATTTCCTTAAAAACTTGAAGAATGTCCATAATGGCAGCCTGTGTCCTGTTCTCAAGCGCACCATTCCCTTTGGAGTTGCTTATCACCACAGTGGCCTCACTAGTGATGAAAGGAAGATCTTAGAGGGAGCTTATGTCTCGGGGGTCCTTTGCCTTCTGACTTGCACTTCTACATTAGCAGCTGGAGTGAACCTGCCAGCACGAAGGTGAGTCAGACTGTTTGTTGACTAGTCTTTTCTAGGCAGCATCTTTTATGTATGTGACTTAATATTAAAATGCAATAAATTAACATATCAAGACCTTAAAAACATTTTCTCAAGATTTTTTTACTTGATCTTTTATTGAGGTAAAGTTAAGATACAACATTTAATAAATTTAATTAAAATGAAAGCTCTTACTTTCAAAAAAATCATTTAAAAATCTTTTATTTATGTTATTTGTTTGTACATTGCCTACATTTCCCACTTCACCTTTTCCTATTACTTTCCCCCACTATTCCCAGAGAACCATCCTGTATAATTCAGAAATAAAAGGGAAAAAGCTCAGCTAAAATAACAAACATAAGGAAAAAAATCTGACATTATATTAATGTTACCCACATACCCTCACTTCTACAAAGAAAGACTGAGGGTTATTTTCTGGTACCACTTCTTTGTCTATTTTTTAAGGTGTTATTTTCCTGTCAGGCAGTTGAGTCTCATTTCATAATTTTCTTGCATCATTCTCATTTCTCTTCCCAATTTTTCCTCCGCTTCTCTTGTTTGCTTCTTAAGGTCCTCTATGGCCTGTAACCAGCTCGTATTTTTCTTTGAAGCTTTTGGTGCAGGAGTTCTGACTTCACCGTGCTTTGATCCTTTTTGTTGCCAAAATAGGAGTGTAAAGTTGGGTTGCTCTGTTTATATTGCTTCCTTTGCCAGCTCATGTCGCCATTCAGTCACTTGACCCCTGGGCTTTTTGCCACAGTAGGATTCTGCCACCAGACAGGGGAGCTTTGTCCCAAACACTGGGGTTTTCTCAGCTGCCAAAGGTATTAGTTGGGTGCCCTCTCTGAAGCCTCCACACACTCTGGCAAGCTGGTCACACATCCCAGGACCTCCACCCTAGACCTCAATCCAGATCCAAGCAGGTTAAAGCAAGAACAATTACCCCTCAGACTGGTCACTTGGTCCCCCTACAAACTGCAGACCAGGAGCTCTGAAGCTACCATGTGGGGTTGGCTGCAGGGTCGCAGAGCCTCAGCTGCTTCTCACCCCGGGGCAGTGGCCAACTGCACTCCCAAATACTGGATCCCAAAGTCCAACTTCTCACTTTGACCTTAACATCTATGTGTTGATAATTCTGGAAACCACGACAGCTGCTGGTGATCTGAAGTCTCTCCAGCCAGATCTGGTAAGGCTGCCCTGGGGCTAAAACCTCCACTCTTTCAGGGCTGGGCTCGGCTCCCAGAGCTCTGTGCTGGCCAATTCCTGCTGGGCTGTCCTCAGCGGAAGGTTATCTTCTCTGTGTCATTTTGTGGGTTCTGTAGCCCCAAAGTTTGTTCACAGTCACCTTTTACATGAATTGGGGAAGGTAGAAGCCAGAGCCCCTTGGAAGTCCTGTTTCTACTCTCAGTACCATTTCTTTGGAGGAAAGATTGGTCATCATAATCAAAGTATTTAGTTTCTCTTGTTCAGAGGTCTCAAACTTAGCCTGCAAAACTCCCAATTAAATCGTAATTGGAAATTATTTTAAAAAGTAAAAATACAACATAAATAATGTTAATTTGTAGTTTTCTAAGTCAGTCTGCAGGAGTGTCTGTTTTTGTGGCTTTGACACCACTGCTTTCGTTCATTCCATTTTCATTGTTACTGTGTATAGTGTTTTCCTGATTCTACTTACTTTATTTTAGTTTTTGAAGAATAATAATATTCCATTACATTTATATGCTACAGTTTATTTAGCCATTCCCTAATCAGTGGGCATATCCTTTGTTTCCTGTTCTTTGCCACCACAAAAAATACTGTTATAAATATTCTAGTATCTGAGGCCCTTCTTCTTTGTCATTGACCTTTTGGGAGTTATGTCTCTTTCAGTGGAATCTCTAGGTCAAAAGATATGGAGAGTTCAGTCACATTTTTTATATAATTCCAAATTGTCTTCCAGAATGAGTGGATCAATTTATAGCTGTACTAGTAACTTAAGCCTTTTCTACTACAGCCCTGCTAACAATGGCTATTCCCAAATTTGCCAATTCCTTGGGTTGGATTCAAGGTGAAGCACCAGGGCTATTTGATTTGCATTTCTTTTATGCATCAGAAGAAAGGATATAGGCAATGTACTTTCCAGACCTTAGAGTATTGTATAAATGTTGACCATTAGGGCTAAATGTAGGACTTTGAACCTGCCTTTTTCATTGCCACAGGGAGCTTCCAGTGAAGTAACTCATTTTGTCAGTGCAGTTTGCTACCATCTTTGTAGCTTATAGTCTTATAGAGTTTCCTGGGGCCCCGAGAGATTAAATCTCTTGTCCAGGGACCCACGGTCACTCTGTGTTAGAGGCAGCACTTGAACCTAGGTCTTCCAAAGCTCTGAGTTCAAGTCCCACATCTGACACTTAAAAGCTGTGTGACCTTCTATTCTAGAATCAGTACTGACCTACATCAGTAGAGAAAGCTTACTCATCATTCCCTAGACCATTGAAATCACAGGTCCAGAGCTAAACACTTACTAGTGATTTAAAGCAATATTAAGTTTATTTATGTTTTGCAGTTCTTCTTTGGAGAATGCTTTATTCATATTTTTTGACCACTTATTTAAAGTGGAGTGTTTTTTGTTTTTACATATTTCTGTTGTCTCTGTATCTTTGATATACCATTATCAGAGATATTTAATACAAAGATTTTTCAGTCATCTGCTTTCCTTAACTTTGTTTCATTAATTATGTTCTTGTATAAAAAGCCTTTTAATTTTGTGGAATGAAATTATCTATTTTATCTTTTGTAATAGTTTCTCTTCTTAAGAATTTATCCCTACCTTCCAATTTTGTGTGTGTGTGTGTGTGTGTGTGTGAGAGAGAGAGAGAAAGAGAGAGAGATGGAGAGAGATTTAATTTTTGATTCAAATATCCAGTTTGAATTTGAACAGATTTGTAAGCAATATAAGCACCTTTAAAAAAAATTACCATATAGTCAGATGTGGTTGCTTTGTCAGTTATATTTAATTGATGTTCCTTGTTACAACTTCATGGGCTGGTATTTTGGAAAGATGACTAACATGCAAAAAACAAAGCAAGGATAAAACTTAAATTTTGCTGTTAATAGCAGGTGAAAATTACATGTTAATGAATTTCTCTCATACCTTAGAGTTATTCTGAGAGCACCTTATATTGCAACGCAGTTTTTAAAGAGGAATCAGTATCAACAGATGATTGGCAGAGCTGGTCGAGCTGGAATAGATACTGTTGGTGAAAGTATCCTTATATTACAGGAAAAAGACAAGCACCTGGTAATGTAGACCACCGTCCTTTTATGTAGAAAATTCTTAGGTGTTGAGATTCTGATCCAGCATCTTTTTGAGTTTTTTAATTTTAGAAAAACTCAAATTAGAATTTACTGTTTTTCTTATATTGAGCATGATAGATTATTTTTACCTGCTCTATAGACAGGTTATGAGATTCTGCTTTTGAGATTCATAAATATTTAGTTACATATGGTTCCATAAGGTCGAAACTTCATGGATATCAAATACTTTTTACTTTCTGTTTTAAAAAAAGAGTAGTAATAGAATTTCTTAGCTATAACTATAATTTCTGTGATAAAATTAAATTAACACTGTGTAATGTAGTTTTATTTTATAGGTACTGGATTTAGTAAACAGTCCTCTGGAGAACTGTTATAGCCATCTTGGGCAAGAAATCACAAAAGGAATCCAAAGTTTGTTCCTGTCATTAATTGGGCTAAAGGTATATATGAAATTTATTACCAGCTAATTCAAGATTTTTATATGGAAGTACTTTCCTGATGAATACTGGCACTTCTCCATTCCCTTATTCATTCCTTATTAAACTGTGGAATTTGGAAATGCAGAAAACTGTAGACTGGTGACTTGATTTTCATTTCCTAGCAGATGTCTAGAATTTGCTATTAAAGTGAAAGGGAACACCTGGTAGATTCTTAATAAATGACTCTTGACTGGGGAATAGCTAAAGAAATTGTGGTACATGAATATAATGGAATATGATTCCACTGTGAGAAATTCCGAGTATTAGGAATTCCGAGAAGCATAAGAAGACATGTCAACTGAAGCAGAGTGAAATTAGAACTAGGCAAACCAGTTGAGGTACAGTAATAGCAGTGTAAATAAAAAGAACCAAAAAAGCCCCCTTTGAACACTCTGTAATCACAGGACAAGGCTTATCTTTTGAGAGAGCAGACATTGTACTTTCTTTCTTTGTTGAGGTAGGAGACTATCGGTATGGGAATATTGTGTATGCTGACAGACTTCATTAATGTATTGATTATTTTGTATTTTTTACTCTTTGTTTCTGTGAACTGCTTGCTGGTTAGGGGAGAAGGAAAGAATATATTTGGAAATGAAGGTGATATAAAAGCAAACAATAGCGATAAACGTCTTTTTTTTTAAATGTGGGAATATTTGTTAATAAAAGGAAGTGTTGATCCATCATGGCTTCATCAGGAAGAAGTCATACTATATAAATTTCTTTATAAATAAATATAAATTACTTTATAATATAAGGAAAACCTCATCTAAGAACTGAATGTTCTCAAAATTGGAATGGGCTAGAGAAAAAAGTGACTCAATAAGAAAACTAGAAACATTAAGACAGAAGTAAAAGTTTGAAAAAGAAGAAAATGTTAAGAAATACTCTATCACAAACGTCTGTTTTATATAATAGGTCATGGAGAAATAATCTGAATTATCAGATTATCTGAAAATTCTGACTAAAAAGAAAAAGGTTAGCATTGCACATTTCAGTAAATTATGAATAAAAACCCCTCAGAATTCTTAGAACCTGAGAATGGAATGAAAGTAGAAAGAATCCACTATTCATCTCCTGAAAGAAACACCAAATGTAAACTGAACATCATAGCCAAAATCTAGAGCTTTTAAGTCAAAGAGAAACTACTAGAAAACAGCCAGAAATAAAGAGTTAAGTAGCAAGGAGTCGTAGTTAGCATCACCTAATACTTGGCAGCCTTGACAGTCAAGGAGAGGAGAGCTCATAATACAGAAAAGTTAAAGGCTTTCAGTCAGGGATAACCTAGTTAGCAAAGCTAAGCATAGTCCTACAAGGGGACCATAGGCTTCTGCCAGTGTCTCATTTCATTCCAGTCTCAAACCTGGTGGTAGATCAGACCAGGCCTGATAGATCTGACTAGGTAGTGCTTGTGAATGCTTATTGGAAGGATTAAATCATGGTCTTAGTGAAGGGATTAAGTGGTAGAAAGAAAACAAGTGAAGAGGAAAATGTGAATGAGAAGCGGGGGCAGAGTCTAATCGGGGTAAAATACAACCAAGTCACTTGCAGTGTCAATAGGAACATGTTGCCTGTACTGTTTATATGAGCGATTTTAAACAAAATTTGTTAAAGATGGCTTTATGAAAATAATCAGAGCCATCAAGTGAACAGAAAATTCAGTTTATCACTTCAAGTCTAAACAAACAACAAACATGCAGTACTGATTGTAGCATTGCTGAACAGCTCTTGGGAGCTGATATGCATCAGCTCCAACATGCCACCCACAAGTGATATCACTGCAATGTTCATTTTTTCTTAGAATAGAGTAATAATCTACCATCATACACCACAGTTTGTGTAGCCATTTCTTAGCTGTTACCAGCTTTTTGCTACCACAAAAATTGCTACCATGAATGTGTATGGGACCTTTGGCTTCCTTAGGGGTATGTACCTTGTAGTGAGATGTTTGGAGAAATGGCATGGATCTTTTTGTCACTTTTTAAAGCACAATTCCAAAATGTTTCCTCAACAACTGGACCAGTTCTTCCATTCAGATCTCCATCAATTGTGTATTAGTGTACTTGTTCTCCCATGGCCCCTCCCACATTATTTCAGTCTTTTGACATCTTTGTCATTTTGCTAGGTGTGAGGTGTAACCTGATCACTTTGATTTACATTTTTCTTAATAATGATCTGATAATCTTTCCTATATTTGTTAATGGTGTGCAGTTCTTTTGAGAACTGTTCATAGCAACTGAAAAGGATTTGGGGTTTTGTTTTATTTTAGTTTAGTTTGTTGGTTTGGGGGAGGATAGAGAAGGTGTTGGGAAGTTCCTGGTGTGGAAATTCTTTCTATTAATGCACATTGGCAGCTAAACTGTAATTAATAATCTTAGAGGGTTAACTATACAAAAATTGAGTAACTTGTCCATGACCGTACAATACAGCTACTATATATTGGAAATAGGACTTGTACCTAAGTCTTCCTGACTCCAAGACCAGCCTTCTTTCTACTAAACCATGTTATTTCCCTTTGGGGATCCTGTGATTAATAAGACTTAAGTTTGATGGATATTTTCTTCCAGCGGGATGTTTTAATTTTTCTTTTAATATTTTAAAATGTATCTTCTTCTGTCATATGCAAGTTTCTTGTTCAAGTAGCTTATAACTACTTGTCATACCCATGAATAATGTATATTCTACTTTGTGTATTGATGTTGTCATGTTGATTATTCATTTAATTTCCAAACATTTTTCAGATAGCAAAGAACCTTGATGGTATATATCACTTTATGTGTAGTACATTTTTTGGCATTCAGCAGAAGAGTTTATCTGAAGAAAAAAGCCTTTGGGAAATATCTCAGAAAGCTTTGGCAAGCCTAATAGAAAAAGGACTCCTCAAAAGACAAAGTGTTTGTAAGAGTGACGGAGAGTCCCAGTGTGATTTACAGATCACAAAGTTAGGGCAGGCCTCTTTAAAAGGTAAGGGACTGGGATGAATTACATTGCTAATTTGCATTTCAAATTTGGTGTGTTAATTTTCTAGGTATTTCCATATTTATGTTAATCTTCCTTATAGAACAAGCTCCTCATTTTTTTAAACTATTTTGAATTATTAAAAATTGTTATCCTTAAAGGAGATCCTTTTAAATTTTACTTGTTTGAAGTTGAGTATTGTATATTCTCAGTTTAAAAGGTTAGTTTAGGTTTTTATAGTGACAAATGTAGTTTGAAAATAAAATAAAAATAAGTATTTTAAACAAGATAGTGGTTAATAAAAACCTGTAAAGGGCCTTGTAGGTCCCTTACCATATCTGAGTAGAATATTGCAATCCTATTTATTTCTTTAAAAATCCTTTGAGTGGCAGGTGGCTAGGTGGCACAGTGAGTAGAGTGCTGGCCCTGGAGTCAGGAGGACCTGAGTTCAGATCCGGCCTCAGACAGTTAACACACACACACACACACACACACACACACACACACACACACACACACACAAACTAGCCATGTGACCTTGGGCAAGTTACTTAACCCTAATTGCCCTCCAAAAAGCAAAAAAAAGCATTTTGGGAGAGGCTAGGTGGTTCAGTGAGTAAGAATGCTGGCTTGGAGTCAGGAGGACCTGGGATAGGTTCTGTCCTCTACTTAACATCCACACAAAAATAACTGGTTGTGTAACCTTGAGCAAGTTACTTAACCACAATTGCTTAAAAAAAAAAATCCTTTGGGTAGGGTGGCTAGGTGACACAGTGAATAGAGCACTGGTCCTGGAGTCAGGAGGACCTGAGTTCAAAACCAGCCTCAGACACTTAACACAAAAACTAGTTGTGTGACCTTGGGCAAGTCACTTAACCCCAATTGCCCTCCAAAAAGCAAAAATAAATAAATAAATAAAAATATAAATCCTTTGAGTACTGAGGAAACTGACTGGAATGTTTTTCTGCTTACTTCCAGGCGGGAAATTATTAGTGGAAAAGAAAATTTCACAGTCAAATGGCTTTTTTTGTTGTTTTTTAAATATAATTTTCCAATTAACATGCATTTATTTTCTTTTCCTTCATTTCTTGCCTTCCCAAAAGTTCAAAAAGAGAGGAGGAAAGAAGGAAACCCTCACAACAAATATATGTAATCAAACAAAGTTCCTTCATTGGTTGTGTCCAAATATGTATAGTCTGGATTTTGAATCCATCTCCTCTCTGTCAGGACATGTGTAATTTGTTTAATCTTGATTTTTCTTTAAATGGATCAGACCTCTAAAGTCTTTTGAAGTTGTTTTTCTTTCTAATGTTGCTATCTTTGTATTAATCTTCTGCTTTGCTCACTTCATTTTGCATCAGTTGTTAGAAGTCTTCCCAGTTTCCTCTGAAAATTTCTATTTTAACATTCTTATGGTTATATTCATATTTGTATGCCATAAATTATTTCCCCAGTAGATGGGCAGCCCTGTACTGTCTAGGTCTTTGCTACTACAAAAAGAACTTCTTTAAACAGTTTTTGTTCTTATGACTTCTTTTCCTCTCTTTTTCATCTAAGTATAGACCTACTAGTGGTATAGCTGGGTTAAAAAATGCGTCTAGGGGCAGCTAGGTGGCACAGTGAATAGAGCACTGGTCCTGGAGTCAGGAGGACCTGAGTTCAAAACCAGCCTCAGACACTTAAATACTTTTTTCTTTTTTTTTCTTTTTTTTTGCTTTTTGGAGGGCAATTGCAGTTAAGTAACTTGCCCAAGGTCACACGGCTAGGTTTTTGTTTGTGTGGGTTAAGTGTCTGAGGCCAGATCGGAACTCAGGTCCTTCTGACTCCAGGGGCAGCACTCTACTCACTGCACCACCTAGCCGCTCCCAGCCTCAGACACTTAACACAAAAATGATCCCTGTGACCTTGGGCAAGTCACTTAACCCTAATTGCCCTAAAAAAAAAAAAGGCAAAAAAAAAAATGTATCTAGTTTGGTGACTTTACCGTCCCGAATTACTTTCCAGAGTACCTAAACCAATTCACAGCTCCTCCAACAATGTGTGGACATGTCTATTATTTTACAGTTCTAACATTTGTCATTTTCCTTTGTTGTCAGTTTTACTAATCTGATAAATGTGGCACCTCAATGTTGCTTTGATTTTAATTTCTCTGTTTATTAGTGATTTGGAGCATTTGTTTATATGGCTGGTGATAGCTTGGATTTCTTCCTTAGAAAACTTCCTGTTCACATCCTTTGGCCATTTATCTATTGGGGAATGGGTCTTGTCCTTAGAAATTTGATTCATTTTTCATAGTTTGGGATATGAAGTCTTTATTAGATCTGCAACAGAGATTTCTTTCCTAGTCCCTTTCTCTTCTGATTTTAACTGCATTGGTTTTGTTTGTACAAAAACTTTTTTTTTAATTTCATGTAATCAAAATTCTCCACTTCATCATCTGTGATCTTTTCTTTCCCTTGTTTCATCGTGAACTCGTCTCTTACCCACATATCAGAAAGACAATCTCTTCCTTGCTCCTCTAATTTGTTTTTATATGGGATCCAATATTTTATGGGATATTTTTATTTATATTATTATATAATATATATTATTTATATATTTATCCCATCTTTATATGGGATCTAAATATCTCTATGGAGAGTTGGTCATCCAGAAGGCATTTATTAAGTGCTCACAAGTACTGTACTAAATGCTAGGGACAGAGAGGAAGGAAAAATAAACCAGTCTCTGCCCTCAAAGAGCCTACATTCTAATGAAGACACAGTATCAACTATGTTTCTAAAAGATATACATATAGATACATGTGTATATATACATGTAATATTACATATGGTATTTATAAACATATTTATGTATACACAAATACATTATTATATGTATACACTTATGTATACATAAATATACTGTTATATGTGGTTGTGTGTATATATAAGTGAAAGGTGGGATGGGAAATATATCCTGCAGAAGGTGATTTTTTAGCTAAGTCTTGAAAGGGGATAAGAGAGAAAATGTTTCTTAATGTGAATTCCAAAAACTACTAATAAAAGGCCTTTTCATTTTTAAGACCAGTAAAATGATTGTCTTGATTTAATCTAAAAATAGTTATATATAAGTATGTTAAAATATTTTAATTATTTAAGTACAATGAGGAGATGAACTAGCTATCTCAGAAATTTTTAAAATCTAGTTGTTTTATGCTAATAAATACTCCAAAAATTTTGGTACAATTCTGTTTCACACACCCAGATCCCTCAGGCTTGGACCCATTTCAGAGCTGTCTTAGGAGCCTTTCCTGGTAGGAACACACAACGCAGGGTTTTTCAGAGAAGGTTCCTTAATGGGGGGACTATTAAAAGAGATTTAGAAATTTCGAACCTTACATAGTAATAAGTGCTCTGGACAGCTAGTAGTCAGTGAACGATTATTAAGCCCTTACTATGTGCCAGGCATTGTTCTAAGTGCAGGGGGTAAGAGAAGAGGCAGAAGACAGTCCCTGCCCTCAGGGATCTCACATTGTAATGGAAGAGAAAACAAGCAAACAAATATGTACAAGCAAGCAATTTACAAGATAAATAGGAAATAATTAAGAGAGGGAAGGCTTCCTGTAGAAAGGGTAGATTTTACTGGGGATTAAAAGGTATGGTAGTCAAGAGACAGAGCATGCCAGGTGTGGGGAACAGTCTGAAAATGCCTAGAGCTGAGAGATGGAGCATCTTGTTCACGGAATAGCCAGGTGGCCAGCATCACTAGATCAAAGAGCTTGTGTCAAAGAGTAAGAAAACTGAAGAGAGAGAAGGGAACTGTGCTATGAACTTTGAGTGGCCAACAGAGGATTTTTTATTTGATTCTGGAGGCAGTAGGGAGCCACTGGAGTTTATTGAGTTGGGGGCAAGAGAGTGATATGGTTAGACCTGTGCTTTAGGAAAATCACTTTGGTGGCAGATGGAGGATGGATTGGAGTGGGGAGAGACTTGAGACAGACCCCACCTTCAGGCTCTTACAAGAGTTCAAGTGTGAGGTTTTGAAGGCCTGCACCTGAGTTTCAGGGGAGAGAATGAGGCATCTTTGAGCAGTGTCTCAGGGGTGAAACAGGCCTTGGCAACAGAATGAATATAGAGATTGAGAGACAGTTGGAAGAAATATAATGAGCCCAGTCCTGGGCATGTTGAGTTTAAGGTATCTCCAGAACATCTAGTTCAAGATGTCTGAAAGGCAGCTGGGGATGCAAGATTGGAGATCAGCCAAGATGTTAGGACAGGCTAGGTAGATGGTAAGTAAATCCATGGGAGCTGGTAAGATCACCAAGTACAGTAGTCTAGAGAGAGAAGAGAAGAGGGCCCAAGGCAGATCCTGGCAAGACATCTGTGATAGAGGAATCAGCCAAGGAGACAGAGGTCAGGTAGGTAGAAGGAGAAGCCAGGGAGAGCAATGTCCCAAAACCTAGGAAGAAGAGAATTTCAGGGAGGAGAGAGTGGTCAGCAGTGTCAAAGGCTGCACAGGTCAAAGAGAATGAGAATTGAGGAAAGGCGGTTGGGTTTGACGATTAAGAAGTCTCTGGTAACTTTGGAGAGAATAGTTTCAGTGGGATGATGAGGTCGGAAGCCAAAATGTAAGGGGTTAAGAGAAGTGTGAGAGATTTAAATTTAAACTGAGATCAAAGTAAGTTGTCTTGGAATGATTTTTCTTCCTATTTTTTCTTTTCATTTAACCAAAGTACTTTTAGTAGTACATCCTATTACTGTAGTATTTGCACTTTTGAGTCATTTTCACCTATTATCTCCTTAGAGCATTACAACAGCCCTGACATATGGTTGGGATAAGAATTATTTCTAGTTTACAGGCAAAGCTTAGGTCTAGAGCCTCCTACTATCATCACATAGCAAGTTAGCTAACAGGATTGGAAAAGTTAGAAAAAGACAGAAAACAATCCATTCTTCTGTCTACTGGGCTCTTGCTCTTTGTTAAAAAAGTAGAAATTGCTATGACAACTCCAGCATAATATTTTAGCATAAGATATCCATGTATAGCAGCATTCTTAATTAATGTCACCAGGACTTTCTAATCAATGTTCAGCTGTTTCTATTTTTAATAAGTGATTTTGACATTGGGACTCCCTGGTATCATTTCTTCATTGTGTTCAATTATTATGTTTTCTTTTTAAGAGATAATATATATTTAAACATGCATAAAACTTAAAATCTCTAACATTTTTCTGTTGAGATCACAAAGAATAAAAACAACTATGGTACCTTTCTTTTTAGGAACTGTAGACTTGGCTTACTGTGGTATTCTGTACAAAGACTTAAAAAAAGGCCTTGAAGGACTTGTGCTTGAAAGCTACCTTCACCTTATCTATCTAACAACTCCGTACGATATCGTCTCTCAGTGTAGACCAGATTGGATGATATATCTCAGTCGGGTAAGAACAAATTTAAAAGAAATTCCATCATTTAAGCTACTCAAAAAATAAATATCTATTCTTCATAACGTATATAAATGGTTTCTTTCTGTTTAGATTTTAAATATTTAATTTTGTCTTGAACTTAGATCTTCTGTATTCTAAAGAAATAATTCTGAATCTAAAGAAATAGCATCTTTAGTACATTTTATTTCCATATAAAGAAAATAATAAAAGACCACAACTGTTGATTTAGCAAAAGCAGAATTTTTTGAGGGTGGTAAAATGTACACTTATTCCCCCTATATTAGATAAAGTCTATGGATCTCATGATGTAGTTTAGCTTGTTCAGCCTCTATTCTTGCTTCTGCTAACCCAGGCCCAGGAGAACTTGGGAATATGACTCAGGGCAAGGTTGTATTGATGATTTGGCACCCCACCCAGCAAGGAGAATGAGGCCCTCCTAGACTAGATGTAATCCTTCCTTGTGTGGCCACCTGCATATGCTGCCATACTTGGAAGTCTTGGGAGGCAAGAAGAGCCATGCTATGTGTATTCTATACATTGTATTTGACTTGAACTTCTATCTTTGAGCTCTGTCTGACTCAGAATTCTACACACTGAAACTCATCCTTCATACTATTAAGAAAAGCCTTTATTTTCTTTGAACTGAATTCTCTCAGCCTTCCCACGACCCCACACTAGCTCATATAGAACCAACCTAACCCAATGATAAAGTGAATTCAGGAAATGTTATTTATTACTTGAGATTGAATAATGCAAGTAACATTATATAGTGATATAGCCTAGTTTAATTCTTGGCATGACTATATACATATATATATATATATATATACATATATATATACAAATTGTGAGTTTAACAAGTCAAATGTGTGGCAGATGAAATCTCCCAATCACAACCTCCTAATATCAATTTTAGGTATTGTGATGCTTTGGCAGATTATCAGTGTAGTTTTTGTTATTTTTAAAATAAGCACTAGGGGGCGGCTAGGGGGCGCAGTGAGTAGAGTGCCGGCCCTGGAGTCAGAAGGACCTGAGTTCGGATGTGACCTCGGACACTTAACACATACAAAAAAAAAAAAAACCAAACCTAGCCGTGTAACCTTGGGCAAGTTACTTAACCCCAACTGCCCTCCAAAAAGCAAAAAATAAATAAATAAAATAAGCACTAAAACATACCTGTTCATTCTGGTGGCCTGTTTTTGCTTCCCACAATTCCTTGACCTTACTAATGACATATGCAATATCTGTAATCAGTTCAGGTCATCAACATGCACTTATTAAATAGCACCTCTTCTGTGCCAGACCCCGTAGTAACTACCAGGAATATAAAGAAAGGGAAAACAATCCTTGTCTTCAAAGAACTCAGAATCTGATGAGAGAAGGCAAAATACTTGCCAACTGTATACAGGCAAGTTATAGACAAGGTGAACTGGAGATAATCTCAAGGGGAAGGCCCTAACCTTGAAGCAGGAAGGGTTTCTTACAGAAGATATGATTTTAGCTG
The DNA here is from genome assembly GCA_011680675.1 of Gymnobelideus leadbeateri. NCBI lineage: Eukaryota > Metazoa > Chordata > Mammalia > Diprotodontia > Petauridae > Gymnobelideus > Gymnobelideus leadbeateri. Next base: position 640,049 of record WOXC01004029.1, read on the forward strand.
AGACTTGAAGAAAGTGCAAAGGCAGTAATAGGGATGGAGAAAATTCTAGCAATGGGGGAAACCAGCAAAAATGCACAATCTAAAGAGGTAGAGTTTTTGGCGAGGCAGTGCAGGGATACCAGCCTTACTGGAGGCTGGGTGGTGAAGGACTTTAAAAGCCAAAACTGAGGATCTTACATTTGATCCTGAATACAATACGTAGCTTTAAGAAGATCATTCTGATAGCTTGATGGAGGAAGGCTTGGATTGGGGAGAATTTGAGGCAGGTAGACCAGTTAATAGCTATTAAAGTAGTCCAGGTAGTAGGTGAGGAGGGCCTGCTCCATCGTGTTGTCAGTGTCAGAGGAGAGGCCGAACTGTGCTGGTGTTCATCCTTCATTTTTGAAAAGGACCAGTGATATCACAAATGATGTCTTAACTTGCATGTGAATTAGATCTAAGTGAGGTAGAGTTGGGCAGTCATCGGCCTCTCTCTTCCTGAGTCATCAGAGTCCAGTGGCAGGACAAAAGTTAGGTCAATCTGCTATAGCCTAGGATGCAGTGGATGACCTTGGTTTCTGATGTCTGACCAAGTTCTAAGCATTCTGCAAGGCCTCCTTCAGCTGCCTTCTGGGCCATTGGACAAGTTATTTCCATCCACCGCTAGATAAAGTCTTCACATGCTCACCAACAGGTTTGGGGCCTGTTGGCTACCCTCAGCCTGGTTTAGCCCATCTGCTGAGATAGTTTGTCTGGCTGTGGCCACTGCGCATGCTGCAGCTTTTTGGAGCCACAGGTCAGAGGTGAGTAAATCAGTGGACACCCAAGGTGGATGAGCAGCCTGGGAAAGGGCTTGGCAAGCCCTCTCAGCAGAGCTGTTTATCCTCCCTGAACACCTTTTTCTCTCCTTCCTCCTCCCTCTTTCTTTATGAGATTGTATGTGGAGTGAAAGACAGGAGTTGGGGGTGACACCTGGATTTCAAGCCTAAGTGCTGGGCAGATGGTGGTATCCTTTACAGGAAAGGGACATTGGGAAGAGGGAAAGGTTTTCAGGCAATATAATGAACTTAGTATTGGATATGTTAAGTTTAAGATTTTTACAGGGTGAAATCCAGTTTGATAAGGGCTATAGAGAGTTGGAGACACAAGATTAATAATGTTATTTTGTCTTTAAATATCCCCAACAAAAAGTTTCATTATAATAGTACGTAAAATATAGCTATACTCTTAAATAAAGTTTATACTATACCTTTCAATTCTTTAATATGGTAGACAGAATGGAAGATATAATAATGAGGAATTTATTTTGAGAAAAAAAAATCCTTCACTTGACTTTTTTCTAATTATTCCCCTTTTTAAAATAGTTTAGCCAACTCAGTTCAGCAGAACAAAAGGTAGCAGCAATTATTGGAGTATCAGAAAGCTTTATTACAAAGAAAGCCTCAGGTCAAGCTATTAAAAAGGTAAGTTAATTTTTTTTTAATCTTGAATTTTACAAAACAAAATTCATATTTCCATGTACGATGTAGAATGGAGGGAAGAGCTTGTATGTGAAATTGTGAATTTCTTATATGGAGTTCGCACTTATTCTTTTTAAGTACACAATAAAATCAACAGATATCTTTTAGAGCTGTCCTCCCTGGTAATTTCATCTGACTTTCCTTTCGCTCTCTTCTCATTTGGGCTGCGGTGGGGTCCTACGTGCTATCATGAGGGCCCTCATTGGGAAGAAGAAGAGAAAAGAAATCCCTGACTTTGTTGACTTTGTCCAGAAAAAAAACATCTTATTCTGCATGTTGAGTCTGTATCAGGAAGAGATGCAGGGGCGGCTAGGTGACTTAGTGAATAGAGCACCAGCCCTGGAGTCAGGAGGGCCTGAGTTCAAATCCAGCCTCAGATACAACACACACACACACACACACACACACACAAACTAGCCATGTGACCTTGGGTAAGTCACTTAACCCCAATTGCCCTCCAAAAAGCAAAAAAAAAAAAAAAGGAAGAGATGCATACTTCATCAGAACTCTAGAATCACAGACACTTATTACATTGGTCAGAATACACAGGTCTTTCAAAGGTTTTTTTTTTTCTTTACGTTGTTATTCTTATTATATAAATAGTTCTTCTGGTTCTGCTCACTTAGCATCAATTTGTATAAATCTTCCCTGATTTCTCTAAAACCATCCCTTTCATCATTTCTTACAGCTCATAATCCATAATTTGTTCAGGCATTTCCAAGCTGATGGGTATTCTCTTTGGTTCTTGATCTTTGCCACTACAAGAAGAGCCTGATGTAAATATTTTTGTACATATTTTGGGAAAAGGCTTCTTTTCTTCTCTTTTTGACTTCTTTAAATGTAAACCAGAGTGAGGAACCTGCGGCTTTGAGGCCACATGTCCCTTCTAGGTCCTTGGGTGCAGCCTTTTGACTGAGACCAAGTTTTATAGAAAAAATCCTTTTATTAAGGGAATTTGTTCTATGAGGTTTGGATTCTGTGAAAGGCTGCACTTGAGGACCTAGAGGGCCACATGTGGCCTCGAGGCCATAGTTTTCCCAACCCTGGTGTAGACCTAGAAGTGATATCTCTGAGTCAAACAATATGTGTAGTTTAGTAGCTTTCAAGGCATAGTTCCAAATTGCTTTCCAGAAAGGCTGTACTAATTCATACTTTTGCCAAGGATATATGAATATGCTTGTTTTTCCATAGCATTTGTCATTTTCCTTTGTTGTCATCCCTACCAATCTGATAGTTATAAGATAAATCCTAAGTGTTGTTTTTGCATCTCTCTGTAACCAGGAGCATTTGTTTATATAACTGTTAATAGTTCAGATTATTGCCTATTCCTATTCTTTGACTATCTATTGGGGGATAGCTTTTCATTTCTTTATATATCTGGGATATGAGAACTTTATCAGGGATACTTGCTGCAAAGATTTCTTTCCCAGCTACCTGTTTTTCTTCGAATTTCTACTGCATTGTTTTTTTATTTTTTTGTGTATGTGCAAAAACTTTGTAATTTATGTAATCAAAATTGCCTATTTAATCTGCTGTGATCTTTTCAGTGCCTTGTATGGTCATCTATTCTTCCCATACCTATAGTTGTGAAAGGTTTTTCTTTACTTTCTCATCTAATTTATTTATGATGTCACCTTTCAATCTAAGTTACATATCCATTTGGAAATTCTTTTGGTATACATTATGATTACATACTCTTCTAATATATGCTATTATATGAAGTGTATATTCCTGGAAGTTTGTTGAATACCTTTACTCTATTAGCTGAGGTTAGCTAAGGCACTCAGGTTTGTTAAACAATAGGCTACTATATGTTGTGTATCTGATTTGTTTCTCTGATCTAGGTTTCTTCTTTTACCAAATAGTTTTTGATTTTGTGCTGCTGGGTCACATTCTTTCTCAGTTGAGATTCCTGACTTTTATATCTTCCAGATGTATTTCACTATCTATAAAGTAAACTTTTGTTAGTTTGATTTATATGGAACTTGAATAAACTTAGGCTGTGTTTTTATCATATTGGTTCAGCCTATATATGAATAATTAATATTCCTCCAATTATTTAGGTCTTTATTTCCTTAAAGAGTGTTTTCTTCTGGGATTCTAGATGGATAGAGCACAGGGGCCTGAAGTTAGGAAGACCTGAGTTCAAATGTGACCTCAGACCCATATTAGCTGTGTGACTTTGGGATAGGTCCCTTAACCTCTGTTTGTTTGCCTTAGTATCCTCATCTGTAAAATAGGGATAATTATAGTCCATGGCTCCTAGAGTTCTTAAGAAAATCAAATGAGGGCGGCTAGGTGGCACAGTGAATAGAGCACCGGCCCTGGAGTCAGGAGGACCTGAGTTCAAAACTGGCCTCAGGCACTTAACACAAAAACTAGCCATGTGATCTTGGGCAAGTCACTTAACCCCAATTGCCCTCCAAAAAGCAAAAAAAAAAAAAAAAAAAAAAGGAAAATCAAATGAGATAATATTTGTAAAGCACTTAATCCAGTGCCTGGTACATAGTAAATGCTATATAAATGCTTAGTTTCTCTTGTTATTGTTATAATTAAAATTACTATTATTAGTTGTGGTTTAGTTTTTAGAGTTCTTTAAGTATGCAATCATGTGATATGCAAAAATGATAATTGTTCTAGCTTCAAAAGTTATTCAACATCATGATTACTATTGTTCTTCTAGTGAAAATAATTGCATAATTATTCACAATGAATTGTGAATTTCAGTGAAGATTTTACAAGATGAAATGTAGAATATCCCAGTTCTCCCTTATAAATCCTAGGATATATTGAAAAAAGACCCCCAAAAGAACAACTATTTAAGAAAAAAAAAGGATCAGAATTAATCTTTTCCATTAATCCTAGAAGTGTACAAGAAGACAGACAGAAACCAATGAAGTCAAATAGGAGTCTCGCCAGAGGAGCCAGCATAACTGGTGACAAATAGCCCTGAATCCAACTAGCCAATATTCCAAGCAAAGGACTAGAAGCCATTTCAAGCTCTAGGTCCTAATTCTAGCCTGTCTGAACAGAAGCTCAGACAGAAACATTCCCCAGAGATCATTACACAGGGAGATAAGCCCCCCGCCTGTACTCTTTGAAACCCTGGGAACCATAATAAAAGATAAGCCAAGTGGGAGTATTCAGGAAGCTTGAGAACATTGTGAGCTTTGGCATTTTACTAGGGCATACAGAACCACAACATGGAATGGACCATCAGCTAACAAACATTTATGAAATGCTTACTGTGTGTGAACTCTTGAATAGATGTCATACAAGGAGAAAAATACAGTCTGATCAATACTTGAAATTGAATCAGAAAAGGATTGAGGTAGAGAGTAGTGGGGCCTTATACAGCCTTCCCATCTTGATTGTCAGTGGGAGTATCATTCGGACTACAGAGGGGCAGGATGAAAGAACTATCCAATCCATCCAAGAAGACCAGGAAGAGTTCACATGAACAAAATAATCTCAAACCAAGAACTGAGGCTGAAAAATATGAGCAAACAAAAGGAAATACCATATACTGAAAAAATATCCATGAATTGAGAAAAAGCTCAAGGTAAACCCAAAAAAAGTCACTCTACAAAACTTGCAAATAGTTTCAGAAACCCAAAAAGGCAGTGGGTTAAGGGCAGTGCTAGGCCACAAGACCACAAGGACAACCGGAAAAAGTGAAGTAAAAAGGAAAATGAAATAATAAATACAAAGAAAGATCAGGGGAGGAAATTTTAAAGGCAAAATAAATAGCTCAGAATAGAAGGTGCAAAACCTTACCAAAGTAGCAAAATGTCTGAAAAATAGAATGGAACAAAAAGAACTCAGTGAACTCCAGGAAATATTAGAATAAAACCAAAAGGTTAATAAAGGACAAGAAAATGTAAGGTATACACTAGCAAAAACAAAGCAAAACAGAAACTTGATATGGAAACCAGGTCTAGGAGAGATCATTTAAGTCTTATCAGGCATCCTGAAAAATATTACCAAACCAAAGATTTGAAAATAGTATTTTTAAAATGTATTTTTTATTTTCCCCAATTGCATGTTAAAGCAATTTTTTAACATTAAAAAAAAGTTTTTGAGTTCCAAATTCTTTCCCTCTCTCCTTCCCTTCTTTACCCCTTCCTGAGATAGAGGTTATACATGTGCAGTCATGTAAAACATTTCCATATTAGTCATGCTAGAAGACTTGAATAAAAGAAAAAGAATGAGAGTAAAAAATAGCATGCTTCAGTCTGTATTCAAACAGTATTAGTTCTTTTCTCTGGAGGTAGAGAGTACACTTCATCAATAGTCCTTTGTAATTGTCTTGGATCATTGTATTGCTGAGAACAGCCAAGTCATTCACAGTTCTTCATCAAATAATACTGCTGTTACTGTGTACGAAGTTCTGGTTCTATTTGCTTCACTTTGCATCAGTTCATTGTAATTCTTTCCAGGTTTTTCTGAAATCATCCTGCTTGTCACCTCTCATAGCACAATAATATTTATTACAATCATATACCACAGCTTGTTTAGCCATTCCCCCATTGATGGGCATCCCTTTGATTTCCAATTCTTAGCCACCACAAAAAGAGCCACCATAAATATTTTTGTATAAATAGGTCCTTTTCCCTTTTTCCAATATCTTTGGGATAGAGACCTAGCAGTGGCATTGCTAGATCAATGGATATGCACAGTTGTATAGCCCTTTGGGCATAGTTCCACATTTCTTTCCCGAATGCTTGGATCAGTTCAGAACTCCACCAGTAGGGCATTAGTGTCCCAGTGTTCCCACATCCCCTCCAACATCTCTCATTTTCCTTTTTTGTCATATTAGCCAATCTGATAGGTGAGAGGTAGGATCTCAAAGTTGTGAAAATAATATTTTTTCAATTTCTTTTTATTTTTGGAGGGACAGAGCAATTGGGGTTAAGTGACTTGCCCAAGGTCACATGGCTAGTAAGTGTTAAGTGTTTGAGACTGGATTTGAACTCAGGTCCTCCTGACTCCAGGGCTGGTGCTCTCTTCATTGTGCCACCTAGCCACCCTGAAAATAGTATTTTTAAGAAATTATAACAGGAAACTGCTCAGAGCTATTAGAACAGAAGACAAAGTAAAAGAATCCACTGATCAACACCAAGTCTGGTCAGCTTGAGAGGGTGGGGGATATGCTGTATTATCATCTTAACTAAATAACTCATTTCCCTTTACAGCCTTGAATGTAGCTACATGTGTCTAATTCAAGGGGCATGTCATTTCTGCTTCAGTAAATGGCAGACTGTCATTTTAAATGTCTTCCCAGGATGTAGACAAGAACATCGTCAACAGATTCTACCTCTCCTTTGTTCTTTATGCATTGATTAAAGAGACCAATATCTGGAGTGTATCAGAAAAATTTAATATGTCTCGAGGATATGTGCAAACCCTTCTAAGTTCAGCAGCCTCATTCTCCTCCTGCATACTACATTTCTGTGAGGTGATTATTATTATTATTGTTATTATTATTGCTATCATTATTATATTATGGACCTGTGATTTTATTGGTTATGGAACTTCCAGTGTGGACACTCCTTCTACCAATGCAAATTGGCAATGTTACAGGATCAGAGAATTGCCTGGAGTACTAGGAGGTTAAGTGACTTTCCCAGTGTCATACACCTAATAGAGGTTAAGGTTGGGACTTGACTTTGGGTCTTCCTGATTCTAAGACTAGCTTTGCTGTGCCATGCTGCCTTTTGAGATAATTACATGTTTAATAAATAATATGTAATGCCTTTTTGTTTTCCTCAATTGATTGGGAAAGAGAAAAGAAGAAGCTGCTTAGACACAGGAAGCCTTATTTAAAATATTGTTGAAATAGTCTAGACAAGTGGTAATGAAAGCCTTCTCTGGGGTGCTAGGATTCAGAATAGGCAAGAGTCAAAGGAGATAAGAAGCATTGTTTGGATGGCATTGTCATGACTTGGTAAATGATTGGATAAGGGAGGTGAGAAAGGCGAATCAGAAAAGTGTCAGCCCCAGATTATAGTGCAGCCGGCAGGAAAAGACATATCGAGGAGACTTACTGGTAAAGTAAAAGTCTGAGTTAGGACTTAGGGATATAGATTCAGAGAAAGGTAAGACCTTATGTATCACCCAGTCCAACTCCCTCATTTTACAGGTGAAGAAGCTGAAGCCCAGAGAGGGTTTGAGACTTAGGAAATGAGGTTTTCCAGCTGTTCATATCTACAGATTACCTTGTGTCTCGTTCAGTGAGCCAAGCACTCCTGGGTCTCAGCAGGGGGCGGTCTATGGGCAGTCCACCCTGGTAAACCCAAGTGAATAAAGAATACATGCTGTCATATAAACACCTGGGTGACATGATGGGCTTCATGTGGGTAGGTAAGAGCTTGGAGTTTCAATCCAAACACAGAAAGAATGCCTGTTGTACAGATTATGGGATGTAGTCAGATAGGCCACATAGTGAGTTTCTATGTCATCAGCACATGTGTCTTGGGCAGGTAGCTGGCCTCAGAGTTGAACAGGAGAAGGGGATTATCTGGGACTATATTAGGGGAGCCACACAGACAGTTCTGGGTCTCCAAGCTGCTTCTTTACACACAAGTCCATCTTTTTCCCAGATGTAAAAGGGAAAAGGGGGAAATGGAAATAGGAGGGATAGAAGAGAGGAGGGATAGAAGAGAAAAGGGAAAGAAAAGGAGAAGGGGGAAGAGAGAGAGAGAACCTTTAAAAACTGAAAAAAGTACTTTTCGGAAAGTAGGGAATAAGAAATGAATAATCTTTAAATTTCTTTTTTTTTTTAAGCAATTGGGGTTAAGTAACTTGCTCAAGGTTACACGGCTAGTCATTATTTATGTGTGGGTGCTCATTTTCTGAGGCCGGATTCGATCCCAGGTCATCCCAACTTCGAGGCTGGGCGCTCTCACTCACTGCGCCACCTAGCCGCCCCTAATAATCTTTAAATTTCAAAGATACCCACAGAATGTTGAAAGACATAGAAGACCCCTGGCACTTGGGCTAGATTCTCTGTGGAAGAACAGTGTGCTAGGTGGCAAGGTGGCACAGGGATTGACTTGCCCAGGGTCACATAGTAAATGACTGAGGCCAGATTTGAATTCAGGTTTTCCTGACTCCAGGTCCAAGACTCTTACCTGCTCTGCCATCTAGCTGCCCCTGATCATAGCTCCTTCCTTTCCCTCAAACCAAGCCCTCCCTCAAGATTCCTATATTTTCAGAAATTTTTTGGTTTAAGGAATTCGTTCCTTAAAGGAAGATTCCTGAGGTATGCCATTATCCCTGGTTTAATGATCATTCATGAGACAACCTAGACCATACAGCCTGACATTTGCTATTAACATAAAATTTTCATTACTGAAGTTTTCTACACTTCGTCTTTCTGCAGGAGCTAGAGGAGTTTTGGGTTTATAGAGCCCTATTGACAGAACTTACCAAGAAGCTGTCTTACTGTGTGAAGGCAGACCTGGTCCCCCTCATGGAAGTAACTGGAGTTTTAGAGGTCAGTGACGACTCAGTTTCCCAGTTCAGGCCATCTCATGTCAGACACAGTGCATACATCAGTCTTTAGTATTCGCTGAAGTTTTAGCATAAGGCAGGTAACTTTGGCCTCTTGTGCAAGGCTGTTTGGGAGGCGAGGCTAGGTAGACGGCTCCTTCAAGTGAAATTGTCATTTCTCACATAGTCCTTACAGCAGCTCTCTATTAGTCTGGGGGTAGCTGTGGTTAGAAACTGTCTTTCAAAGAATAGGGGCAGTGATCCCTTATACAGATGGATATTCTCTCTTCCCTTTTCCATATTACTACCACCATGATGCAAAAGTCTTCGGCTTTATGGGTACTCTTACTTCAGGATTCCTCACTAAGATTTGTGTACATTTTTTAAAATTTAATTTTATTCATTTTTTTTGTTACATTTCACGTTCTGAATTGTCTCCCTCCCTCCTTCCATCCCCTTCATTTGAGAAGGACATCATTTCATACACACATACATATACACATAAAAACATTCTGTTTTATCATTTCTGTCTCCAGAAGATGGATAGCATCTTTCCTTATAGGTCCTTTGTAGTTGATTTGAGTATTTCTAATACTCAGATTGTAAACTTATGCTTGGGGACATGTAAATAGACTTCTTATCTGAGTATTTTAATGTGTCTCTCATTCTAGATCTAAATCAGTTATCATAAACTGAATGTAGAGCTAATTGAAATCAAACAGTCCAAATTCACTTTAAAACAAGATTTCCCCCAAATGCTTGGGGCTTCTCTTCTTGTATTTATTGTCTTAGTTTATTTTTAATCTGTGTATCACATTTCTTTGCTGAAAAATTATCCTGTACTAACATATTTGACTTTTCTCTAAACTTAAATTATGATTTTAATGATTTTTATAACATTTTTGCAGTCCAGAGCAAAACAGTTATATGATGCAGGCTATAAAACTGTCGCATATTTAGCTAATGCAGACCCCGAAGTGCTGATAAGAACTATTAATCATTTATCACGACGTCAGGCCAAGCAAATTGTTTCATCAGCAAAGGTGAGCAAAACGTAGTATTTTTTCCCCAAGTGTAACCTACATTGTTAATTCATATTTTAGTCATTGTTTGACATTTTATGTTAGTGTTTTTCATGTTAGTTAAATATTGTATGTCTCAAAATAGCCACTATTCATATAGAACCCTTGCTGAAGAAACAGAGCAAGGAACTTGTTTTGTAGAAATATTGTTCAGAGAGTGATAGAATCTTAAAATTAGAAGACACTTTTTTTTTTTTTTGGAAAGGGAGGAAGAACAGTTGGGGTTAAGTGACTTGCCCAAGGTCATAAGCTAGTAAGTGTGTCAAGTGTCCAAGGTTGGATTTGAACTCAGATCCTCTTGACTCCAGGGCCAGTGCTCTATTCACTGTGCCACCTAGCCGCCCCTAGAAGACACTTTAAAAGCTCATCCATGTTAATGCTTAGTGTTGATGTCTCTGATACATCCTCTCCTTGAACACAGGGAGCTTATACCCTTATAGGAGAGCTCACTTCATTTTTATACCCCTTACCTACTTCTACCTTCTGGAGCTTGCCAAAATAGTGCAGCTCTTCTCCCCAACATTAAACCCCTCAACTATTTGAACACAGAAGCTGGGTTGTTCGTTGTTCTCTTCTAGACCAAATGTCGCCAGTTACTTTGACTGTTCTCTACAAGACATGGTTCCAAGTCCCTCTGCCACCCTCTGTGCCCTTTTCTAGAGGTTTTCCATTGTTTCCTTGCTCCTGTTGATGGGTTGGAGCTCAGACGTTACCAGAGGACTCAGGGTGCCTGAGCAGGGGAGAATGCCATGGGCTACTGCCTGCCTCATTAGTTTTACTTTATGTCGAACCATAGCCTGTCATTATAATGTTGTTGGAGTCTTTCTGGTTTGTTTTCACAGTCAAGACTGTCACATTTTTAATTCATGTTGAGCTCTGCCAACTAAAATCTCCAAGAGTTTTTCATGTGGCAAGTCTACCCTGTTATTTGTGTAATTGAATATTTGAGCCTAAATATAGGACTTTACATTTCTTCCTGCTAAACTTCATTTTGTCTTTTTAATCCCATTATTCTAATCTATCAAAAATTACTTTTTACCTGCATTATATCATTCAGCAAGTTAGCTGTCCTTTCCTTTGTTTTATCTATGGTTATGATGAGAGTACTATCAGTTTTTTTATCCAAGTCAGTGATAAAAATGTTAAATATGCAAAGAGCCCAGTGTTATCTCACTAGAGACTTTTTTCCCTAATTTTATTTTAATTGTTTTCATTTGAGTACAGTTATTTTAATTTAACTTAGGTATGTTTTTTTGTGGTACAGCTAATTTAATTTCAATATGATTTATTCACCCAAACAGTTATGTTCCTGCTAACTGAACTATTTTCTGTCTCACGTCTTACCATTGGGGAAATCATAAGATGCAGGGATAAGGACTAGAAATTTCACTGGTTTAGAGAACTGAATGGGGCAGCTTACTCTACTTTCTCTGCATTTTATAATGTTAAAGAGTTGCCTGCACTACTTGATTTAAATGGGTCATACAGCCAGAGGTGAGACTTCAATGCAGATCTTCTTGGGTCAGTTCTGCCTGTAGAGAAGTGACCCCACAATGCCTCTTGTGAGAGAGTCTTGCTAAAATTAGAATACACTGATATCTAAAGACATTTTTCCATCTCAGGTCTTAAAGCATGTATCTCATTTTCATAATTTATTAAACACTACCCAAAATGGTTCCATAATCATTTTTGTAAGTTGTAGAAGATTTGTAATCTTATGCTTGAAATTTATCTGTCTGAAGACTTGAATCTCTTTAAAGCACTCAGTGATTTCTTACCTTTCCTCAAATGAGATTTAATTTTCTCTTAAATGTGGTTGTTCTACCCTTTTCATTTTAAAGATAAATACCCTTGGAGGAGAAGAAAAAAGTAAAGAAAAATTGAGTAATTTTGCTCTTTTTTCTGTGATTCTTTTTCAACATTTCACCATCTTCCCCAAGCAGTGTGTCTTTCTCCTTTCTAGGTCTAGGTTGCAAACATAGCTTGACATTTGTTGTACTTATCAGATTTCACAAGTTCAGCTCATTCTGGGATTTGCTTTTTCTGAAAACATTTCTATAGGATTGTGACACTATTCTTGGTCTCTGGTTTTAAGTGTTCTTTCATCTTTCAGTAATTTATCTTCCTCCAAATCCTCTAAGTAGCTGCATAGTTTCTTTTGATGCATTCCTTTTTTTTTTCTCCTCATTTGGAGCATTTATAATTGATTATATAATTTATTATGATTTCATTTTGGAGCCATCTTCTTGAGCCTTTTGCTATTGAATTATACTTCTTTTTCTAAATTTTTTGAAATTTACTTTTGGAAAGACCAAGGTACACAGAGTTTTGTTATAGGATCAGTGGTGGATTTTGATTATAGGTTCTAGATATTAATATGTTTGTGACTAACTCTTGGCTTTGAGCAAGTAACTGCCCCTCTCCAGACCACCATTTCCCCACTGGTGAAATTAAAGGCTTGCACTGGTAAATGTCTAAGATCTGTTTCAACTCTAAATCTCTGATCCTGTGGCTGACTGTGCTACTTATGCCTTTCTTTTGTTGTGACCTACCTTCAAAAGTTAGGTGAAATGTTTGTAAAATCTCCATAGGTGTGACAGATAGGTATTTTTAAGTAGAAAATTCTTCCACAAAAAATTATCTGCTCCTATTTAAGCTTTATGTACTGTTGATAAAGTAAATGATTTGTTAAATGACTTCACCTAAATGCTTCAGTTTAATTTACTATATCCATTCATTTTTATTGCCATTTTATTAATCTTGAAACCCATTTCAATGTCTGAGTTACTATTTTCATCATCTTTTAGAGAATTAAAGAGTTTTTCTAAAAGATTATGTTTAAAATGCTGACATTAATATGTCAAAAAAGATGAGCCTTTTTTTGTTCTTCACATTTGGATTTTCTGTTGTAGATGCTATTAAATGAAAAAGCAGAAGCTCTACAAGAAGAAGTGGAAAATCTGCTGAGGCCACCTCCTGATATTCCTGGGCCAGTGGCCCCACCGTCCGAGAGCCATGGACTCACCCAGTGACATTCCCCATTTGTTGTTGTTGTTGTTGTTTAATTTTTTGGTCTTTATTAATTTGTTTAATTTTAGTTTAAAAGATTAATTTCCACAATTCCTTGAGTTTCAAATTTTGTCTCCCGTCCCTCCTCCTCCCCTATGGCAGCATACGGTATCTGCAAATACTTTCACATTAGACATTAGTCAGGTTATAAAGAAGGATTGTATCAAGAGGAAACAAAACCAAACAAGAAAAAGAAAAAGAGCAGGTAACGTTTGCTTCAATCTGGATTCAAACTCAGTTCTTTCTCTGGGTGTAGACATTTCTCTCCATCATGAGACTTTTGGGGTTGACTTATAATCATGAATTGCTGGATATCAACAGAATAGGATTAAATTTAAGTTATGTATGTTAATCCTGTTAGATAAGAGTTGAGAATAATTAATCCACCATGAATTTTTTTTCAAATCAAATGCTTTATTAACTTCTGGTTTACATCATTCATTTCCATCAGATTTTGAGTTACAAATTTTCTCCCCATTTTTCCCCTGCCCACCGCCCCAAAATAGCGGTCCCACAGGATATCCCCTCCTCCAATCTGCTCTCTCCCATATCTTCTCCCATACCCCCTTCAACTTTCCATTAGGGCATGGTGAATCTCTATGCCCCAGTACCTGTATATCTTATTTCCAAGTTACATGTAAAGTAATATTAATAATAGTGTATATGTATATATATATATATATATATATATATATATACATATATATTAAACATTTGATTTTAATATTTTGAATTCCAGATTCATTCCCTTTTTCCTTTGTCACTTACCCTTACTGGGAAAATAAGCAATTCAGTATAGGTTGTACATGTGTAGCTATGCAAAACATTTCCATAGTGGATATATTGTAAAAGACTGACTATATTTCCCTCCATTCTATCCCACCTCCCATTTTTTCTATTCTTTACTTTGATCCTGTCCCTTTCCAAAAGTGGGTGCTTCCAACTTCCCTCCCCCGCCAGCCTGCCCTGCTTTCCATCATCCTTCCTCTCATCCCCTTCTCCCTACTCTTCAATATGGTGAGACATCCTATTTAGTGTGTATATCATTCCCTCCCTGAGCCAGATTCAATGAGAACAAGGTTTTGCCTTTTTGCCTTCCTGTTCTTCCCCTCCATTGTAACCATTTTCCCTTGCCTCTTCTATATGAAATAATTTACCCCATTCTGTCTCTCCCCATCTCCTCTCATTATATTCCTCTCTCACCTCTTAATTTCACCTTTTAAGTATCATCCCTTCCTATTCAGTTGGTCCTGTGCCCTCTATCTCTGTATACCTGTAAATATATATACACATATTCACATATGTATTCGTATGCCCATATACCCTCCTATATAGACATATGTGTATATATATATATGTGTGTGTGTGTGTGTGTGTGTGTGTGTGTGTGTGTGTGTGTGTGTATATTCCCTTCAACTATTTTCATATTGAGAAAAGTTTCATCAGTTACAATTATCATTTTTCCATGTAGGAATGTAAATAGTTCAACTTTGATAAGTTCCTTATGATTTCTTTTCCCTTTTTACCTTCCCGTTTACCTTCTCAAGCATCTCTTGCTTCTTGTGTCTGAATGTCAAATTTTCTACTCAAGTCTGTTTTTTTCTTCAAGAATGCTTGAAAGTCCTCTATTCCACTGAATGACCATATTTTCCCCTGAAACATGATACTCAGTTTTGCTGGGTAGGTGATTCTTGGTTTTAATCCCAGTTCCTTTGACCTTTGGAATATCATATTCCAGGCCCTTCAGTCCCTCAGTGTAGAAGCTGCCAGATCCTGTGTTATCCTGATTGTGTTTCCACAATATTCACATTGTTTCTTCCTGGCTGCTTATAATATTCTCTCCTTGACTTGAGAATTCTGGAATCTGCCTACAATATTCCTAGGGATTTTCTTTTTGTGATCTTTTTCAGGAGGTGATGGGTGGATTCTTTCAACCCCTATTTTGCCCTCTGATTCTAAAACATCAGGACAGTTTTCCTTGAGAATATCTTGAAGAATGATTTCTAGCTTCTTTTCTTGATCATGGCTTTCAGGTAGTCCCATAATTTTTAAATTATATGTCCTGGATCTATTTTCCAGGTCAGTGGTTTTTCCAATGAGATATTTCACATTGCCTTCTATTTTTTTCATTTGTTTGGATCTATTTAATAGTATCTTGATTTCTCATAAAGTCATTAGCTTCCATTTGCTCCAGTATAATTCTGAAGGAATTATTCTCTTCAGTGAGCTTTTGAGATTCTTTTTTTCTATGTGGCAAATTTGGCTTTTTAAGGCATTCTTCTCCTCATTACCTTTTTGGGCCTCTTTTGCCATTTGAGTTAGTCTATTTTTTAAGGTGTTATTTTGTTCAGTCAGGTTGTTGACTCTCATTTCACAATTTTTTTTGCATTATTCTCATTTCTCTTCCCAGTTTTTCCTCCACTTCTCTTATTTGCTTTTCAAAATCCTTCTTGAGGTCCTCTGTGTCCTATAACCAGCTCGTATTTTTCTTTGAAGCTTTTGGTGCTGGAGTTCTGACTTCACTGACTTCCTCCTCTTCCATGCTTTGATCCTTTTTGTCCCCAAAGTAGGAGTGTAAAGTTGGGTTGCTCTGTTTACTTTGCTTCTCTCATTTGCTCATGTTGCCGCTCAATTACTTGACTTTTGAGCTTTTTGCCACAGTAGGACTCTGCCACAAGACAGGGGAGCTTCGTCTCAAACGCTGGGGTTTTCTCAGCTGCTAAAGGTATTAGTTGGGTGCTCTCTCTGAAGCCTCCACACACTCTGGCAAGCTGGTCGCACACCCCAGGACCTCCATCCTAGACAGTAATCCAGATCCAAGCAGGTTAAAGCAAGAGCAATTCCCCCTCAAACTGGTCACTTGGTCCCCCTACAATCTGCAGGCCAGGAGCTGAAGTTGCCAGGTTGCAGTGACTGTAAGGCCATGGCACCTCAGTCACTTCTCACCCGGAGTGCGGGGAGGGTGCGGAAGCCGACCTTACTCCCAACTACTGGATCCCAAAATCCACACTGCACTGACCTCTCACTTTGTCCTTAGCATCTATGTGTTGATAATTCTGGAAATCACCCCAGCTCTGGTGATCTGAAGTCCCTCCAGCTGGGGCTGGTCAGTTTCACCCTGGAGCTAAAACCTCGGGCTCACTGGGGGCTGATTTGGTTCCCAGAGGACTGAGCTGTCCTCAGCAGGAGGTTAGCTTCTCTGTGTCATTTTGTGGGTTCTGTAGCTCCAACGTTTGTTCAGAGTTACCTTTTACATGAATTGGGGGAGGTGGAAGCCCGAGCCCCTTGGAAGTCCTGTTTCTGCTCCACCATCTTTACTCTGCCCTCCAATCCACTATTTATTGAGGATTGTATTACTTGTATTTATCAGCTAGATTCGTATTATTAGTCATAAATGTAATAAATATTATTATTATCATTATTTACTGGCAACTGGGAGATAAGATATACAGGCTCTGGGGTATGGAGATCTATCTTGCCCTACCAGAAAGTTGGAGGGAGAGTAGGGGAGGATATAGGAAAGAGCAGTTTTGGGGAGTGGGTAGACAGTGAGATTGCTGTTTTGTGATGGTGGGTAGGGGAAAGACAGGGAAGAAATTTGTAACTCAAAATCTTCTGAAAATGAATGATGTAAACTAAAAATAAACATAAAATTTAATTTAAAAAAATATAATAAGAATGTAACTACTACACTCTTACCCTTTTCCCTCCTTTCTCACCTCTGCCCCTGGGAGGTTCATTTGGTTTATTTGCTGGCATAATATGCCCTCCCCTCTGTGAATCACCATATGGACTCCCTTCTCCCACAACTTCCTTCACCCAAGAATAATGTTGTTCAAACACTACCATCTTATGATTCATGGAAAGCCCTTAGATATTGTTGAAAGGGTCTTATGACCTTTGAAAATCCCTTACTGAGGTGACCTGTGAAAGGCCTGTTGACAAAGTGGTTATGACTGACAGACATTTCTTTTAGTCAATCTTAAGATTTCCCTACTTATGGAATTGACCAATCAGTAAATTTATAAAGCCCCCTATTTTTAGTGCTCCCTCAAGTGTATAAAAGTAGATAGCACCCAAGGGGAGGGTTCCTTGATCATAAGGAAGATCTTGTACCCAATTAATTAGGGACCACCACCATCCCTAATAAATTGAATATGCTTGGAACTTAGTCTCTGACAGTTTTTTAACAGATTGGAATTTTAAGGCCCTTACTTCCCAGGGTCATTAATAGGATCAAATCAGAAAAACATAATTGTAAAGTGTTTGGCACATAATAAACACTATATAAATTTAGCTATTTCCATTATTAATTACCTTCTTAATACTCTCCTCTTTGTTCTCCGCCTACCTATTTGACCATTCCTTGGCCTCCTTTGCTGTATTCTCATGCAGAGAACATCCTCTAACTATAGGTGTTCCACTGAGTTCAGTCCTGGGCCCTCTTCTGTTCCCTCTATAGTACTTTACATGATTATATCATTAGGATTTAATTACCATCTCTATACTGATGATTTTCTTCTTTTTTATTTTTAGTTTTCAGCATTCACTTCTTTAAGATTTTACATTCCAAATTTTCTCCCCATCTCTCCTTCCCTCCATCCCAAGACAGCATGTAATATGTAAAGAAGAATTAGAAACTATAAGAAAGAAGAAACGAACCCCGAAAAAGAGGCCAAATAATATGCTTTGATCTGCCTTCAGACTCCATAGTTCTTTTTCTGGGTGTGGATAGCATTTTCCATCATGAGTCATTTGGAGATATCTTAGAATAGTTAATTCTTTCAAAGTTAGTTATTGCACAATGTGGCTATTACTGTGTACAGTGTTCTCATGGTTCTGCTCACTTCACTCAGCATCAGTTCATATAAGTCTTTCCTGGTTTCTCTGAAGTCTGCCTGCTCATCATTTCTTATAGCACAATAGTATTCCATTATATTCATATACCACAACTTGTTCATGTGCTGATGATTTTCAGATCTATCTATCCTGCCCCAGACTCTCTGCTGACCATCTCCAGCTACCTATCAAATATCTCAAACTCACTGCTCTGTAGGCAACTTAAGCTCAAAATGTCCCAAACTAAACTCATTCTATTTCCTGTTAAACATTCCCTTACCCCCTCTTACCTTTCCTATTGCTGTAGAGGATAGCACCATACTCCTAGTCCCTCAGGCTCACAAACTAGGAGCCATCCTGGATTCTTTGCTATCTCTCAGTCCCCATAGCCAATCTATTGCCAAGGCCTGTCAATTTCAGTTTTGGACATCTCTCAAATATGGCCCTTTCTCTGATACTGCCACCACTTTGGTGTAGGTCCTCATGATGTTATGCCTAGAATATTGCAATAGCCTGTTGTCTCCAATCTTTTCCCACTCTGGCCTCCATTTAGTCAACAATGTGATTTTGCTAAGATTCAGGTCTGATCATGTCATTCCCCTCTCCTCCCTACCCCCCACCTCAGTAAATACCAGTGGCTCTATTACTTTCAGGATCAAACACAAAGTTCTCTATTTGTCATTCAAAGCCCTTCATAACCTAATCCCCCTCCTGCCTTTCCAGTTCTCTTATACCTTACTCCCTGTCACTCTGATACAGTGACCCTGGTCTCCTTGGCTGTTCCATGAACAAAACACTACATATCTCAGTTGCAGGCATTTTCCCTGGCTGTCATGCATTCCTGGAATGCTCTCCTTCCTCATCTCTGTCTTCTGGCTTTCTTTAAGACCCACCTAAATTCCCATCTTCTACCTGAGACCTTTCCCAACCCTGCTTATTCCTAATACCTTCTTAATTACTTCCCATTTATCCTGCACATAGCTTGTTTGTATATGTATTTGCTAGTTGTCTCCCCCATTAGTTGTGAGCTTTTTGAGAGCAAGTACTGTCTTTTTTCTCTTTTTTTATCCCTAATACTTATCACTGTGCTTGGCATCTAGTAGGCACTTAATGTTTATGAACTAAATGACCAAGGTCAACAGTGACTCAGAAATCATCCTAATGACCCAATTCATTGTTAATTTGATCCTCTTCCTCTTCTTTCTTGAATTCTGTAACTTTACTCTGTCTCTCCCCCATCTTCCCAATAGCACCTTAATCTTCTCTTGCTTCTCTTCTTGTCTCCAAAGTGTAGATATCCTTCGAGGTTTTGTCCTTGGCTTTTTGTCTACACATTTATTTCCTTTGTAAATTTCATCTAATACAATGTCCATGAGCTAAAGCTGATTCAAGCTGGTCCTCTAAGTTAAGTGTGATATTAGAATAAAATGAGACATTCATAGGTCATTAAACAGTTAACAAAAGATTTCCTTAGTCATAACAAGGAAAGGCTATGCACTGAGGTTACCATGTTGCTTCATCTGAAAATGGCTTCTAATCTTGGCCATGTTCAAAATGGCCCATGATCAAAAGCTTCATCAAAGCCTTAAGTTCTCAGGAAACCAGGAAGCAATATCAGGAACTGTCATTCATATTAGGGAGGGGGAGAGTTTTAGTACCTCTCAAGCCTAACCTTTGTGGGATAAGACCTTAGAAAAGCTAGCCTAAGCCTACCTGGTAGGACCCTAGCAAATAGTGTTCTTATCACACTGTGGCTTCAATTGTTATCTTTGTGGAGCTGATTTATGTTCATTGTCTACCTCAAGTCCTTCTAAACCCTCCTCCGATCTCTAGACCCATTTTTCATCTGTCTGCTATACCACATTACATAGATGCTTTCTACCACTTCAGAGTCAGCATGTTCCAATCTGAATATTCATCACTGACTTCTGTCATATAATTCTAACACCAGTTGATGAGTCAACTGTGCCCCTAAATCTCTTAGAATGACATGAAACCTGAGGGTCTTCTTTAGTGCACCAGCAAAGCTAAACCCACAAACATAGTTTTCTACATTTAGCAATTCACCTGAACATAAAGAGTGAAAGCATATTGCTCTCAAGTGATAGTTGTATTTCAAGCTAAGGCAGTTAAATCTTGCTCTGGACACTGATGCACTTAAATTCAACTCAGTCATAAAAGGATGTTGGTAATGTTCACTTTAGAGTGCCAGCTGATGTTTGAATTCTACCTTCAGTGGGAATTCTGAAAACCACGCAGAGAAACAAATATAAATTTGAGGGACTTTGATGTTTGCCTAAAAAAATCTCTTGTTGCTTTAGGTGGAATACATGTTCCAACAATATAACGGTTGACTCCCATTTAGTTTACATTCTCAGTTGATGAGATAGCTCTGTTTCAAGATAAGGCAATGAAATTGTTCTAGGGAACCTAGTTATTTAAATCCAGTAGATGTATTTAAGAACATTGATCCAGTATCCAGGGAACAATTTCAGTTCTTGTGAGATTATTAACTATAATTGGAATCCTGAAAACTGAACAAGAGAAACCCATTATTACACAGAAGGACCTAGATATGTAATTAGAAATTGAATATGTTTATTAAGATATGTGCATGGAGGAAGCTGTGAAGACCTCACGTTTGGGCGGAAGCTCCCCTGTCTGGTGGCAGAGTCCTACTGTGGCAACAAGCCCCAAAATCAAGTAATTAAGTGGCAATATACCTAGGCAAACGAAACAAAATAAACAGAAAAGTTCAACATTGGACTCCTATTTTGGGGGCAAAGAGGCTCAAAGCATGGAGGAGGACTGTGAGGTCAGAAGTCCTGCACCAAAAGCTCCAAATGAAAATACAAGCTGGCTACGGGCCATAGAGGACCTTAAGAAGCAGATAAGAGAAGTGGGGGAAAATTTGGGAAGAGAAATGAAAAAGATGCAAGAAAAGTATGAAATGACAGTCAACAGCCTGACTGAGGAAAATAACACCTTAAAAAATAGACTAACTCAAATGGCAAAAGAGGCTCAGAAAGGCAATGAGGAGAAGAATGCCTTAAAAAGTCGAATTTGCCAGATGGAAAAAGAATCTCAAAAGCTCACTGAGGAGATTCATTCCTTCAGAGTTAGACTGGAGCAAATGGAAGCTAGTGACTTTATGAGAAATCAAGATACTATTAAACAGATCCAAACAAATGAAAGAATAGAAGGCAATGTGAAATATCTCATGGGAAAAACCACTGACCTGGAAAATAGATCCAGGAGAATTTTAAAAATTATTGGACTACCTGAAAGCCATGATCAAAGAAAGAACCTAGAAATCACCCTTCAAGAAATTCTCAAGGAAAATTGCCCTGATGTTTTAGACCCAGAGGGCAAAATAGAGGTTGAAAGAATCCACAGATCACCTCCTGAAAAAGTTCCCCAAAAGAAAACTCCCAGGAATATTATAGCCAGGTTCCAGAATCCCCAGATCAAGGAGAAAATACTACAAGCAGCCAGGAAGAAACAATTTCAATATTGTGGAAACACAATCAGAATAGCACAGGACCTGGCAGCTTCTACATTGGGGGATAGAAGGGCATGGAATATGATATTCCAGAGGGCAAAAGAGCTGAGAATGAACCCAAGGGTCACCTACCCAGCAAAACTGAGTATCTTGTTTCAGGGGAAAATATGGTCAGTCAGTGGAATAGAGGACTTTCAAGCATTCTTGATGAAAAAACCAGAGTTGAATAGAAAATTTGACATTCAGACACAAGAAGCAAGAGATGCTTGAGAAGGCAATCAAGGAAAAGAAATCAAAAGGAACTTATCAAAGTTGGACTATTTACAATCCTACATGGAAAAACAATAACTTTGTTTGATGAAACCTTTCTCATTATGAAAATAATTGAAGAAGGGTACATGGCATATGTTCACAGGTATACATGGATAGAGGGCACAGGTTGAATTTGATGGGAAGGGATGATTATTTTTTTTTTTGGAGGGCAATTGGGGTTGGGTGACTTGCCCAGGTTCACGTGGCTGGGTTTTTGTTTGTGTGTTGGGTGTCTGGGGCCGGATCCGAGCTCGGGTCCTTCTGGCTCTGGGGATGGCTCTCTGCTCGCTGCGCCACCTAGGCGCCCCAAGGAAGGGATGATTCTTAAGGGGTGAAGTCAAGAGGTGAGAGAGGAAAGTGGCAAGAGGAGATGGAGAGAGACAGGGTAGGGCAAACTATCTCATGTAGAAGAGGCAAGGGGAAATAGTTGCAGGGGAGGGGAAGAACAGGAAGGCAAAAAGGCAAAAGCATATTCTCATTGAAGTTGGCTCAAGGAGAGAATCACATCCATACTAAATGGAATATCTTACCCTCACTCACTCTCCTGAGTAGGGGAAAGGGGGATGAGAAGGGGGATGATGGAGGGGAGGGCATTCTGGGGAGAGGGGAGGTTAGAAGTACCCACTATCAAAGAGGGATAGGATCAAAGTAGGGAATGGACCAGGTGGGAGGTGAGACAGGTGGGAGGGAAATATAAGCTGTCTTTTACAATATATCTACTATGGTAATGTTTTGCATAGATATACATGTACAACACATGCTGAATTGCTTATCTTCTCAGAGGGAGTGGGTGACAAGGGAGAAAGGGAATGGATCTGAAAATCGAAGTTTTAAAATTAAATGTTTCATAAGATGTCCAGGCAGTGGGGCTCAGAGATTCACCTTGCCCTAATGGCAAAGTCAAAGGGGGTATGGGAGAAGATATGGGAGAGAGCAGATTGGATGAGGGGATATCTGGTGGGACTGCTATTCTGGGGTGGTGGGTAGGGAAAAATGGGGGGAAAATGTAACTCATAATCTGGTGGAAATGAATGATGTAAACCAGAAGTTAATAAAGCATTTGTTTAATTAAAACAAACAAACAAACAAACAAAGATATGTGCATGGTCTAAAAATAAAAGTTGGTTCAAATTTGGGTTATATTGCTCTAAATTGATAGAGTTGCTCTGTTTCAAACTAGACTGATGAAAGATTATTACTAGAAATCAATGCTCTTCATGTTGTCTCATAAGGGCATTTATCCAATAACAAATGGAGAGTTAAATCCATTTCAATCATGAAAACCCTGCAGACAAAATTCAGTATGATGTAGAGCAGGAGTTCTTTTTTTTTAACAAATGCTTTATTAACTTCTAGTTTACAACATTCATTTCCACCAGATTTTGAGTTACAGTTTTTCCCCATTTTTTCCCTACCCACCACCCCAGAATAGCAGTCCCACTAGATATCCCTTCATCCAATCTGCTCTCTCCCATATCTTCTCCCATACCCCCTTCAACTTTGCTATTAGGGCAAGGTGAGTCTCTGAGCCCCATGCCTGAACATCTTATCTCCCAATTACATGCAAAATAGTATTAATAATAGTATTGATATACGTTTGAAACATTTAATTTTAAAACTTCGGATTTCAGATCCATTCCCTTCCTCCCTTGTCACCCACTCCCTCTGGGAAGATAAGCAATTCAGTATGTGTTGTACATGTATGGCTATGCAAAACATTACCATAATAGATATATTGTGAAAGACTGCTTATATTTCCCTCCCACCCATCCCATCCCCCACCTGGTCCATTCCCTACTTTGATCTTGTCCCTCTTCGAAAGTGGGTACTTCCAACCTCCCCTCCCCCTAGAGTGCCCTCCCCTCCATCATCCTCCCTCTCATCCCCTTTCTCCCTACTCTCCTGCAGGGTGAAATATCCCATTTAGTATGTATGTGATTCTCTCCTTGAGCCAAATTCAATGAGAATAAGGTTTTGCCTTTTTGCCTTCCTGTTTTTCCCCTCTCCTGCAACTACTTCCCCTTGTCTCTTCTACATGAGATAGTTTACCCTACCCTGTCTCTCCCCATCTCCTCTTGTCACTTTCCTCTCTTACCTCTTAACTTCATCCCTTAAGTATCATCCCTTCCCACCAAATTCAACCTGTGCCCTCTATCCATGCATACCTGTAAACATATGCCCATATGTCCCTTCTTCAATTATTTTCATAATGAGAAAGGTTTCATCAGACACAGTTATTGTTTTTCTATGTGGGAATGTAAATAGTCCAACTTTGATAAGTTCCTTTTGATGTCTTTTCCCTGATTACCTTCTCAAGCATCTCTTGCTTCTTGTGTCTGAATGTCAAATTTTCTATTCAACTCTGGTTTTTTCATTAAGAATGCTTGACAGTCCTATTCCACTGAATGACCATATTTTCCCCTGAAACAAGATACTCAGTTTTGCTGGGTAGGTGACCCTTGGCTTCAATCCCAGCTTTTTTGCCCTCTGGAATATCATATTCCATGCCCTTCAGTCCTTCAGTGTAGAAGCTACCAGGTCCTGGGCTATTCTGATTCTGTTTCCACAATGTTGGAATTGTTTCTTCCTGGCTGCTTGTAGTATTTTCTCCTTGATCTGGGAGTTCTGGAACCTGGCTATAATATTCCTAGGAGTTTTCTTTTTGGGATCCTTTTCAGGAGTCTATCGGTGGATTCTTTCAACCTCTATTTTGCCCTCTGGGTCTAAAACATCAGGGCAATTTTCCTGGAAAATTTCTTTTTTTTTTTCTTTTAAAGCAATTGGGGTTAAGCAACTTGCTCAAGGTTACACGGCTAGTCATTATTTATGTGTGGGTGCTCATTTTCTGAGGCCAGATTCGATCCTGGGTCATCCCAACTCTGTGGCCGGCGCTCTTACTCACTGCTCCACCTAGCCGCCCCCCCTGGAGAATTTCTTGAAGGATGATTTCTAGGTTCTCTCTTTGATCATGACTTTCAGGTAGTCCAATAATTTTTAAATTATCTCTCCTGGATCTATTTTCCAGGTCAGTAGTTTTTCCCATGAGATATTTCACATTGCCTTCTATTCTTTCATTTGTTTGGATCTGTTTAACAGCATCTTGATTTCTGATAAAGTCACTAGCTTCCATTTGCTCCAGTCTAATTCTGAAGGAATTATTCTCCTCAGTGAGCTTTTGAGATTCTTTTTCCATCTGGCAAATTTGGCTTTTTAAGGCATTCTTCTCCTCATTGCCTTTCTGAGCCTCTTTTGCCATTTGAGTTAGTCTGTTTTTTAAGATGTTATTTTCCTCAGTCAGGCTGTTGACTGTCATTTCATACTTTTCTTGCATCTTTCTCATTTCTCTTCCCAATTTTCCCCCACTTCTCTTATCTTCTTCTTAAGGTCCTCTATGGCCTGTAGCCAGCTTGTATTTTCATTTGGGGCTTTTGGTGCAGGAGTTTTGACCTCACAGTCCTCCTCCTGTTCCATGCTTTGATCCTCTTTGCCCCCAAAATAGGAGTCTAAAGTTGCATTTTTCTGTTTATTTTGTTTCCTTTGCCTAGGCATATTGCCACTTAATTACTTGATTTTGGGGCTTGTTGCCACAGTAGGACTCTGCCACCAGCCAGGGGAACTTCTGTCCCGAACATTGGGGTATTCACAACTTCCAGAGCTTGGGTGGCCTCTGTAAAGCCTCCACCCACACTGGCAAATTGGATACCCACCGCAGACCTCCCCCCAAAGACCACAATCCAGATCCAAGCAGGTTAAAGCAAGAGTGATTAACCCCCAGACTGATTTCTGGATCTTTCTACAGTTCACAGACCAGGAGCTGGAGCTGCCACTGATGCTGCAAAATGGCCTCTGTGCTGTGTTTCCTCAGCAGCTTTTCGCCCCCAGGGGAGGAAGCCAACGTGTTCCCCAAATACTGGTCCCAAAGTCCATAGGGCACTAATCTCTCACTTTGTCCTAGGCATGTCTGTGCTGATAATTCTGGAATCACCACAGCTGCTGGTGTCCCTCCAGCTGGCTGCTGGCCCGGCTGCCCTGGGGCTAAAACCTTGGCTCACAGGCCTGGGCTTGGCTCCCAGAGCGCTGCGCTGTTGGTTCCCAGTGCACTGTGCTGCCTGCTCTCAGAGCGCTGCGCTGGCCATAGAGCAGGAATTCTTAACCTTTGTGTCATAGACCCCTTTGGGGATCCTTTCGACTCCCTTTTCAGCATAATACTTTTAAATGCATAAAATAAAATACATAGGATTATGAAGGAAACCTGTTGGGAATACTACCTCTAAACAGAATCCTGAAAACACTCTAGGAAAAAACCTGATAAAAACCTTTCACTTCCTAAAATTGTTACTAAAAATAAGGTATATTTCTTGAATAGACAACAAGACTTAAAGATAAACTAAATTATTCTTGTGATTGGTTGGCCTGACTACTCAGGCTGATACCGTCACTCTAGGTTTGGTACTGGTTTGGTACTGGAAAGAAATGAGATACTGTAGGTAACTGAATGGTTAACAGAGGGAAGTTTACTTAACCGTAGCATCAAAAGGATATTTAATAAGGATGTTGCAGCACTTGGCTTGGTAGTATATCTACCAAGTCTATCTATTCCACCCTTACCTCCATATGGAGATGTGTCTAGGCAGTAAAGAAGGGTGTGGTTTTTAGAATTTGGGCATGTGAGCAGTAATGTTACATTCTTTTAAATAAAATACAAGGACTACAGATCCTGTTTCCCCCTATTTTATTTGGAAATACTATCAATCAAAGAAGACAGCTCTATCTAAATCCAAGACAATGAAGTCTTTCCACAAAACAGTGAAATAGGTCATCTTAATATGAGCCAATTGTAAGATAAAATTTACAGTCCATTTTAGATTGCTGTATATAGGAGGAATCCTGAAAACCTGAAGAGAAACTATCTTGAAGAACCAAAATTGGGGGGGGGGGGATTTGTTCTGTAAAACTTGGGCTCAGTCAAATGGCCACACCCAAGGACCTAGAGGGCCACACATGGCCTTGAGGCTGCAGATTCCCCACCCCTGACCAAGACAGTAACTAGCAATCTGGCCCATTTCTTGAATATAATACATGTTCTAGATATTAATTCTTTTACTCTGATTTCATTGATATCATTCTAAATAAATAGCCTATCTCCATTTCAAGCTAAAGCAACAAAATCTTTAAAGGAGGAAACAAGATCATTATATCCATTATGGTTCTTTTGGGAAATTGATCCAATAGCCAGCTCATATTAGAGTGTTGTCCATGCAAGTAAAATTCGATATAATCTTTAGGAACCTAGGCTTGTAATTAATTACCTGATACCTTTCTTGAATAAAAACAATAAACATAACAACAATAATAAATTAGTAAGATAGGCACATTTATTCATTGCTGGTAGACCTGTGAATAAATACATCCATTTTGGAAAGCAGTTTGGAACATGCAAATCAAGTTACTAAAATGTCTATACCCTTTTACCTAGAGATTCTGTTATTGGGCTTATATTCCAAAGAGGCCAATAATAAAAATAATAATACACCAAAATATTTATAGCAGGATTCTTTTGTGATAGCAAAGCATTGGAAATAAAACAGATGTCCATTGATTGTGGAAAGGCTAAACAAATGGTGGCATGTAATTATAATGGGACATTATATTCCATCTATATGTGCTATAAGAAATGATGAAAGCAATGAACACAGAGATGCCTGAGAAGATCTCCATGAACTAGTGCTAAGCACAGTAAGCAGAGACAAGAAACAATATACCCAATGACTGCAGTATAAATGGAAAGAACAGCCACAAAGCAAAACCAAAGCGAATGGTGGAAAGCCCTAAACAAGAAGCATGGCTTGGAAGAAGAAACATGAGAAGGCATCCCTGCTCCCCCACTTTGAAGAGGGTGCGGGTCCAGAAGTACATATTTTCAGACTTTTTCCATGTATTGATCACTTATGCTGATTTTCCCCCTCTTTTTCTTTTTTTCCCTACCTCTAAAAAAGTGAGATGGCTATCTGGGTGAGGACTACAGGATGGATATGGATTGTGTAAAAAGCAAAAGCCATCAATAAAAGCTTATTTTAAAATTGGTTTATGTCAGGAGTGCAAGGATTGTTAAACATTAGGAAAATAATCACCATTATCAATAATATTAAAAACAAAACATCCTAAAACACATGAGATTATCTGAATAAATGCTTAAAGAAGCCTTTGACAAAGTACAAATTCATTTTGCAAAAGACAAAAACAACAACAAAAAGCCTATAAAGTATAGGCAGAGAGTGGGCAAGGATATCCATTGCTATTTAATATATATTCTGGAAATGATAGAAATAGCTATAAGACTTTAAAAATCACAAGTATCAAAAAACAAAAATAAGCATCATATGCCATGGGTATACACTTGAATTTTTCCCAATAAATACAGGAGTAAAGGAGGGATTTATGGTGGACTGCTAGGTGGCACAGTGGATAGAATGCCAGGCCTGGAATCAGAAAGACCTGAGTTCAAATGTGGCCTTAGACACTAGCTATGTGACGCTGGACAAGTCATTTAACCCTGTATTGCTCAGTTTTCTCACTTGTAAAATGAGGTGGAGAAGGAAATTGCAAACCACTCCAGTATTTTTGCCAAGAAAATGCGAAGTCTGGGCCATGAATAGTCAGACAAGACTGAAACAATGAACAACTGCAAAAAAAAAAAAAAAGCAAGAATATCTACTCTTATTTAATATATTTCTGAATATGGTAGGAATAGCAATAAGACAAGAGAAAGAAATCAAAGATATAAAGTTAAGTAAAAAAAAAAACTATCCCTATTTGCTGACAGATTACTTAGAAAATCCTAGAGAATCACTGGTGATGTTCATTGAGATAATAAGCTCAGCAAAGTCACAGGCTGCAGAATACTCCAGAATCAACAGCATTTTGATACAATAACAACAAAATGCGAGAGGCAAGCATGGAAAGGGAAATATCATTCAAAATCACAACATGCGGAAAGTATGTGGGGACTGATCTGCCAAAGCAAACAAAATATGCTTATAGACTCAACTATAAAGTTCTCCTTAAAGAAATAAAGGACAATTTAAAACAGGAAAGACTATAATCATTGTTCCTTCCTGGCCCAGTCAGTAGCATAGAAATTAGGAAGGGAGAGTTTACAGCAGAGCCACATGCCCCCAGCAACACTCTGGTGTGCTTTCAGAGCCAAATTAAAATGTGATTGGGTAATATTTAACAAAGTAAATAAAAATAGAACATAAATAATGTTAATATGTGGTTTTCTAAGTCACTATGCAGCCCACAGAAATCATTATATATGGTTTAGTAACCCTGTTTGTCTTTGTTTGACACCACTGTTTTATAGAACTCTATAAAATAATAAAATAAATCCATTTTACAGATGGGTAAAAAAAAACTGAGGTAAACGAAGGTTAAATGACTTGTCCAGGGTCACACAGCTAGTGAATGTGTGAGGCAGAATTTGAACTCAGGTCTTCCTGACTCCAAGTCTGGAGCTCAATCCACTGGGTAACTTAGCCACTCATTTCTATTAATTCATGTATGCCCTACTGGGTCATTAGCACTAAGGAAAATACAAGGATATAACAGCAACTTGCTCTGACAGGGAGTTCCCACTACCCCCAAGGAAAGAAACAATTTTATTTACCAGATTATACTTTGTAACTCCAGTGATCTTGGCTAAGTTTCTTTATTCATCTTTCAGCTTCTTAGTTTCTTTACCTCTGAAATGATAGAGTTTGATGCCTCTGAGACTCTGTCTAGTTCTAAATCATATGGTCCCGTGGTCTAGGAATCAATGATGTTCTCTTTCCATGTACTGTAATAACCTTCAAATACCTGAACATAGACATATCCAACTGAGGAGACCCCAGTGGGGACCTACTGGGAAGGGGCTATCAAGAGCATAGCCTTGGAAGGGGCTATCAAGAACATAGCCTTGGAAGAAACTGCCAGTCATTCTGAACTAAGGAGTTTAAGGAGTTTGAAGGCTACTCTTGGTGCCACTTCTTATCCTGTTCTCTAGGCATTTCCAACTGGAAATTAGATTTCTTGGATTCTGAAATGGGTCATTGAAATAGTAGTTTGCTTTCATTTCTTTAAGAAGTCATAACCACACATAGTTTGACTGGATCTTTGCCTAGTGACAGAGAGATAGGTACATACCTGGGGAGTAGAGAATTGGTCTTACAGTCAGAAAAACCTGTGTTTATGGCTTGCCTTTGATAAAGAGTAGCTGTGTGAACCTGGACAAATCACTTACATTCTCCATCTCAGGTAACTAAGGCTATAAATAATAAAAGAAGTATTGATGGAGGGAGCTCCCTACAGAGATAAACTTGTAATCTTGGACCAAAAATAAAAGTGGGGAGGAGGAGGCTTTGAATCCATTGCTAAAAACTACCATTTTATATAGGACTATAAGGTTTGCAACCTGCTTTATAAATAATATTTCATTTTATCCTTACAATAACCCTAGAATGTAGGTGTTAATTATGCCCTAAAAGCCTAATTCACTGATTCTAGATGTCTGTGTTTCTTGCAAAGTGGTCTGGGCAGCAATCCCTAGAGACTTACAACTTTAATATATATTTGGTGATTTTTTTACCCTTTTCATTGCACATAAATTTCTAAACCAGTCAGATTTTTGAAGGGAATAAGTATCGTATTTTGAAATTTCCAATTATTTGAACTAGACTAGAAAATACCAAGCTACTTATTTTATGTCTTCAGGCATAGAAACTTTTAAAATTGAATGTTTGGGTATCTAAGGTTGAATAAATAAAATCATCTAGACCAGGGGTTCTTAGCCTTTTTGTGTGTCATGGGTGCCATTGGCAATCTAGTGAAGGCTGTGAGTCCTTTCTCCAAATAATGTTTTGTTGCCAACATCCATAATTAATGGAAATGCTAGATTTCAGATAGGAGTTAGTAAAAATTTAAATATACATTTTTTCCATCCACATTCATAGTCCCTCTGAAATCTATGCATAGTTTTCTATAAACTCTTCCTTAAAAAGCCCTGGTCTGCATAGAGTGGTGAGGGAATGAAGTGTGGGCGTCATTGCTTGGAAGGAGATTGAGGGATTAGGTTAAATTGGGATGATGGTGTGTATAGATGTATCAAGAACAGGCTAGTAGGAAGGGGCAGGGTCCAGCACAGGTGGGCAAGGACACTGCCAAGCTGTTCAGAGAGGGCAGGTTAACAGTTAACAAGCCAGAAAACCAAGGTCAGCTGATGGAGCAGTGTCATTCCGGGTTCTAGGGATAGCTGACAAGTAAGCTATTTCGCTGAGAAAGGGATCTTCCTGAGCCGCATAGTCACGCATTGAGAGTGTGTAGGGAAAGCTGCCAGTTGCCAAATGAAATCTGAAACCTGGGGCTGTTTGAGGACTGGCCCTGCTCAGTTGTTCCAATGTCTCATACTGTATATTTACTCATTCACACACAATCACTCTTTTTAACTTCTTGGACAATTCTTTGCATAACTGCTAGGATTTCTCAGCTACATGCGCTGGACTGCTGAGCGTCTGGGTTCAAGCTGCTGAGACTTTGTTGTGGATGGTTTGAGTTGTCTGGGCTGAAACAAGGAAAGGAAAGAAGAGAAGAAGGGAAAGTGAAGGAACTGGGGGTCAGGGGACCCAACACAATTGTTCACTGCCGTGACAGCTGTTTTGGATTTCTTTTGGGAAATTGCTGGTATGCAGTGACCACGTTCATGGGATGAAGACTTCCTCCTGTTGGGGGAATTAAAAGGGTTTCGTTTCTTTCCACTTGACCTGGCAGTTTCCTTCTGTAGCAACGCGGCACTTGGAAGCAGGGTATGTGGACCGAGAATTGTGTCTGTGTGGGGAGGACAGGGAGGAAAAAGTCTATGGATAAGGCAGACATTCTCCTGGATCACAATCCAGGATTATGCAGGGGAAAGGGGGACCAAGAGGAAGTCCCATCTGCTATACTCTTTAAAAATCATTTCCAAACTTGAAACCACTGTTCCTTTTCAATTTTACAGAGTAAAATAGCACAAGTAGCTGGTATGTATGAGTGGTTTTAGAAAATATAGGTATATTAATCAAAGTGGTTCTCTCTATTCCAATTTTCACTAATGTCTAGGGTAATATTTTCCAAGATAATGGACACATAGGGTGGAATTTATAGGAGGATTTTGATTGTAATCCCAAAAGAATTAAGGTATGTTTGCTGAATTTTAAAGCCACCCAAGAGATTTTGTGTAAAAAGGTTTTTTTAATGACTTTTCTGGATAGTAGCAAATATTTTGCTTCAACTCTAATGGGACTGATATATGTTTCTATGCACACATTCTAAATGTCTCTAAGTTTTCCAAATATCTGAAAAAAGTAAGTTAAGTTTTTAAATAGAGAAATAGATGTTATTGTTATGGATTCTTTAAAGATACTGTATTTTCATATTCAATCAGGAGTCAAGAATATGACTTGTCTTTTGAAATATGTGCTATTTTTCCTTTCATTTTTTTCACAGATGCCTTTTGTTCTAATATCACATTTAATTCTAAATATATTCCTCCCCCTCTGCTAACCCACTAAGCCATTCCTTATAATGCAGATTTAAAAATGAAAGATCAAAAAAAATGAACAAATACATTGATTGTGCTTAACAATATATAGTATATTCTTCCCCCCTAGTCCATCATCTTCAAGGAAGGGAAGGAAGTGCATTTTTCTCAACTATTCTTGGTATCAAGCTTGGTCGCTATAATTACATAGCATCCAGTTTCATCTTGTTTTTCCATTTACTTTGTTGTAGTCTTTGTGTATATTGTTCTTCTGGTTCTGCTCACTTTCCCCTTCATCATATATAACGTTTTCTATATTGCTCTGAAGCTTTCATAGTTGGTTTTCTCTTAAAGTATAATTCTATTGCATTATATTTATCACAATTTCTGCTTCTTTCCTAATCCATGGACATCTTGGTTTCCCATTCTTTGCTACCACAAAAGTACTGCTATTAATGTTTTTATCCATATGAGATTTTGTTTTTACCTCTTTGGGATATATATTTAGCAATGAAATTTCTGCATTAAAAGGTAGGGGGATTTTAATTACCTTTTTAAAACATAATTCCAAATTGTTTTCCAGAATGAATGGATTATTGCTTTCCAGGATTGCTTTCCATCAATAATGGATTGAATTGCCTGCCTTTCTATGGCCCCTACAACATTTACCATTTCTACATTTTGTTCTTTTAGTTGGAGTGAGGTGGAACTTAAGAGTTGTTTGATTGGGATTTTTTTTATTAGTGATTTAGAATAGTCATTCATAGTTATTAACAATTTACAATTCTTTTGAGCATTCATATCTTTTGAGCATTTTCTTAGAGAATGGTTCTTGGACTTATATATATTTATGTTAATTTCATTTTTATCTAAGACATTAGACTCAATAAAGACTGATGGTGCTTATTTGGAATACTGCTTCATTTGAATTGAGGTATCATTGCTAAAACATTTTCAGTTGTAATCTTAGTTTGAGGTTTTTCTTATTTGTAAAGAGTCACATCACCTTATCAAAGTTTAAAAAGGAAAATCATATAAAACTTTTGTAATACAAAGTAGAAGTAAATGTGGTTGTGAAGCCCTAATTGGAATCTTAAAGTTTGTGATAGAGGAGAGGAAGACAAGAATCTGCTCGTCCTCCAGTAATGTGGGGAAGCAGATTTCAAAGCCTTTAGGGAAAGGGTTGAGTTCTATGGACTAAAAATTCTATAGGGAAAGTCAAATCAGAAGTCATGGGAACCCTTTGTAAATGAAATACCAAAGACACATAGGAAAGTATTTCAGATGAGAAAGAAAAGGGAGAAGATGGACATTGGTACAAAATAAACTCACCAAAGAAGTCAGATTTTTAACAGGAAAACATGAACACAGAAATGTGACAGTGTTCTATAAGGCATGGTAAAGCTAATGCTGATGAGGAAAAGAAGGATAACTTAAAAAGTGTTGTTGCTTTTTATGAGGAAAGTATGAGGCTCAAAGAAGATAGAGAACTGCTGCC
This sequence comes from Gymnobelideus leadbeateri, assembly GCA_011680675.1. Classification (NCBI taxonomy): domain Eukaryota; kingdom Metazoa; phylum Chordata; class Mammalia; order Diprotodontia; family Petauridae; genus Gymnobelideus; species Gymnobelideus leadbeateri. Next base: position 673,896 of record WOXC01004029.1, read on the forward strand.
TGGGGGTGGATGGTACAATGATATCTGAAATCAAACAGTGTTTCTTCTTTGGTTTCTGTTTTCTTTGCCAAGGAGGATAATCTTTGGATTGGAAAAGATGGAACAAAATGTCTAAGAAAGTTTAAAGATAAAGGGAAATAAGATAAAAAGGAAATAAGAACACATCCTTGGTGCTTTTCATGAGTTCTAGACAGCTGGCCCCAATCACTGCATCTTTGGGAGTAAAAGGAACTGGTGAGTTGTAATAACTAAACTATTCCCAATTATTTTTGCAAGATCATAGAGAATGGGAATGTTATTGCAGGATTGGAGATGGGCACATGATTATCTTTTTTCAAAATTCAGTTTTATTTTATTTTCAGTTCTGAATTCTCTCCCTTCTACCTCCCCCTTGCCCACCCATTTAGAAGGCAAGAAAAACAGCTCATACAAATGTATATGGTCATGCAAAACAAATTCCCACATTAGACATGAAAAAAAATGCTCTAGAAATAGATAGCATGTTTCATTATATGCTTTAAATATTTTTGTATGGATAGATCCTTTTCCTCTTTCTTTGATCTATCAGAGATGGACCTAGTAGTAGAATCTCTGGTCAAACTTTTAATTTTTTTTGCCTTTTTTTTTTTGGCTTTTTTGGAGGGCAATTGGGGTTAAGTGACTTGCCCAAAGTCACTCGGCTAGTAATTGTGTCAAGTGTCTGAGGCTGGATTTGAACTCAGGTCCTCCTGAATCCAGGGCTGGTGTTCTATTTACTGCACCACCTAACCGCCCCTTCTGGTCAAACTTTTAATAATTTCATAAGGCATATTTCCAAATTGCTTTCCAGCATGGCTGGATCAGTTCACAGCTTCAGCAACAGTGTGTCAATGTACCTATTTTCCCACAGCCCCTTCAGCATTTCTTTTTTTCCTTCTTTGTCTCTTTTGACAATCCGTGGTATTTCAGGGTGATTGTAATGTGCATTGTTCTAATTCTTAGTGATTTAGAGCATTTTTCCATGTGGCTATTGAGAGCTTAGATTTCTTCCTCTGAAAACTGCTTATTCATATCCTTTTACTATTTATCAATTGGGGAATGGATGCATTTTGGATTTTCAAAAATGATAAGTATAGATTTCAAATTGTACTCTTTTTTTTTTTGCTTTTTGGAGGGCAATTGGGGTTAAGTGACATGCCCAAGATTACACAGCTGGCAAGTATGTCAAGTGTCTGAGGCCGGATTTGAACTCAGGCCCTCCTGACTCCAGGGCCAGTGCTCTATTCACTATACCACATAGCCACCTCTCAAATTGTACTCTTTCCTCATGAAGAGAGGCCTATGAGATTGACTTTATTGGAAAAATTCTAGAACATATTGCTAATGAGTTGAATGAAAAAAAAATTATTAATTGTATGTTCCTAGAATGGGGCTAAATTGCTTGAGGCTATGAATATAAAAATAAAAAGGGACCTTGCCCTCAAAGAGATTATTTTCTAATGGTGGAAACAATGCACATGGGAGAGTGATGACAAGGGTGGCGTATTTTGTTTTGGAAAGTTTTGGGGATACTAACTGTAACCAAAGGGGAAACAGAACAACACGTCTAAAATTGGAAAGCAAACATGAAGATTTTTAGGGAGCATATAGAAAGGGAAGCAAGGATTACAAAATGCTGAAATGGCTTTTCCAAGAAAAGGTCATGCTACCCAAATCTAGTTTATTTTATTTTTTGCAAATGCTTTATTAACTTCTGGTTTACATCATTCATTTCTTTCAGATTTTGAGTTACAATTTTTCCCCTACCCACCACCCCAGAATAACAGTCATACAGGATATCCCCTCATCCAATCTGCTCTCTCCCATATCTTCTCCCATACCCCCTTAGACTTTTCCAGAAAGGCAAGATGAATCCCCAGGCCCCATTGCCTGCACATCTTATCTCCCAATTATATGCAAAATAGTATTAATCATAGTATTTATATATTTTTTTAAAAATTAATTTTAAAAGGAAGATAAGCAACTCAGTATATGCTGTAAATGTGTAGCTATACAAAACATTACCATAGTAGATATATTGTAAAAGACTGACTATATTTCCCTCCCTCCCATCCCACCTTCCACCTGGTCTACTCCCCACCTTGATCCTGTCCCTTTTCAAAAGTGGGTGTTTAATTTCCCTCCCCCCTAGCCCACCGTCCCCTCCACCACCTTCCCCAATCCCCCTCCCCCCCATACTCCTGTAGGGTGGGACACCCTATTTAGTATGCACGTCATTCTCTCCCTGGTCCAAATTCAATGAGAATAAGGTTTTGCCTTTTTGCCTTCCTGTTCCGCCCCTCCCCTGCAACCACCTTCCCCTGCCTCCTCTACAGGAGACAGTTCACCCCACTGTCTCTCCCCATTCCCCCTCACCACATTACTCTCTCACCTCTTAACCTCACCTTTTAAGTATCATCCCTTCCTATTAAATTCGACCTGTGCACTCTATCTATGTATACCTGAAAACATATATACACATATTCACATATATATTCATATGCCCATATACCCTTCTTCAACTATTTTCATACTGAGAAAAGTTTTATCAGTTATAGTTATTGTTTTTCCCTGTAAGAATGTAAATAGTTCAACTCTGATAAGTTCATAGTGATTTCTTTTCCCTGTTTACCTTCTCAAGCATCTCTTGTTTCTTGTATCTGAATGTCAAATTTCCTATTCAACTCTGGTTTTTTTCCTCAAGAATGCTTGAAAGTCCTCTATTCCACTGAATGACCAAATTTTCCCCTGAAACATAATACTCAGTTTTGCTGGGTAGGTGACCCTTGGTTTTAATCCCAGATCCTTTGACCTGCAGAATATCATATTCCATGCCCTCCAATTCCTCAGTGTAGAAGCTGCCAGGTCCTGTGTTATCCTGATTGTGTTTCCACAATATTGAAATTGTTTCTTCCTGGCTGCTTGTAATATTCTCTCCTTGATCTGGGAATTCTGGAGCCTGGCTACAATTTTCCTAGGAATTTTCTTTTTCGGATCTTTTTCAAGAGGTGATCAGTGAATTCTTTCAATTTCTATTTTGCCTTCTGGTTCTAAAATATCAGGGCAATTTTCCTTGAGAATTTCTTGAAGGATGATATGTAGGTTCTTTCTTTGATCATGGCTTTCAGGTAGTCCAATAATTTTTAAATTATCTCTCCTGGATCTATTTTCTAGGTCAGTGGTTTTTCCCATGAGTTATTTCACATTGCCTTCTATCCTTTCATTTGTTTGGATCTGCTTAATAGCATCTTGATTTCTCATAAAGTCACTAGCTTCCATTTGCTCCAGTCTAATTCTGAAGGGATGATTCTCCTCAGTGAGCTTTTGAGATTCTTTTTCCATCTGGAAAATTCAACTTTTTAAAGCATTCTTCTCCTCATTGCCTTTCTGAGCCTCTTTTGCCATTTGAGTTAGTCTATTTATTAAGGTGTTATTTTCCTCAGTCAGGCTGTTGACTGTCATTTCATACTTTTCTTGCATCTTTCTCATTTCTCTTCCCAATTTTCCCCCACTTCTCTTATCTGCTTCTTAAGGTCCTCTGTGGCCTGTAGCCAGCTTGTATTTTCATCTGGGGCTTTTGGTGTAGGAGTTCTGACTTCCCGGTCCTCCTCCTGTTCCATGCTTTGATCCTCTTTGCCCCCAAAATAGGAGTCTAAAGTTGAATTTTTCTGTTTATTTTGTTTCCTTTGCCTAGGCATGTTGCCACTCAATTACTTGACTTTTGGGCTTATTGCTACAGTAGGACTTTGCCACCAGCCAGGGGAACTTCTGTCCCAAACATTGGGGTTTTCTCAACTTCCGGAGGTATTAGTTGGGTGGCCTCTGTGAAGCCTCCACATACTCTGGCAAGCTGGTCACACACCCCAAGAGCTCCATCCCAGACCACAATCCAGATCCAAGAAGGGTAAAGCAAGAGTGCTTACCCCCCAGACTGATCGCAGGACCCCCTACAGTTCTCAGGCCAAGAGCAGAAGCTGCAACGCGGCAATGTGGTGCAAGCTGTGCTAGCCCCTCAGTGACTTCTCACCCCCAATGCTGACGCATTCTTCCAACCAGTCCCAAAGTCCATAGGGAGCTAACCTCATGCTTTGTCCTAGGCATCTATGTGTTGATAGTTCTGGAAACCCCACAGCTGCTGGTGTTCTGGGGTCCCGCTAGCCAGCTGCTGGTCTGGCTGCCCTTGGGCTAAAACCATGACTCAGGTGGGCCTTGGCTTGGCTCCCAGAGCTCTATGGTGGCCTTTTCCTTCCGGGCTGCAGGACTGTCCTCAGTGGGAGGTTAGCTTCTCTGTGTCATTTTGTGGGTTCTGGAGCTCCAGAGGTTGTTTAGAGTCCCCCTTTTACATAATTTTGAAGTGGTGTAGGCTGGAGCGCCATGGAAGTACTATTTCTACTCTGCCATCTTGACTCTGCCCCTAGTTTATTTTTTTTTAAGTTTCTGGACTGTTAATAGTTTGCTAGATTTTACGTACATTTAAGAAAAACTCCTGATAATGGTCTCATGTAATTTTTGTAGAAAACATGTTGAAGTGTGGACTAGAAGATAATATAATTAATTAGTTTTAGAACTTGTTCCATGAGCAGATCCAAAGAATAGTCATTAATGGCTTGATATTCCTCCTTTTCTCTCTCCTTCTGGATGTTCCCACTAGAGTTTAATAGGTTATATATTTTCTTTATTTAAAAAAAAACAGCTCCTCGTTTTATTTAATAATTCAATATTTTCATTCAATTTTGTTGAGCTCTTGATTTTAAGAATTTCTAGTTTGATGTTTAGTTAGGGTTGTTCAATTTATTTCTCTTCTAGGTTTATTTAGTAGCATTCCTCTTTCATTAATTTGTTTTTCCTTTCTTTTGTTTGTGGAAGTATTTAGAGAGATATCTTTTCTCATTAGGACTATTTTATGGACATCCCGAACATTTTCATATAGTCTCATTTGTTGTTTTTTCTATGACTAAATTTGTTTATTTCTTTGGTGAAATTATCCATTTTTCCTGTGATTTGTTTTTCAACTGAAATCTTTTGAGTTAAGTTGCCTTCATTAAAATTAAAATCCTTCCTTCAAAGATCCTTTATTAATTATATTTTTATTGTGTTATGATCAGCAAAGTATGCATTTGATTTTTTTCTTTTCTGTATTTATTAGATTTTTATTTCACATCATGTAGTCTGTTTTTGTAAAGGTGCCATACACAGCTAGGATACATGCATGTTCCTTTCTTTTCTCATTCAGTATCCACAAGAGATTAATCATGTATAACTTCTCTAAAATTCTCTTCAGATTCTTAACTTTTTTCTTTTTTCTATCTATTTTTAGTTCTGAAAGAATACATTCAGATCCCTGATTATTACAATTTTCTATTTCTTTCTGTAATTCAATTAATTTATCCTTTAAGTGCTTAGGTACTATGAGATTCAGTGCATATATTAAGTATTGATATTATTCTAGTGCCTTTCAGAATAATATAGTTTCTCTGTTTGTCCCTTTTAATCATATCTAGTTTTACTATTACATTCTCTGAGGTCATGATTTCCTGAGGCTTAACAAATTATTTTCTAGTGCCTCAGTATAATTTTGTATGAATCTTTATTTTTCAAATGTATTTCTTGTAAACAACAAATTGTTGTATTTTTCTTTCTGGTTTTGTATTCTATTGTATGGTTGAGTTCATCCCTTTTATTTTTGTTATTATCACTGTAAATTGTGTTTTTCTACCCTTCAAATTCTTTTATAGTGTTTTTTCTGTTAGCAGTACACCACTATAATTGAGGGTAGTGAAATACAATGAACAAAACACTTGGCAGCTTTTACTATAGATAGGAGATCTTGGAATACAATATTCCAAGAGTCAAACAATGTAACCAAAAATAACATCCTGCAAAGCTACAAATATTCTTAAGGGGAGGAAAGTGAATTTTTAATGACATAGAGAGCTTTCAGGGATTTCTGATGAAAAGATCAGAGCTGAGTAGGAACTTTGTAGTACAAACACAAAAGTCCAGAGAAACCTAGAATAGTAACTTTATTTGAGCAATTATAAGGAGTAATATCGTAATGTAGTGCTAATACTCTAATGGTGGAAAAGGTGGAGAGACAAGTTTCTCTTCAGAATTAGTTTCACAGGCTTTTAAGGTTGTTAAATAAGAAAAACAGAGAACTTGACAGTCAGTTGGTTCTGTTCTGAGAGTTTTAAGAGGCGAAAGCAGGGAAGGTAACAGAACTAAGCTAGTAGAAAAGGGAGGGAGAAAGAGGAAGAACATGCTGTTTCTCATAATTTGGGTGCATGCCAAGCAACAAAGAAGGGTTTGCAAGATCAGGCATAAGATTAACTTCACTCATCTAAATTCAACAAGAGGATTAAACACACACAGTTTGATGTAGAAACCTCAACAGGGAAACAAGAAAGGGTTTAGAAGCAGGAAAATACCAGGGATGAAGTAGCCGTGATCAAAATAAATTTCCTGATCCTGAAAGGGAGACCGAAAGGGAAAAAGCAAAGAACTAAAATCCAAGGAAATACCATCAGTTGGGGAGTGGCCCAATAAATTGTGATATGCCATTGTAATAAATTGTAATAAATGGAGAATTCTGCAGAGTATGAATTGTCACAGAGTAAAGCATAACCAGTAGAGTGGTTTATACAGACAACAACATTGTAAAGAACAATAAGTCAGTGCAGTGACCAAACCATGTCTCTAGAGGATCTAGAATGATGAAATTACCCACCTCCTGCTGGACAGCTGATGGCCTCAAGAAGACATACATCCACTTGACCATGATTATTTGCTACAAGTTCATTTTTTTCCTTTCAGTTTTTAATTAGAAGACAAGGAGATTAGGTTAACAACAATGATGTAAAAAAAGGTGATTGGAATGTGTGTGTGTGTGTATGTGTGTATGATATGTACACAAAGATATATGTACATATATCACAGAAGGGAGTTCAAAAGGAAGCACAAACAAGGACAACAACTTTGAAAGTTTTTAAATGTGTGGGCTCTATATTTTTTAAAAGCATTAAGCAATATGAAATGGAGATTGAAGTCAGAAAGATGGATGACAGCCACATTTTAAGTGGGGCACATGCCCCACATACATCACATAGCCATCACAAACTCTTGATGTCTAAGACAAAACTCATTAGCTTTCCCTCAAAGCCTAGTCCTTCTCCAAAGTTGCCTATCATCATCAAGTGCACCAGCATTCTTCCATTAGCCCAGTTTTATAATCCCAGTACCATCCTGGATTTCATATTCATCCACATAGGCACTCAATTGCCAAATTTTGTCATTTCTATCACCACAATATCTACTTAGGGTAGGTAGGTGGTATAATGGATAGAGTGCCAGGCCTGAAGTCAGAAAGACTCATCTTTCTGAGTACAAATCTGACTTCTGATACTAGCTGTGTGGCCCTGGGCAAGTCATTTAACCCTGTTTGCCTCAGTTTCGTCATCTGTAAAATGAGCTAGAGAAGGAAATGGCAAACCACTCTAGCATCTTTGCCAAGGAAACCCCAAATGGGGCCACAAAGAGTTGGACATGACTGAAAAACAACTCAACAACAACAGCAACAGCAACAGCAGAGTTTGACTTCATTTGTGCCAACTAAATACTATGACAAAAGAATTACAGGACACACCATCTCAGAGTTGGAAGGACCTTCAGAAGCATCCTAGTCCAACCCACAGCTAGGCAGCAATCTCTTCTATAAGATTCCTAACTATTGGCTATCCAATGCCTTCTTTAAGACTTTCATTGGGGGGAAACTCCCCACCTCCTGAGGCAGCCTATTCCTCTTTTGGACAGCCCTAATTATTAGGATGTTTATCTTCACACTGAGCCAATTTCAGTGAAGAAAAAAGCAGTTTGAATGGCTCCTGAACATGTATATAAAAAAACCTGCTCTCCTTCCTTCTTGCCAGCTTTAAGGAATAATGATGATTCTCTGAGCTCTAGAGGGCTCCAGAAGGCAATTGTCATCAAGTTCACAAAACAGAAACGAGACACCGCCAACAAGGTAAAATCCCTAGGAACAAGATAATTCAAATATTTAAAAGTATCACTCAACATCTTTACCCCACCAGTCTCCATGCAGGTGTGAAAAAAGGGTCATCTGGGGAACACCATCCTGCAAAGATGAACAGTTATATTGGGAACACTTCCTGCTTTGGACACTGTCGCTTTATCTGTTTCCAGCCCTCCACGGCAATGACTAGTAGGCATTGATTCTACACAAACACATGAAGTATATTTATTAATGGAAGAATGCTGACCTGCCTGGGAGATCAATGCTGCTTTAGTCAAAACATAGGAGGAAAGGAGGAAAGACAGAAGAAACTGGGGAAAAGATGAATCAGTGTGCATGACTGCATGGAGTATGAAGAAAAAGATGTATTCAAGTCAGGCCCAGTTTGGTCATCCTAGAGGCTGCTAAGCATAACGACTAGGTTTGATAAAGACTAACTCCCTCAGTGTGGGAGGAGGTTAAGGCAGCCCTGGGGCTAAATCCACAAATGAAGTATAAGGAGTCAGAAAGTGAGGGATGAGAGAATATAATGAGAAAAAACAAACAACACATTTCAAGCAGAATAAAACTCAGTGAAAACTCATGTCACAAACATAAACAGAAAAGATCCTGAATCTAGAAGAAAAGATGAATGCCACATCTTCAATGAAATGTCCAAGCTCTCTTAACAGAGATTACAAAATAAAGTGAAACCGTATAGAGGGAGAAGAGAAGAGAGCCCAAGACAAAACTGTGGTATAGCTACCATTGGCAGGTGTGACCTGGTGCCAGTAAAGGAAGCTCAGAAGGGGCAGTCAGGTAAGAGAGTTTAGTCCAGAAAACCTAAGAAGAGAATATCAAGGAGAGGAAAGTGATCAGCACTGTTGAAGGCTGCAGAGAGCCGAAGGATGAGAATTGAGAAAAGACCATTAGATTTGGCTACTAAGAGATCAATGGTAACTTTGGAGTTAGCAGTTTCAGTTGGGTGATGAATTCAGGATTTAGATTGTAGAGTTAAAGAGAGTGAAAGGAAATAAAGTGGAGGCTTCTCAAGGAGTTTAGCCACCAAAGGCAGGAAGGTTATGGGATTAGAATTATGGGAGTGGATCACATGAGAGATGAGAGTAGGGATGGATTGAGTGTAGGATTTGTAGGATGGGGGAGATACGAGGATATTTTTAGGCAGTAAACAGAGCGAGATTGAAGATAAGTAAGAGAATGGTGATAGTAGAGGGGCCAATCTGCTGGAGAAGATGGAATAAAATGGGATGCTTTGTGTATGCTGAGGGATTGACCTTGGGCAAAGAGAAAGGCTGCCTTTTCATGTGAGATAGAGGTGAAGGAGAATAGACTCTCAGAAGGCATCTGGGAAAGTGAGATAAAAAAGGAGGGACAAAGAGGGAATTCTTGGAGATTGACTTCAATATTTTTATTAAAATATTAGGCAAGAGGGGCGGCTAGGTGGCACACTGAGTAGAGCACCAGCCTTGGAGTCAGAAGGACCTGAGTTCGGATCCTGCCTCAGACACTTAACGTACACACAAACAAAAACCTAGCCGTGTGACCTTGAGCAAGTTACTTAACCCCAGTTGCCCTCCAAAAAGCCAAAAAAAAAAAAAAAATATATATATATATATATATATATATATATATATATATATATATATATGTATTAGGCAAGGTCTCAGTTGAGAAGATGGGGAGAAGAGGAGCATGGGAGGGTTGAGGAAAGCAGAAAAGATTTTGAAGAGTCCCTGTCGTAAGAGCAGTAGTGCATTAATTAATTAAGGGCCCAGTTGAGGTTCTTTTTTTTTTTTTCATAAGAGAAGTGTTGGACTACAACTTTGAAATGAGTCACACATAAATACAGCCAAGGTGCCGTTTGACTTATTACTGTACTTCTTTATTACAAGGGAGATTTTACTGGGCATCTGAGGAGCATCAGGGTGGGGGAGGACAGGAAAGAGAGTGTCATTGGGAAGTGATGTAAGAAAAAAAAAGTGTCAATAAACATTTTTTTCATTTTTTAAAGCTATAGCTGTCTTCCAGTTACTATTTCTAATTTAAAACTGAACTATTAAACCTTCACTAAAGTTTCTTAGGAAGTGAAAGTCACTGTTTACATGGAATTATAAACATTATTCCTAGTTTATACATTAAGTTCAGTAACATTTGAGCAATTTGAAACTTGGTTAAGTACTGTATGATTTTCATAGAAGTAGTTCTCTGTAAAATAACATTTAGAAATGGTAGAATAATAAGGCCAACTGGGACTCCATTGGATAAGCTAGCCCATGCTGTCACACTCATGATTGTCCCTAAACTGCTCAAGACCCAAAGGTCTTGGTTCTCCAAGGTGATAGGTAATTTGCATTAATTTTTTATAAACCTTAATAGGTGTGTGGAACAAATGTATACACATGTATAATAGCTTAGCCACAATGACCTTTGCTTAAATTACATGAAAATAAATGCAGATATACAATGGTCATTTATTACTGGTTAAGATGAGATTTGTTAATAGAAATTTCTCCATAATAGAAAGTTTTAATTAGACAGCTTTAAAAATCACGGACCATAGTGAATACCCTTTGACCCAGAAATACCATTACTAGGTTTGTATCCTAAAGAGATCATAAAAAATAGAAAAGGACCCATATGTACAAAAATATTTATTTATTTATTTATTTATTTATTTTTATTTTTTTTTTTAAGCAATTGGGGTTAAGTAACTTGCTCAAGGTTACACGGCTAGTCATTTGATTTATGCGTGGGTGCTCATTTTCTGAGGCTGGACCTGATCTCGGGTCATCCAAACTCCGAGGCCGGCCTCTTACTCACTGCGCCACCTAGCCGCCCCTTTAGGGCAATTGGGGTTAAGTAACTTGCCCAAGGTTACACGGCTAGGTTTTTGTTTGTGCGGATTAAGTGTCGGAGGCCGGCTCCGAACTCAGGTCCTTCTGATTCCAGGGCCGACGCTCTATTCACTGCGCCACCTAGCCGCCCCTTACAAAAATATTTATAACAGCTCTTTTTGTGGTAGCCAAGAATTGGAAATTGAGGAAATACCCATCAATTGGGGAATGACTGAACAAGTTGTGGTATATGAATGTAACAGAATACTGTTGTGCTATAAAAAATTTCAGAAATATCAGAAAATTCAGAAAAACCTGGAAAGACTTAGACAAACTGATGCAGTCTGAAGTGAGCAGAACCAGGAGAACATTGCACACAGTAAAAGCAACATTGTGTGATGATAGATAGACTATGATAGACTTGGCTCTTTTCAGTGATACAATGATCCAAGACAACTCCAAACTCATGATAGAAAAATGTTATAGACATCCAGAGAAAGAACTATGGAGTCCAAATGCAGTTTGAAGCTACTATTTTTACTCTTTCTGTTTTTCTTTCTCATGATATTTTCCTTTTGTTCTGATTCTTCTTTCACAACATGACTAATGTGGAAATATATTTAACATGATCGCATATGTATAAATTCTATCGGATTGCTTTCTGTCTTGTGGAGGGGGGAGGGAAGAGAAGGAGAAAGAAATTTCAGAACTCAAAATCAGATAAAAAGTGAATGTTGAAAATTATCTTTACATGTAATTAGAAAAATAAAACACTATTAAAAAAATAAAACAAGGAAAAAATTTAAAAACCTCTTGGATTGTAAATCTGCACATGGATTATGCAGTGATGAGAATTGGAAGAAATGTATATCATGATACGAGGTTTTTGTAATTCTGCAGGCAAAATAACATGGAAAGAACCAGGGGAGTTGGGGCCAGTATGATCATTCTTGTTGGTTATACTTTTAACAATACCCTTTCCCCTTATTTCTACTCTGGCTCTTTCCCTTTGGTTAAACCACTAAATCCATGATTCCAATCCCATTTCCTAAAATAAACATCCTATGAGAGCAGTGTAAGGTAGTAAATAGACTGCTAAGCTTGGATTCAGGAAAACTTAGGTGAAAAATACCATTTCTGAGACTTACTAGTTCTTATGCTCTAAATGTATGTTGTAGAGAGAGTCCTGGTTTTACCTTCAAGAAAGAGGGAGACCAGTCAAGATGGCAAAATAGGAGAAAGCGTGTAGCCCAGCTCCCCAGGTAATTATTCCAACAAAGACCTCAGACAAAAGTGCTAGAATGAGTAGCGATCAGAAACCTAAAGAGAAACCACAGTAGTTCATCTTTCCAGTACAGGGTCACAGCTTTGATCCATAGTCAAGGGACTAGGTCAGAAAGAGTGGAATAAGGATAGACTGGGATCTCAGAGCCAGATCTGAAGAACAAAGCAGAACTGCAGTACTGTTGCTCTGACTCCAGAGAGGTGATGGGAAGCTTGGACTCAGTCCTATTGGCTGTCTTTCCATTCCAGAGATAATTCCTCCACCAAGCCCACCCTTTTCTCCCACTGGTGATTCTTCCTCTTTGTGGAGGAGCCTAGGCCAATCAGCCTTTATTCCTCTCCCAGCCCTGTTCTCAACTCTCTGAACTTCAAAAACATATGTCTGCACCAGGTACCTTCAGCTCCTTCACCCTGTTTTTAGCCCCTTGTTGTATTGTCTTCCCCCACTAGAATTTTCAGGATGTGGACTGTCTTTATTTTTGCTTGCATATGTATCCCTATAGTAGTTGCTTAAGAAATGCTTGTTTCCTTCCTTTTTTTTCTAGAGAAGGGACCTCAAACTCATCTCCTACTAATTACTTCCCATCTCACCCCCACTTCCTAACCCACCACACTCACCAAAAAAACCCAAATCAAACCCAGAGCCACATTAGAACAGCAGATAGAATAGAGTGGAACCATACAAGGCCATGACAGTTCCACTAGAAGTACCCAGAGCCTGACCCTAAATAAAGTCCCAATCTAGGAAATAAAATAAATTAAAAAAGATAAAGCTCTATTATAATGTAAAGGATGCCCAAGATAGAAACTCAAAAGAGAATAATAACTCCAAACAGCTATAAACAAAATTTCATTAAAAAAATATAGCTCCACCTCACGGTCACTTAGAATTCCCAGAAGAATCAAAACAAGTGCTTAAGTGTAAAATATTGTAATTAATGAAATGAGAGTCTAGAGTAAAGAGTTGGAAGATAAGTGAGAGCTGTGGAAGAGAATCTTGGAATGAGAATTAGCAGATTAGTAAAAGAAGTCTAAGATTCTAATAGACACTTGGTGATGTGGGTTTAGAGCTCAGAAAAGAGAATGGAGCAAGATCAATAGATCCCAAAATTATTTGCATGGAGTTGATCATTGAACCCAGGGGAGGTGATGATATAATATATAATAGATATATAGATATATAATATCTTTATAATAATATATATTATATATAATAAAAGAAGAGATTTAATATATGATATATATTTATTGTCATCTAGAGTTATGTCAGTCTGTTTTGTTGACTGAAATTTTTACCAATTGGAAAAAAAATTCTTTGTATTTATGTGGGAGTTGCACTAAAAAATATCCAATAATTTTGGTCATTGTTTTGTACCAGCCAGCAGTTCACCCTCATTATCATCTCTACCCCTCTTCTTCACCCTCGCCCTCCCTTCCCTGCCTCCCAAGCCAGATGAGCATAGCTTGTAGTTTAGAAAAAACTTTGCATAACCATGGAACAAACATTTACCTAAGTAATGGGTTCCATGAAAATTAGAATGGACCAAACATAAATTAATGACTTCATGAAACAATAAGACATATTATACCATGTTACAAAAGATGAAAAAAATAGAAGAAAAATATGTATCTCAGATGAAATAATTACCTGGAAAACAGATCTAAGAGAGATGAGTTAAGAATCACTAAACTGCCTAAAACCATGACCAAAAAACGAGTTTGGATATCATACTTTTTCTGTTGTTTTTTTTTTCTCCTGAATCTCCTAGAATTGGACATGTCATTTTTTAAGGGGGAAAAAACAGAAAAGTGTCTCATCATTTTCCCTTTTTGTTTGCTAAATAGGACACCCCATCCATCTGAGAATCATGGAGAAGAAAGGCTCCCCAGAGAATCCCCAACAAGGCCAAGGGTGGTATGCTACCCCCAAGTGTGGGTGGCTGAGAAAACAGGGAGGATTTACCAAGACTTGGCACACTTTCTGGTTTGTGCTCAAGGGAAACCAACTCTACTACTTCAAGGATAAAGATGAAGCAAGACCATTGGTAAGTAAAAAAATGGAAAAATATAAGAGAGATGGACCCCAGAACTTTGTCTTGGGCCCTTTTTTCTTTCTATTATCTTATATATTTATATGTGTGTGTTACATGTAATATTATATATATTATATTATTTAGATATTATTTACCTATATATATTATATTATATCATCAGCTCCCCTGGGTTCAATGATCAACTTTATGCAAATGATTTTGGGATCTATAGATCTAGCTTCATTCTCTTTTCTGAGCTCTAATCGCACATCACCAACTGTCTATTAGAATCTTATATCTTGCAGGAATCTCAAATTCAACAGGATTAAAACAGAAATTGTTGTCTTTCCCCCAGAACCCTCCTTTTCTCAAACTTGCCTATCACTGGCCCATACTTTCAGGTCTTCAGGATTAGAGTCTCAGTCTCATCTGTGACTCCCCATTCACCATCATCCTCCATATCGAATTCACTGCCAAATGGTTTTTTGTGTCTGTCCCACATCCCTCATACATATCCCATTCTCTCCACTCACACAACAATCAAATTAGTGTTGGCTTTCATCATTTCCCAGAACTTGTGCAGTACCTAAATAATATCCTTACTTAGAGTATGTTCCCCAGTCCATCTTCCACATAAGCCACCAAAGTGATTTTTCTAAAGTATAATTTGGACCATGTTACCGCCTGACTCAATAAATTCTAGCAGTGATCCATTACCTCTCAGCAAGGAATGAATTCTTCTGCTTGACATTTAAACTTCTCCACAATCTCATCCTTTCCTTTCTTTCTGGCCTTATTACACATTACTCCCTCCAGGGACACTTTAGTCTAAACATACAAGCTTACTGAAGGGGCTATGGCCAGTCTTGACTCTTGTCTTTCCACTGGGTCCAGATGGCTCTGGAGGAGAGAGTGAGGCTGGTGACTTTGCACAGCCCTGCCTCACTTAAATTGAATTCACATGCAAGACAAGACATCACCCTCCTGATGTCACTGGTCCTCTTTAAGGAAAGAAAATAATGAAAAGAAGAACACAGGGGAAAACAGCACTTGTAGACCTCAAACTATATTAGAAAGCAGCTATTTTCAAAACCATCTGGTATTTGTAAAATAATAGAGACAAATCAGTGGAAAAATTTTAAAGGGGAGATTCAGAAACAATAGAATTCACTAACCCACTGTTTTTGACAAAGTAGAAAACAAGATGCCTAGGGTAAAATTCCCTATTTGGTTAAAAAAAATGTTGAGAAAACTGGAAGGCACTCTGAAAGGAACTTGGGCCTAGACCAATATCTTATACCATACTGTACATTCCATAAGGATACATGGCTTTAGTACCAAAGACCATGCTATTAAAAAAGAAAGATAGAGAGAAACAACAATACACCTCTCATAGCCAGGTGGTGGAGATGTATTATTAGCCAAACAAGAGATAGAGGCAATTACAAAAATAAATTACAAAAATAAGACAGAAAACTTTGGTTACTTGAGGCTGAAGATTGACCTTCATTTAGAGTATACCTACAACCTTCTGAGTTCATTCCTCTGTAGAATAGCTTAGTATGGCACCTTACATGTAGGAGGCACTATATAAATGCTGTCAGTGATGAAGGTGATGATGATAAAGCCAGAAAAGGGCAAGAGCATATGATATATGTTAGAAACTGAAAGTACAGTTATCCCTTCCATCTTGGGGGGGGCAGTTAGGGGCGTGGTGCCCCCACAATCTGGAAAATCTGCACAAAATTTTTTGGCCTTCCCTTCATCCCAGAGAAGAAGTCTGAATATTTTTCTTTTTCTTTGATGGGGTATTTACAATACCATATTGTAGAATTTTGGTTGATATTATACAATAATATACTTATATTTTATGCATTTCTGAGTTTCTAAACTTTTTCTGTGCCCTCTGCTGGTCTTCACATGTTGTCTGTGGCTTCCGCAAAGCTCCCCCCAAATTCCCATTTAATCTCTCCTGCCAATCCATGATATATGGAAACCACAATAGGGATAACTATAATTTGGAACAATTTGGATGGGGAAAAGTTCCAGTTCATTCTTGTTTTTGTTGGTGCCCAGCACAATTGCTACTATTTATTCGTCTTCAGATAATGAACATACCAAAATATTGAAGGAGCCTAGTGGTGAATTCCACTTGTCTAATTTTAATTTTACTTAGTTGCAGCAGGATGTTGATTGTGTCAGGCAAGCTTTTACTTAATGAACATTTAGGAGGCATTCACTAAAGACAGAACTTCAAGAATGTAATAAATCAATTTTTAATAAAGTCTGTTGCTTTTGTTACCTCTTGAAAAACTATATGTAGCTTCTCACCCATGATTCTTGATGTAGGAGGTGGTTGATGAAATAGGAAATGTGTACAGAGTGCCTGAGGGATCAGATTTTTAACCAGTGCTCATACACCTGCATGTGAATCATGAATCATGCCTGTATCCAGTTCAAAATATATTTACTGAAATTTGACTTTGTACAGACAATTTAATTAATTCCTACACTCTAATTTATTGTCATCTAATTTGTTGTGAGTCTCAGTTTTGTTGACTAAACTTTTTACCCATTGAGGAAAAAATTCTATGTATTTATGTGGGAGTTGTACTCAAAACTATCCAATAATTTTGGTCCTTGCTTTGTATCTGTTAGTGGCTCAACCTCAGTACCACCTCCACCCTCACTCTTGACTATCCTTCCCTTCCCCTCACCCTCTTCCTTGCTAGGTAAGCATAGCTCATAGTTTGGAAAAAAACTTTGTGTAACCCTACATTGGACTCACTGTGGAAATGAAATGCTTCCTCAGAATCCACCAGCACTGACACTGTAGAATTGAAAAATATGGTACTTTGATCAGAGAATTCTGGAAGGGAAAAAAAAAGAAAGCAGAAAGAGGGGGAGTAAGGAGGCAAAGTTAAAGTTTGTGTGGTATCCTGGTGCCCAGACCTTTTGACCACCTCTCCCCACCTTACTTTCAGAAAGGTAATGATTGATGAGGGTGTTTACTGTGCCAATAAGGTCAATGATTGGTGAGACAACCCCATCTGGCCCCTCAGGGGTGTTCACCTTCTTTCTTGCTACCAGTTAGGGAAAGATTCTACTCTGTATTGATCCACCGATGTCTGCTTTTCTCTCTTTGCCATGAAAAGAAGACTATAGGCAGAAAGGCCATTTTCTGTTCCTGTAGTCAGAGGCTCTTTGGGCGACTGTTCTATATCTAATGCCAGCCTGGATGAGAATGTTTCTCTAGGGTCAACTGTCTTTTTAAGGCCTTTTCCATAATGGAGCAAATGATGATGAAAAGAGCACAAAAAGTGATTTTGCATAAAGGAAGAGATTCACATTGATCTTTAAATGATATGTTATAACATTGTTTTGTATAAACATTTTGATACCTAATAGGAGTAAAAATAAGAACTTTGTTTTATTATAAACAGCTAAAATATGTGTATAAACAGTTTTCAGATGAGATTTTGGATAGTTTTACTTTTTGGAGGGCGATCGGGGTTAAGTCACTTGCCCAAGGTCACATGGCTAGGTTTTTGTTTGTGTGTGCGTTAAGTGTCTGAGGCCGGATCCGAACTCAGGTCTTTTGACTCCAGGACCAGCGCTCTACTCACTGCACCACCTAGCCACCCCCTGGATAGTTTTAACAAGAAATTGGAACTGTGGTATAGATCTGAGGCCCAGGACTTGTCAACCATGTGGAGTGGTGACCCTTTTGTGCGGGAGTAATTTAATGTCATAGAAAAGCAAAGAAAAATCTTTATGAAAAACTAGAGAAATATAAGTGTAAACAAATTCAGTTTCAAGGGCATGAAACATGCACACTACCTTGTTGGAGAGGTCAAAGCCAAGGCAAGATGAGTACCTCTAAGACTTTGCATGTATGCTTTATGACTAAAGAGAATAAAGCTAAGAAAATGAGAAATATAAATATTTAGAGACTAAGGTATGATTGAAAAAGGACTTTATAATCAAAAGAAGCTCTTGCTCTTAGTCTGATCATTGCCCTAATTAGTTCCAGAGAAGGCTCATTCCTGAGCTAATGAGGCGTCTTCCTTTAGAACCTAGTCAGGCCTTCATTAAGAATGAAGCAATAGTGAGGGAATGACATAAACACTAAATAGGGTATCTCACCCTACAGGAAAGTAGAGGGGAAGGGGAAGAGAGGAGGGATAATGGAAGGGAGGGCAGGCTTGGGGGTGGGGGGAAGTTGGAAGCACCCACTTTTGAAAAGGGAAAGGATCAAAGTAGAGAATAGAACAAGTGGGGGGTGGGATAGGATAGAGGGAAATATAGTCAGTCTTCCACAATATATCCACTACGGAAATGTTTTGCATAGCTACTCATGTACAACCTATATTGACTTGCTTATCTTTCCACTGAAGTTGGGTGACAAAGGAGGAAGGGAAAGAATCTGGAATCCAAAGTTTCAAAATAAAGTGTTTAATACATACATACATATTATTATTAATATTTTACATGTAACT